>JAGXJF010005345.1:0-397839 GCA_019208055.1 Stipa capillata | reverse complement strand
ATAATTCATAGTAATGTTAGGCAGTATTAAACAAACAATGAACAATTAGACACAGTGATAATGAACCAGTAGCGCCTATAGTGTTGAATTGTTGTTAACAAGTGATGAACAAACTGACAAGTTGATTAGTCGATAGTCACAATAAAAATAATACCTTTATTGCACTTTGGACAGAGCTAGACTCCTCGAATTCAACAAACCCATAACAGAACCCTTGAATCTGAATTTACATAGGTAAGATATTAATGTCAGCTTTGGAGTCGGAATGTTAAAAGAATTGTCCTGAGGCCAGTGCAAGAAAAAGAGTACGTACCTTATGGCTTCTGACTTGAATACCACCATGCTTGATGGTGCCAAACTTCTTGAACTCTTCCTCCAGTTGTTCAGGAGTGGCATTTACAGGTAAACTCCGCACGTATACCGCATGTGCATCAACTTCAGAAAAACACATTGTAAAGTTCAGAGAGGCTAACAAAAAATAATAAAGATTTTACTGCAAATTTGGAGCTAACAAACACCTTCCGGCTCTTGGATATTACTGCTCTCAGTGTTAGAACTCAAAGGCGGAACATCCGCAGCAGGAGTGGGAGCAGGGGGAGCAGGAGACTGCTTCTCTGGTTTGGGTGGTGCAGGCCTAGAAGGCGCAGGAGCTGGCAGTGGAGCTTCTTTCATTACTTTGACCTACAGCAGGGGGGAATTATTTGTGTCAACAGAACACAGCATACATATGTATCTCAAAGCCGCCACTGATATCTTTGGAAGCATTACAAATAAAATAGCATCACAATATCAGTACTACCATTTCCTGGTCAACGTATTACATTCCCAAGCTATGTGGTACTAAATACATACATATATATCATGTACAAAACCATTCCTAATTTTATGGTTGATATACTATAAACAATTCAGCAAGAATCATCATGTGAATCTACAGTCCAGAAAAGGTGGTAACATAAGAATTCATTTACACGAATAATCATTGGAATATGTTAACTTACGAATGCGCATTCAAACTGCAAAGCATATGGAATAAACATAATAAAAAATGAAAATGCATTGTCTATGATCACAGGTAAACGCATGAGAACCGAATGCAGTTCAAGACTTGACATTGCTTTTGGACACCTACAATTGAGGCGTATGACTTCTTTGGAGCCCCTTCATGTGATATAGGCGCAACCGTAATTGCGGTCACTGGAGCCACATTGTTCGGGACTTCATCTATCACCTTGGGAACTGGTTGTTCCTCATCGACAGCAGCCGCATGTACATCCTCTGCTGGTGGGTTGTAAACCTCCTCCTCAGGCTGCACCGGTGAATGCTCCGCAACAGGCTGCTCCGGTTGCAGCACAATATCTACAAACAGAGGAAGACACGCAATTTCATCATCTGCTACACAAAAACTGAACCAAATATCAGGTTCTCACCAAACACACCTAGATCACGAGCAGTAGGTTCGACAGCTGCACCAGCCGTGCCATTGGCCATGGGGGCAGCCACAGGTGGGACCACGGCATCCACCTCCGGGTGCACCTTGGCGGCAGCTGGGGCACGGTCAGGGGTAGGCCCCTCCCCGACGTAGCGGAACATATCGTTAAGCACAAAGTAGCCCTTTTCCTGCGGTGCAAGGAAGAAGGCCTACGAGAACTCGCGGCGCACGCCGTCGCCACCGGTGAGGTGGCCCGTAACGAGCACGGTGACGCCCCCGCCGAGCGACTCTTGCGAGTCCACCGTCCTGATCTCTGCCTTTGTCATGTCCATCGCCATGATCTTCTCGTTGATCGCCTGCAGAACCACACCAAAACCCCTCGTTAGCATTCCAACCCAGAAAGAAAAAGGAGCTCTCCTCTATGCCCCCACCCTCTTGTAGCGTCAGATCTGGAGGCGGGGGCTCACCTCCATGGTGGTGACGGAGTCCATGTCGTCGGCGCGGTCGGCGGAGGGGCGGTGGAGGCGGCTGGCGTCCTGGTAGAAGCGGTAGACCAGATCCGGCGACTGGTGCAGGATTTGGTAGTACTGCTGCACGAACGCGTTGCCGACCTACAGAAGCGCACGCGCGGAAGCGCAAAAACCCCACCACAGCATCAGCCCCGAACCACGGAGAACCCCACCAACCTAACCTGAGAGGCCGAAGCTTACCACTTGCGCGGACGGCGGCGGTCCAGCGGCGGCGGGTGGCTGCGGCGCGGCCATGGGAGCTGGATCGGAGGAGGTGGGGGACAGCTAGGGTTTTGGGGAGGCGCGTGCTGGCCCGGAGCGCGGCTCCCGTGCGGCGGCGGCGGCGACCGGTGCGTGCTTGCGGAGCAGCTGGTCGGGTCTCGTTGTGGCCAAAAGGCGAGGTGAAGAGGGCGAGGGCCCGAGGGCTTAGGGCAAGTCCAGCAGGCCCCGTCCCCCTCCCTGATAGCTAAAATAGGGCAGAAACAACAAAACGATCGCTCCAGCAGCTCCCCAACTGCCTCCCCGACTATCGAGGCTCTCCGAAATCAAGCTTCCTCTCCCGACCTTTCGGGGCAGCGGAGGCTCCCCGATCCCTCCCCAAAGGCGCCAACAGCTCCGTCCGGAAGTGTACTTTCCACCACCACGCTGCTGCCTCCTCCTAGGTTCGTCACTTTGCACTATTTTTTTCAGATCGAGATTGAGAGAGAGAGAGACCTGGGGGAGAGAGAGAGAGCTGGCCACTGTCGTCGCCGATCTGGAGCGGGAGCGCCTGCGGGGGTCCGGGAGGAGGAGGGAGGCGGAGGAGCCTGGGGATGGCTGCTGCGCGGCGAGCCGAGGGCGACGGCGGTGGGGTGGTGGGCGCAGGACGCGGAGTAGCCGGCGGCGACGGCAGCGGGGTGGTTGGGCCTCACCGCGCCGCCTCCATCTCCTCTGCCCGCGCTGGCCTCTGCAACTCGTGCCAGCTTCGGCCTCACCAACTCCCACCCGCGCCGGCCTCGCTAGCCCCCGGGTCGTCTTCCTCGGCCGTGAGCGCAGCCGGCTTGCCGCCGCTCTCCCCTGCACGCGCGCAGTCGGCCTCAAGCCACGCTGGCCCACCGCCGGGTGCCCCAGCGCTTCCTCCGGCCGCGCGGGCGCCATGCCAGACCGCCGCCACCTTGTGAAGCGCCGCGCGGAGCGCGGTTGCTCCTTCTCTCGCACCGGCTCAGCGCCGCGGCTCCCTCTCCTTCTCCCTCAATTTTTCCCCTCCCCTTTCTTGCTGCTACGCAGCTTTGTTCCATGCGATTTTTGCTGATTGCTGTGACTTTTGTACTGCTTGCAGCTGCTAATGATATGTACATGTGTATGCTACTGCTGCTTGATTTTATTGTTGCTTCTTATATGTACATGTGTATGCTGCTGCTGCTTGATTTTATTGTTGCTTCTTTTATATATATATATATATATATGTATCCATATTGATGCAGATTGTTGTGATGGATAATCAAAAATATTATGACCTTTTGCAAAGCGATGTCGAATTTGAATTGGAGTGAATCACAACAAGTCGATCTCGATGGACCTGAACAATCTACCCCTCCCATGAAAGCAAGCTTGAAGAGACAAAAAAAACTTTAGCGTGCTTGAAGACGAGGCTTTGGTGGATGCTTACCTCGAGATAAGTCAGGATCCAGTCATAGGAGTCGACCAACCTCGTGCTTGTTATTGGAAAAGAGTCCATGATTACTTCCATGCCAACAAGAAAGAAGAATCGGATCGAACTCAAAGTTCTCTCCAACACCGTTGAGCTGTTATTCAAGAACAAGTGAATAGGTTTTCTGCATGTTATGCCCAGATTTTGAATAGAAATCAAAGTGGGATGACACAAAAAGATAAGGTCAAAATCTATGCTTTGCACGGATTGTGTTCATATGTTCTGTTTTGTTGTACTAATACATATATACTAATGCAGGTAACTCAGGCATGTATTAAGTACCGGAAAGATGACAAGGGAAAGAAATCATTTGGATTGATGCATTGCTATGAAAAATTAGAAAAAAGCCGAGAAGTGGACATCTCGGTTGACTCACAAAAAACAAAAGACGACCTCCATGGCTACTCCGGGTTCATCTGCTCGTAGTACAAATGCTAGTGAGTTCGAGGATGATGCTACATCTCCCTCGAAAGATGTTCCCACAACAAGACCAATTGGTAACAAGGCGGCGAAACAACTATTACGACGAGGTAAAAGTTCTGCCTCTACAGGGAGTAGTGTCATGGAGGCATTTGGTGGTATGTTATCGGCTAGGGAGGCAAAGAGACAAGAGCGCTTTGATCTTGCTATTGCAATGGACCAACAGATAGAAGAACAAAGGTTGATAGAAGAAAGGAGAAAGACTACAATAGAAGAAAAAAGGGTGGCATTAGAAGAAGAAAAGATACAACTCAAGAGAATGATGGAAGAACGTCAAATAATGAACATGGACCTTAGTGGCATGGACGAGCAACAACAAGAATACTACAGGATGAGACGGAGTCAGATCATCAGTGCGCATCGCAACTCATCGGGTTGACCTTCACTATTTGTTGTATGAACTTTATATTATTTTATTGTAATCTTTAGTTCGTCGTATGAACTTGGACTTTTTGTTGTATGAACCGTCTGGATTATAAACTATGTGTTGTATGAAATAGTTGTTTAGCTATATCAAAAAAATAGTTGTAGAAAATAAAATAATACCGCTTACACCCCTCCATAATTTAAAAACACTACACCCCTCCATAATTTAAAAACATTACACCCCTCCATAAATTAAAATGACTACACAGACTACATTATTACTACCGCTTACATAAGCTACATTTCTCCTCGGATCTGCCATAGGTGCTCAACTAGATCAAGTTGACGCTGACAATGAACTTGTTTGTTTCGAATATCACTATGAACTTGAAGAAACTGAGAAAATGAAGCTGTATGTTGGCGAGAAACTGTCACTCTTTCTCCCATATAATCATAGTCGTAGTCTTTAGGGTTTTTACGCTCATTTTCAATTATCATGTTATGCATGATGATACAAGCTGTCATGATATCTCCGAGTGTCTCTTGATCCCAATATTTTGCTGGTCCCACGAATAATGGCAAAACGAGATTGTAGAACTCCAAAGGCTCGTTCAACATCCTTCATAGCACCTTCTTGAAATTGGAAGAAATTTTTGTTCTTTTGCCCTATTGGATTTGATATTGTCTTCACGAATGTGGCCCATTGCGGATATATGCCATCTGCAAGGTAATACCCCATTTCGTAGCTGTGACCATTGATGTTATAATTCACTTCAGGAGCTTGCCCTTCAGCTAGCCTTGCAAACACAGGCAAACGGTGAAGAACATTTATATTATTGTGAGATCCTGGTAAACCAAAGAAGGAATGCCAAATTCAAAGATCTTGTGAAGCAACGGCTTCAAGAATGATTGTGGGTTCACGGACATGGCCAACAAAAAAAATCATGGTATGCTGTAGGGAAATTTTTTCCACTGCCAGTGCATGCAATCTATCCTCCCTAGCATACCTGGAAACCCCATTTGTTCTCCAATTGCAAGTAATCTAGCAGTATCTTCTGCATTTGGAGATCTCAGGTACTGTTCACCAAAGACCTCGATCACAGCTCGCACAAATTTTCTAAGAGTTTCTAAAGCGGTGCTCTTTGCTAGTCGACAATAATCATCGGTAGCATCAGTTGGTAGTCCATAAGCTAGCATTCGGAATGCCGCGGTGAACTTTTGCAAAGGATGTAACCCAAGAATGCCAGCACTATTTCTTTTCTGCTCAAAATACCTATCTTGTTGCTGTATAGCACTCGTTATGCGTTGAAAAAGAGGACGATGCATTCTAAACCTGCGTGGAAAAAATGAATGAGACACGAAGATCAACCAGGAAGGCGAAAAAGAAATCAAATGCATCAATTGCAAACCTGCGGCGAAACACCCTTGGGGGGTAGGTAGCGTTCTCTACAAAGTAGTCTTTGTAGAGCCTGAGATAACCTTCGGCACTCTCGCGATCAATGCTTTGACGTCCCGCCACTGAATCGTCATGGCGTGGAGCATCCAACCGCTCTTGTTCTTCCTCTGCTATAACTGTAGCCATCATGAGTTCCTCTTCGTCGGACAAGGAATCCAAGCATAATCGTCGGGCCAAGATTCCACGGTGACTCATTTTTTTGTGGAGAGATGACCGAGAGATGGGGAAAGAGATGTGAAAGAGGAGACAGAATCAGGGATGTGTGAGAAAGATATGAGAGATGATATCGTATATATAGACCTGAAAACTAGCCGTTGGAGATACAACTGTTTGAATTATTACCGTTACAAATGTTAGTTACGGGATATTGTTAAAATATATGTGAGTGGAATATAGGGGAGATGGTTTAGGGGAGCTGCTGGAGTTGTACAAATTTTAAGGGAGAATCTTTTTAGGGGAGTCTCTTATATGGAGATTTAGGGGAGAGATTTTAGGGGAGCTGCTGGACTTGCTCTTACACGTACGACCGGCGCTTCTGAAGTGAACCAGAAAATAACTTATACAATAAAATTACTTTTTTAATTAATTCTACATGAAAAGTCATTTTATTCTTTGTTAGAGTAAAGAGTCAGGTTTATTTTTTCTTCTCCTCATATTTTATTAACATCAGTAATTATCCTACATGGCATGAAAAAGAGCCAATTGACGTCATATCTTTGTAAATGTTCTTAGGCTAGAATCTAAGTTTAAATATTTTCTTCATTTTTGTTGCAAGCAATTTTAGGCCTCTTTAATTCAAAATAATTTTATAGAAATTTTAGAGCATTTTATTCCTTATCTATGGTTCCTATAGAGTTTGTTTGATTTGTATGATTGAAAAACATATAAATTTTCCTATGAACTATTTTACATGTAAATTTAAAAGAAGATATTTTTGTGTTTCTACAACAACTATGACATGTATCAAACCCTTAAAAAATTCTAAAATTTCCTACGATGAAACCAAAAACTTCTAGTATTTATTCACGTGCTTATAGTTTTTGTGGGTTACAATATATCGTGACATTTAATTTCTACGTTTTTCATATTCCTACGTTTTGAAGACCCTATGAATCAAAGAAGCCATAGTTTGAAATTGGAGTTGCGTTTCCTAAGCGAACTGAAGGCGAACATGTACTTATCTATGTTATTTTCTTTTTTTAGCAGAAAAAACACAGTTTTCACGAAGTAGCTCATCCAACATAATTGCTAGTCAACAGTTCTGATATAAACTCAGGAAACCCATCCAGCCATAAGCATTGGCTCTCTGGTCCAAAGAAGCGCCGAACTTTGCAAGTTCATGCACAATACGATTACAAGATCTTGGATAGTACAATTTGGATGTCACGGACCCGGAATCCACATGTGGTTAGGGGAACGCGAAGTCGCCAAGGACCGAAGGACTCGTCAGCCCGGTGGCACGGTACCTGCGCCGTACGCACCGAGGCGGAACGATCCGACACCCGCCTCGTGCGAGCCGGCCGGAAGCGACCAATCTTCCCAGAACCACAAATAGATTCCAGATACCGGTGAAGGGGTAATACCGCGTGATAAGCCTGCGCTCCGCGATAGTCATAGGAGGACTAGAGCTCGGGATATGCATCCCCTCAACCTAACCTAGCCACGATGTGCGACTCTGGGAGGATCCAGCTTTGCTCTGCCGTCAGCGCGAGGTGTGACGGTCGTAGGAGACTTAGCGAGTACGGGACGAATCCCCTGGACCAGCTCAACCCAAAGCTACACAGGACTAGTGGTTCGCTCACCTCTGCCATCACGAAAACGCAATCCTAGCACACAATACTACCGCTGCACAGTTGTCCACATACTTCATCACATACACGCATTGTACATGGACAACCACAAGTAGCAACTCGGATATCACAACAAAGCTCTACAAATACGATATTAATAGTAACTACCCACGATGGGGCAACACATTACATCATTCGACCATAACCGAAAACATATCCGAGTACGGAGAAGTTAAACGACAGCGGAAACAAGGTAAATGAGTCCCACAGCAGCATAGTGACCGCTGAACAAAAGTTACAACCTATCCCACGAATCAACTAACTAACCGAGGAAACACAATTTCAGGCATCATCAAAATAGTCTTCGAACACCGGCTCACCTGCAAGCTCCAGGAGTAACTTGGGTGAGTACGAACGTACTCGCAAGACTTATTTGTGCTTGATTAAATGTCCTAAACATACTAGTATAACATAATTAAACATGATACATATACGATTAACAAAATCTAGACAATACCAGTAATCTACCAACATCCCAAGGAATAACATGAGATCACCAACAACTCAAATTTTCATATATCTCAAATCAGCGTGATGGTAACCACTAGTCACATGTGCTCAAAATATAAACTCAGTGGCTCACTTGCCATCTCCCAGTTACGTGGGACAATATTCACATAAGCTCCCAGTTACGTGGGGCAATAATCTTTCACATAAGCTCCCAGTTACGTGGGGCAATAATCTTTCACATAAGCTCCCAGTTACGTGGGGCAAAATTCACATCTCAATATCTCCACATTGACAGTGTACCATCACGACCACACCTCAATTTAATCTCTCGGACCGTTACCGGCAGCCGATCACCCTGAGTGCAAAGAGTGCCTTATCCCTTGGAGGTTGCAAGGCTCCAAGGGTCTTAGTCTTACCTCAACTACACCCCAGCATCGCTGTCGCTAACGTCCACGCGTGACAAGGGGAGTAATCACGATGGAGTCACCTCAGGGTTGGTATCGCGACAACTTCTTCCCCCGGTCGCAACATGCCACTCCAATGATACCAACTTTATCCATCTGACACTTTCCCTTCGGCTCTCGCATCTCACTTCAATATGTTCAAGTAATTAGTTCATCGATTTCAACTCAACCATGACCAGACCTAATTCACCGCATACCCTAGTCATGCTAGTTTAATCGATTTCAACCACAAGTCCTAAGTAACAATCACACATCACATATATATATAAGTAAAAACAAGTACTGAACAAATAGAAGATGCAACAAGCTCTGCTTGCCTGGTTGCTTGGGGAAGTACGGGAAGCATGCGCGAGAATTCCAGAATACTCAAAACACCGGTAAGAAGCAAGCGACCTCTAAAAAGGGAAAAACAAGCCTAAGAAGCTAATTTGAAAGTGACGAAGATGCATGGATGCAATGGACATGGATGCAACTAAGGTGGATTAAAATAAAGGGTATAATCGCACAAGCAGGTTAGTATTCATTCCAGATTTTGGGTTGGGTTTTAGTTGTGGTACAGCTTTAATCACGGATGAAACTAGGATATGGATGCATTGCATGGGATACGATATACAATTAAGGAGAAAGGCTTTAAATCTGTAATTAGGGTTAGGGTTATTTGATTGATTCGTTGTCGTAGGTGAGAACATGGGGTCGCGATTATTTTTCTGGCCGTTAGGCGAATTATGACACTAACTATTTTAAGTTTGACTGTTAACCTAGATTCTCTAGAACCCTTTTTGTATTTTTCTCAGTAAAGACAAGAATCTAACTAACTTCACAATTAGCTGGGTGGTTGGGGTTAGCAGATGACAAGTGGGTCCTTCAGGTCATCCTAAGGTCTTTATTGGGTAACAACCTGCTTAACCATGACCTTAAGCAATCAAGGCATTACTATATTTTTGGTCGGATATCGTGGCTGTGGCTGGATGTCATGTTTAAGCTTGAATGTATGTCTACCAGATACATTTTACCTAACTGGACACTAGTGTAAAAGAGATCCCAGCTTTAACTATGAGACCTAACCACCCTAGACTTAAATCGATAGAGCAAGTTTTAGTGGATTAATTCATCATAACAAGGCGCATATTATAGTAATGAGTTCGGCCAGGAAGCATATCACATCTTTAAGGGGGCAAGCTATGTTCTCATGGATTAGAACAAGGGCTTTAAGTATGTAGTTAGGGTTAGGGCCCGCATATCCTATAGTCAAATAAAGCATTGGCTTGTTTAATCATTCTCAGCGTTAGCACCTGGTTCGAGCATCATCTGGACAGCGTAATCAGATCTTGTATAAGAAACAGGTCCTATTCTTAATCGTTAGCACACCACTTGCAATTGCTTGACACATATGCGACTAGTCCTCAATGGAGTAACTGATTACTAAATGGGTCAAAGCATCACTCGGTACTGACCTAACAACAGTGAATCGGTGAACTAACCGCAATATCTATTCTTTTCGGTTAAGATCCGTTAGTGAAAAGGTGCATATACATAGAACGAAGTTAACTGTCTAAGCTTAAAATCATGGACAAGCGCAATAATCTTACAAAAGTCATGAACTGAGCACCATATGTTAGTAAGACACCTTTTTCTAGCTTGTACTCTGACCAAGTAATGTTAACGTAGACTTTGGATTTATGGATGCTTAACATCTTATACTCGTTGGAGCGTCGAGGGCACCTCCTCTAGGGTTAGGTATAGTTGGCAGAGCTGACTCGAATTTACCATGAACTATTAATCTTGGTCATCGGCATCGTAAGCATTTCAATTATCTCGCTTAAACATGTATTCATCCGGACACAAAGTTAGCAGCACTGAGAAGGATGGAACCAATCGATTGCTCACCCCTGGCGGCGAGGAACCCGGCTAGCAGCTCGGACTTGGGGAGCTTCACGGGAGGCTGGTCGAGGGAGGTCGCTGGAAGTTGAACTTGCGCCGGCGGGAAGCGTGCCGGGGCAGCTCCACCCCGTAGCTGGACACGCGCGTGGGCGAGCTCGGAGACGGGGCTCGGTGCGCCGAGTTGAGGGAAATGTCGGCGGTCAGGGAGGAAGCTCCTGCAGCAGGTGGAAGGACGAGCGGCAGCGGCGACGGAGAATCGACAGCGGCCTCGGGAGTGCTCTGGAAACGGGCGACGACGGCGGACGGGCGGAGGCAAGGTGCCAGGGAGCAGCGGCGACGGCCCAGCCGGGGGAGCTCACCGGCTACTGGAGAAGCGGCGGCGCACGGGGAGGCGTTGGAGCAGGGGATGCAGAGGGCGGGGTTGGGGCGCGGCAGTGGAGAGAGGGGCAGAGGCGGCGGTGCGGCTTGAAGGGAGCTGGCCGGAACAGGAGGGAGCGGCGGCATGGGCCGGATGCGGCGGCGGCAGGTGAGCAAGGAGCAGCTCCGGCCAGGGTTGAAGAAGATGGGGCTAATTATTCAATTGATCATGCATGTAGGAATTTCTTGGATGGATTGCAAGATTGGGAGGTGGGGAACCTGGTGGAATAACATGCAGAGCTTCAATCTTTGGTTTTGGATGGAATTTGGAGGGAAGAAGAAAGCATTTGGGGAAGGCTTGAAGAACACAGGGGAGCTAAGCAAGGAAATGGGGAATGGCTCCTGTTGAGCTGCGTGGAGAAGAAAAGGGGCAGTGCAGTGGGTTGTTTTGCTACACGTGGAGGTTAGGGGCTGCTAGGGGGGCCCACATGGCAGGAGGTGTCTATATTATTTTCTTTGCTTATTTAAAACAAGGCTAAGATAACAGGAGTTCCAGAGCAAAATAAAATTTGAATTTTAAGGGTTTGAATTTATTTCGTATTAGACTTGTGGTCAATCTGTTATTTAGATTTTTAATGTGTTATTTCATTTATATTTTGAGGAGAGGGGGTTTACTCGATCAGCTATTTCCAAACTTTATGTGCGGAGAGAAACTACTAAAATAAGTTTGGTCTTAAAGTACAAATAAACTTCGATCGACTGGTAACAGTTTGATAACCTAGGCATTTTGGAACATATATCAAATTTTTGAATCGTGAGTTGTAGTGGCATTAGGTTTGATGTTCGATTTCATGTTAACCCTAAGGGTGCATGTTAGGGTTTTTAATCGAAATCGTTTTTGAAGTATCATTTATGCATGCATGAAATTGAAAGAAATCGTTTTGTCCGCGATAATTTACACTGACATCGGATCGGAAAAACAGGGTCGCTACAAAACCTACCCCCCTTAAGAGAATCTCGTCCCGAGATTCCTAGCGGTAGAGAAGAGAAGAGAGGTGTTCAACTTGCAGCAAGACGTTGACGTGACCAAGCTGTCGATAGGGAGAAATCAAAATCACTTATCGACTTTTACACTAGTTCTGGAAAGAGAAAACCAGATCAGATTATCATTCCTTGGAAATGATTTCTGCTACGGCGTTTCAGCTTTAATAGGCTCTACACTCCATTAAAGAGGAGAGATGAAGGTTGAATGAGCAGTAGCCACTGAGAGGTGTTGCGACGATTACTGGTCTTGCAAATTTAGAATTCAAGCTTGTTGGTTTGAGTGAAAGGAACTGGTATGAACAAATGATCTTAGCCCCAAGTGTGGAACTGAGGAAAGGGTAGAAATATGATTCCGAAGTAAAAGAAATACATGGGTTTTGGGTTATTTCCGATTGGAAGGAGAAAATAACGAAAGGGGAGAATCGATCTCAGATCATGGTGATTGCCTTGATTATCTTAAGAACAATTCCCTCTAAGAGATCAGCTGAGATGCCCCTTGCTTGAGGACGGAGGAGTTTGAGATGTCCTTTACTCGAGGATAGATTAGGTGCTATTCTTGGATAATTATGCTCTATCAGGATAAGAAGGAACAAGGTGGTATGAATCAAATAGCGGAAGATACTGTCTAGAGAGGGACTGATCTAGGAACTGTCAGGACCGAAGAATAGTCTCGTACTACACATAGTGCTGATCAGAAGCTACAATCTATTAGGCTGGAACTCAACAGCAAACTTATTGGAAATTTTGAGTAGATGTCGCTAGAGTTTTCATTTACTTGAATTGGGTAAGTGGAACTAAAGATACATAATTAACAGCAGAGGATCTGAAAAGGGGTGATATCCGGCTTTTAGTATGCAGCCTGAACATCAGACTCGCTTAAGGCATAAATAGAAGGGTTTCCATTATCGTCCGAGTGTGATTGCACTTTAGCGATAAGAAAGATCTTAGAGTACAACTCTCAATTAGGGGTTACTGAAGGGTTAGAATCCTTGGTCTCACAAGAGGAAACAAGAGGGAGGGAAGTTGTCAATGAGGCACGAGCGGAGTGGTTGATTCTAGAGAATGTCGATGGAACTTTTGTCGTAGTGTGGTTATTCTATTTGGGAGAATCTAAGGTCTCGATGAAGAGAATCCAATGCCATAAGTAGCTAACCCAATGTTCAGGAAGATACTGAGACGTAGGGATCACAAGGAGCATAAGTATGGTAGCACAGTGAGGCTGAGAGGGTATACTGCTGTTCACGAATTTCCACCGCACTACAGGAAGGTGAGGGCTAATGAAAATGTTAGTCACGTAGACTTTAAAACGTGGATTGGAGATAGAGATATTCTCAGCATCCAAAGATGGAAACTAGAAACTTAAGTCCTTAAAGATAGGGATTCGGTCTGGCTTGCTCCTTTGGACTGTGGGGTACGTATACAACCACAGGGATGATCAGTCCCGGTAGCGGTACTCATACCACTCCAAGTATTCAGGCCGACCGATGTTAGCCTCATCAGGGCTAAGGACAGGGCATACAGGGATACACCACTCGAGCGCACTAGAAGCAACTAGCAAGGGTAGACGGTATGGGGGCCAATCCATCCCGTACCCAAACTATTGACTCCGCACGTCGATGGTCGAATCGTGTTGCCTAGTACTCAACCAAAAGATTCAACGTGGATGAGAATCTATAGAAAAGGGGTGCATCACCACCAGGAGGAGGGGTTGTTACTCATCACTTAACCCCACACATTAACATCCAATCGAGATGATGGGTAAAGGCATCGCCCAAGAAGTGGGTTGGGCATTAATCCAATCACCTCAATAGGGATGGAAAACAAGGGTAAGATTATCAGTCGAGTCATCAGAAATTCAGGAGATTAACTTAAGCTTAAAGGTTGGTTTCTCATCATAAACATGGAAGAGGAGCAATTACAGGTTTCTTCAAGTAGGCTATGAGACAGCTAAAGAAGGTCTCCAAAAAGGTTTCCTAGGAGAAGGAAGGAGGATAACCACGACTGAGAGTAGGAATGAGTTAAGATTTAAACAATGATAGGCTGATTTTGCCGTCCACTTGCACTGAAATGGACGAAAGAACTGTTGTTTATTTGAGATGCTACCTAAGTATGGAAGAAGGGAACTGTTGATTATCACTCACTTGACTCGGGTATGATAGTCAAGCTATCAAAATGCCTTAGAACGCACGATTGGATTAAGAGGGATATGCTCGTAATCGCAGGGAGAAATGCCATGGTGCTCAATTCAATCCTTTAGCATGTAGAATTCAACTATTTCACCAAGACATCTTTCTAAAGACAGATCACTACCTTAGCAATTTCCTATAGGAAAATCGAATTCCAAAGATCATCTACCTAACCTATAAGTATTATTTTAATGGTAATCCAACATTTATCCTTGCCCATAATCATTTCCTATTAATCCTCCATCAATAGACTTCATTTTTTGTCTCATCCACTAGTATTCAAAATCTTCATTATTAATCATATTCCACCGATCCAACAATTTATCTAAGTCCCTTCATCTATTACTCCTGATTCTTTCCAAATCCAATAGTAGTGTTGCCATCTATACGGCTTCTATCGTATCACCTGCCAACTCGTAATTATCCAAGCCCAACGGCAATACATCTAATTTCACCAATATCCAATGACTAAACCAATCTTCGGATCTATTATAATTATTGGCACCAACAGCAATCTAAGGTCCTTACCACTAAAGACCTATGAATACATTAGATCCTCCGATAATGCTTATATCATGAACCGCCAAGGATCCATTCGTCTTTGATGCTAAGTCATAATCATAATCAATTGGGCTGGTAATCAATCTCTACTTCTGTCCATCACTTTTTCATTTAGAATCAACGTCCAGGAAATTATCTACTAGCAATAATTAATTACTTTGCTAAATCAATTAATTCTTCGCACTCCATTGCATCTCCTATTAATCCAACTCATTTAGGTTAACCCACCGAAATTCATATACTATCTCTGATCCTACTCCAATTTCCAAAGGGTATTTGCTAATACTATGACTTTTGACCTAGGAATTTGTCCAACAATTTCCTATAATCCAATCAAAATCCAAGGTTTACATAGCCCTATAATCCAAATAAACTTATATTAATCTACTCCTTTCTCAAATTTTTGTTTTCAGCATGACTCTGAACTCGAAAACATCATCCTATACAATTTTAGGGTTAGAGAGGATATGGTTAGCCACACAAGCGAAAACAAATGCAATAGAGAAGAAATTCAGAACTAAGAGCGATGAGGTTAAGGAATAAAGAGTAATCTACTTATTAATTTTAAACATAGGGTTTAAATAGTTTTGCTGGCTAAGTGGCACAGCGCAGCGGAAGCTCCTATCTAACGACCACCTGCAATTGGCTTCCTACGGTCAGCTCGGCTCTGATACCAAGCTGTCACGGACCCGGAATCCACATGTGGTTAGGGGAACGCGAAGTCGCCAAGGACCGAAGGACTCGTCAGCCCGGTGGCACGGTACCTGCGCCGTACGCACCAAGGCGGAACGATCCGACACCCGCCCCGTGCGAGCCGGCCGGAAGCGACCAATCTTCCCAGAACCACAAATAGATTCCAGATACCGGTGAAGGGGTAATACCGCGTGATAAGCCTGCGCTCCGCGATAGTCATAGGAGGACTAGAGCTCGGGATATGCATCCCCTCAACCTAACCTAGCCACGATGTGCGACTCTGGGAGGATCCAGCTCTGCTCTGCCGTCAGCGCGAGGTGTGACGGTCGTAGGAGACTTAGCGAGTACGGGACGAATCCCCTGGACCAGCTCAACCCAAAGCTACACAGGACTAGTGGTTCGCTCACCTCTGCCATCACGAAAACGCAATCCTAGCACACAATACTACCGCTGCACAGTTGTCCACATACTTCATCACATACACGCATTGTACATGGACAACCACAAGTAGCAACTCGGATATCACAACAAAGCTCTACAAATACGATATTAATAGTAACTACCCACGATGGGGCAACACATTACATCATTCGACCATAACCGAAAACATATCCGAGTACGGAGAAGTTAAACGACAGCGGAAACAAGGTAAATGAGTCCCACAGCAGCATAGTGACCGCTGAACAAAAGTTACAACCTATCCCACGAATCAACTAACTAACCGAGGAAACACAATTTCAGGCATCATCAAAATAGTCTTCGAACACCGGCTCACCTGCAAGCTCCAGGAGTAACCTGGGTGAGTACGAACGTACTCGCAAGACTTATTTGTGCTTGATTAAATGTCCTAAACATACTAGTATAACATAATTAAACATGATGCATATACGATTAACAAAATCTAGACAATACCAGTAATCTACCAACATCCCAAGGAATAACATGAGATCACCAACAACTCAAATTTTCATATATCTCAAATCAGGGGGGGGCGTGATGGTAACCACTAGTCACATGTGCTCAAAATATAAACTCAGTGGCTCACTTGCCATCTCCCAGTTACGTGGGGCAATAATCTTTCACATAAGCTCCCAGTTACGTGGGGCAATAATCTTTCACATAAGCTCCCAGTTACGTGGGGCAATAATCTTTCACATAAGCTCCCAGTTACGTGGGGCAAAATTCACATCTCAATATCTCCACATTGACAGTGTACCATCACGACCACACCTCAATTTAATCTCTCGGACCGTTACCGGCAGCCGATCACCCTGAGTGCAAAGAGTGCCTTATCCCTTGGAGGTTGCAAGGCTCCAAGGGTCTTAGTCTTACCTCAACTACACCCCAGCATCGCTGTCGCTAACGTCCACGCGTGACAAGGGGAGTAATCACGATGGAGTCACCTCAGGGTTGGTATCGCGACAACTTCTTCCCCCGGTCGCAACATGCCACTCCAATGATACCAACTTTATCCATCTGACACTTTCCCTTCGGCTCTCGCATCTCACTTCAATATGTTCAAGTAATTAGTTCATCGATTTCAACTCAACCATGACCAGACCTAATTCACCGCATACCCTAGTCATGCTAGTTTAATCGATTTCAACCACAAGTCCTAAGTAACAATCACACATCACATATATATATAAGTAAAAACAAGTACTGAACAAATAGAAGATGCAACAAGCTCTGCTTGCCTGGTTGCTTGGGGAAGTACGGGAAGCATGCGCGAGAATTCCAGAATACTCAAAACACCGGTAAGAAGCAAGCGACCTCTAAAAAGGGAAAAACAAGCCTAAGAAGCTAATTTGAAAGTGACGAAGATGCATGGATGCAATGGACATGGATGCAACTAAGGTGGATTAAAATAAAGGGTATAATCGCACAAGCAGGTTAGTATTCATTCCAGATTTTGGGTTGGGTTTTAGTTGTGGTACAGCTTTAATCACGGATGAAACTAGGATATGGATGCATTGCATGGGATACGATATACAATTAAGGAGAAAGGCTTTAAATCTGTAATTAGGGTTAGGGTTTATTTGATTGATTCGTTGTCGTAGGTGAGAACATGGGGTCGCGATTATTTTTCTGGCCGTTAGGCGAATTATGACACTAACTATTTTAAGTTTGACTGTTAACCTAGATTCTCTAGAACCCTTTTTGTATTTTTCTCAGTAAAGACAAGAATCTAACTAACTTCACAATTAGCTGGGTGGTTGGGGTTAGCAGATGACAAGTGGGTCCTTCAGGTCATCCTAAGGTCTTTATTGGGTAACAACCTGCTTAACCATGACCTTAAGCAATCAAGGCATTACTATATTTTTGGTCGGATATCGTGGCTGTGGCTGGATGTCATGTTTAAGCTTGAATGTATGTCTACCAGATACATTTTACCTAACTGGACACTAGTGTAAAAGAGATCCCAGCTTTAACTATGAGACCTAACCACCCTAGACTTAAATCGATAGAGCAAGTTTTAGTGGATTAATTCATCATAACAAGGCGCATATTATAGTAATGAGTTCGGCCAGGAAGCATATCACATCTTTAAGGGGGCAAGCTATGTTCTCATGGATTAGAACAAGGGCTTTAAGTATGTAGTTAGGGTTAGGGCCCGCATATCCTATAGTCAAATAAAGCATTGGCTTGTTTAATCATTCTCAGCGTTAGCACCTGGTTCGAGCATCATCTGGACAGCGTAATCAGATCTTGTATAAGAAACAGGTCCTATTCTTAATCGTTAGCACACCACTTGCAATTGCTTGACACATATGCGACTAGTCCTCAATGGAGTAACTGATTACTAAATGGGTCAAAGCATCACTCGGTACTGACCTAACAACAGTGAATCGGTGAACTAACCGCAATATCTATTCTTTTCGGTTAAGATCCGTTAGTGAAAAGGTGCATATACATAGAACGAAGTTAACTGTCTAAGCTTAAAATCATGGACAAGCGCAATAATCTTACAAAAGTCATGAACTGAGCACCATATGTTAGTAAGACACCTTTTTCTAGCTTGTACTCTGACCAAGTAATGTTAACGTAGACTTTGGATTTATGGATGCTTAACATCTTATACTCGTTGGAGCGTCGAGGGCACCTCCTCTAGGGTTAGGTATAGTTGGCAGAGCTGACTCGAATTTACCATGAACTATTAATCTTGGTCATCGGCATCGTAAGCATTTCAATTATCTCGCTTAAACATGTATTCATCCGGACACAAAGTTAGCAGCACTGAGAAGGATGGAACCAATCGATTGCTCACCCCTGGCGGCGAGGAACCCGGCTAGCAGCTCGGACTTGGGGAGCTTCACGGGAGGCTGGTCGAGGGAGGTCGCTGGAAGTTGAACTTGCGCCGGCGGGAAGCGTGCCGGGGCAGCTCCACCCCGTAGCTGGACACGCGCGTGGGCGAGCTCGGAGACGGGGCTCGGTGCGCCGAGTTGAGGGAAACGCCGGCGGTCAGGGAGGAAGCTCCTGCAGCAGGTGGAAGGACGAGCGGCAGCGGCGACGGAGAATCGGCAGCGGCCTCGGGAGTGCTCTGGAAACGGGCGACGGCGGCGGACGGGCGGAGGCAAGGTGCCAGGGAGCAGCGGCGGCGGCCCAGCCGGGGGAGCTCACCGGCTACTGGAGAAGCGGCGGCGCACGGGGAGGCGTTGGAGCAGGGGATGCAGAGGGCGGGGTTGGGGCGCGGCAGTGGAGAGAGGGGCAGAGGCGGCGGTGCGGCTTGAAGGGAGCTGGCCGGAACAGGAGGGAGCGGCGGCATGGGCCGGATGCGGCGGCGGCAGGTGAGCAAGGAGCAGCTCCGGCCAGGGTTGAAGAAGATGGGGCTAATTATTCAATTGATCATGCATGTAGGAATTTCTTGGATGGATTGCAAGATTGGGAGGTGGGGAACCTGGTGGAATAACATGCAGAGCTTCAATCTTTGGTTTTGGATGGAATTTGGAGGGAAGAAGAAAGCATTTGGGGAAGGCTTGAAGAACACAGGGGAGCTAAGCAAGGAAATGGGGAATGGCTCCTGTTGAGCTGCGTGGAGAAGAAAAGGGGCAGTGCAGTGGGTTGTTTTGCTACACGTGGAGGTTAGGGGCTGCTAGGGGGGCCCACATGGCAGGAGGTGTCTATATTATTTTCTTTGCTTATTTAAAACAAGGCTAAGATAACAGGAGTTCCAGAGCAAAATAAAATTTGAATTTTAAGGGTTTGAATTTATTTCGTATTAGACTTGTGGTCAATCTGTTATTTAGATTTTTAATGTGTTATTTCATTTATATTTTGAGGAGAGGGGGTTTACTCGATCAGCTATTTCCAAACTTTATGTGCGGAGAGAAACTACTAAAATAAGTTTGGTCTTAAAGTACAAATAAACTTCGATCGACTGGTAACAGTTTGATAACCTAGGCATTTTGGAACATATATCAAATTTTTGAATCGTGAGTTGTAGTGGCATTAGGTTTGATGTTCGATTTCATGTTAACCCTAAGGGTGCATGTTAGGGTTTTTAATCGAAATCGTTTTTGAAGTATCTTTATGCATGCATGAAATTGAAAGAAATCGTTTTGTCCGCGATAATTTACACTGACATCGGATCGGAAAAACAGGGTCGCTACATTGGAATACATCAAAGTTAGGCCACATCTTCTTGGCATAATTCTTGCCTCTCTAATAACTACTGCATTCACACCATTATTCATCTTTTCCTCCATTAAGGCTATCTTCAGGTCTTGAGCATCTGTCTCTAGGATTATTCTCCCCATGCCAAGGTCAAATGCAGCCCCTAGAGCATGAAAACACGCCATTGCTTCAGCATGGAGAGCATCTTGTAGATTTTTGAAGCTTTCCTGTCACCATCATTAGAGGAAAACCTTGGTTTTCTCTAACTACAGCTCCCCATCCACCATGACCAGATTCAGCAGCGAATGAACCATCAATGTTTATCTTCTGCATATCTTCTTGAGGTGGATTCCACTTCTGAGGAGCATCAGCAGAATAATTTGGAGCTTCTTTCTTTAAGCAATTCACATAATCTTGCACATAGCTCTTAATGGCATAGATAACTTCATTTAAAGAGAACGAACCTTCGCCATGTGAAATTTTATTGCGAACCATCCACCAGCCCCATGGCAGCACCAAAACTTCAATCTATTTATTTTCCTCAAAGTTCCAAATTTGCTCTAAAACATCAAATGCTAAAGGACATTTGATAAGTTGAAAACGAACCTCTTCTAGCTGAATTGATCTCCAAACCTGCCGAACCAATTGCATTTGAGGAAGAAGTGGCCTTCATCTTCATCTAGTCGATGACACAATGGACATATTACATCCAACTTAACTCCTCTTCTTTTCACATTTCGTCTCAAAGGCAAGTTATTATGGGCAAATCTCCAAATGAAATGCTTCATCTTATTTGGACTTGAAGGGCCCAAATTCGGTTCATGTTGAAATTAGTCTTGCTACCTGCTGAATTTTCCCAATGAACCATGATCCTGTTCCACTTTTGGTAGCATCAATTTGTACACTAATTTAACTAAAAATCGACCTTTTGTATCTGGATGCCATGCAATGAAATCCTCCTCATTGTCTCTAATAGCATGTGAACTCTAACACTTGCATCCTCTTCACAAAAGATTTGGTTCACTAATTCAGTGTCCTATTGGCCCTCCATTGGGCTTATAACTTCACTTACTTTAAAAACAGGGATTGGCCCATGCCTTGTTTTGACATACCTTGCTTGATTTCTAGGCAGCCATGGATTCATCCATATATTGATATTCTCCCCATCTCCAACTCGCCATATTATTCCTTTTCTTAGAAGTTGAATCCCCTCCAAGACACTCCTTCATGCATATGACCATCCCATTTGTTGATTTGGCATGGAGAATGTGGCATGTCGGGTAATATCTTGCTTTTAGTATTCAAGAGCATAGAGTCTGAGGGTATTGAATTAACCTCCATCCTTGTCGAGCTAGCATGGGAATATTGAAGGCATGGATGTCTTGAAAGCCCAACCCTCCTTTGCTCTTCGGCCTCATTAATTTATCTTTTCCCACCCAATGTATCTTCTCTTCATTTTCTGTTTGTGCTCAACAAAATCTCAAAATCATGGATGCCAATTCATCACAAAAAGACCTTGTAAGATAAAAGCAAAACATAGAATATGTTGGAATAGCCTGGGCTATGGCATGTATCAATATTTCCTTCCTTGCTTTTGAGAGCATTTTCTCTTTCTATGTAAGGGGACTTATTCTGTCGTGACATGTCATGAATGATAAAACCAAATGTTTGGTGTTTTTCACTGGACCTAACTAATTGGACCCACTCATCGATCGAACTAAGCTAACAACCCATTAAGCCTCTCTGTGTGAATCCATTTTCACATGAACTCAACTCTACTTGGTCTACCCCGACTTGCATGGCCACTTGTGGGCTTGGACATTGGATCCATAGCTTTCCGAAGAACCAAGGCCAAACCCAAATCAACTAATCCTAGGTAAATCCTCCATGTGTGGACTCCTGCGAAAGAAAGTAGTAACCTAATCCATAGGGTGCTTGAGATGATGTCATCCACATTCATTAGTGTCGAGACCGCCATTTGTAGACATCACATCTTCCCAAGTCCTTGCCCTTGCCTGCCTTTGCCGAAAACCTCAAGATTTTTTTCTAAGAGGATTTTATTAATATTTTGGGTTCTGCATTAAATTGATGCACAAAGTCCTTACAAACTTCAAATAGGAGAGCATTCCTCACATGAGATGGATGGCTCAATTGGGTTTAGGTCTATGCCAAGTGAGTTGTTGGGTCCACCACCCATCTATATGATGACAATATCGAGTCTAAATGTAGCACATCTAAATTAACCCTTTTACAAGAAACGTGGATAAGAAATTTAAATGAAGATGTTATATATACATAAGATTGTTCTAGAAGATGGAATGGACATTAAGAGAAGTTAGGTCAACATTGTTACATTCAATTAGCAGAAACCCCACATCACGCGTTGCCGCAGCGAGGATGCTGAAAAAATAGGAGCATGCCGTAAAATTGAAAGACTTTGTTGGAGCATAATCACCAGCTCATTTCTTATGGAATGTATGGAAGAAATTTGAAACTGAAGCACTATCTTGGATTAACAACCAGTATCAATATAACAGAGGGAATGTTGGCAGCATCAATCATTGTGATGTGAACCACCTGGTAAGCTTGAGAATCAATCCTAGAAATGAAAACAGCCCAGGAAAGGGATGGTCCTCAGCAACTGAGGATTGGTAGTGGGGGAGAAGCGAAGGAGGTGGATTTAGCAGAGCGACGAGCAGGGGATGGCATAGGGCAATAGCCCACCATTACCAATTGTGAAAGGGAGCTAGACTGGTGACAGAGGCGCTATGGCAGGGTGACAAGGGAAAGGTAGAGGGGAGAGGCGGTGCGCAACGACCTAATGACCATGGCGCTGTTGGGTTTCTATCGAAGGACTTGAGGAGTGTAATGGGACGGGTGGAACTTGGAAGAAGTGGATGTAAGTGAAAACATCAAGACTCACAGAGGACGTGAGAGCCGGGAGCAGGTGGTGAGAGGCAAGAATGCACGAGATGGAGGGCTCAGATAGATCGGCGTTGTGGAATCGACCGCGAGCAGTCTCTTATTGTATTGTAGCTAGCTACAATAGTATGGTAGCTACGGTGGCAACCTGTCCCTAGAAACATTAATAAGGATGGATTATACACACACCGGAAAACCAACTGAATAGAGAAATCTTATTATACACACACCCTGAAAAACCAACTAAATAGAGAAATCTTAGGATTACATGTGTGTTCTTGTTTTTTCTCGTGAGAGATCAATTCACCAATAATGTGATGGATACTATGACATGATATCAGTACAAGTGGCTCTCGAAGGTCAATTGCTCGATTGAATGGTTTCTTCTTCTCGTAATGTCATGGACGACCTAAGGTTACGCCGACATGAATTGTGTTTCCCGATGCCGGCACACTCTACGCTGAAGTTATCCTCCCTTGCGCCATGCCATATAAGAATACACACGCTACAAACAGCGTCGACGCAGCCACTCCTTACCAAGTATGATGTTCATCGATAGATCAATAAGACCCATGTATCCGGTATGGACCTAGGTACAAAGAACTACAACGCATTAGGCCTTCTTTCATATGACTTGTGGTCTCAAAGAGCTATAAGCTATTCGAAGAGAAAATTTATAGCCTAGCTTAATTTTTAAGCACCTTATTTCTTCATTGGCAGCCAAATGCCTTAAAAGATAGGCTTTTAAGCTTATCTGATCCGTTGAAACGAAATTGTGCTCCAAGATCAATCATATTACCTGCAATTGCCACTGGTACATAAAACCTCAATACCTAATTTTTTCCCCACCTATTCCACCCAGCCACCTTTGCTCCCCTTCCCATCTTCCCATCACGCTCGCACTCTCTCACGCTACTAGCCCTACCATGGCACTGCTAGCGCCGGCGCCATCCCTTTCCGACCACACCCTCTCTACCTCGGCCCATTGAACGTCCACCATCGCTCATAGCCGACCTCCTCCCTCATCTCCCAGACAGCACCGACCGTCGGCCCATCACTGGCGGCCTACCTCCATCCCTAATACTGTCACATCGCCCAAGCGCCTCCTGCCGTCACATCACCATTCACAGGCCACCATCCCCGACACCGTGCCGCCCTGTGCACCTCCTGCCGTCACGTCACCATCTTGCGGCAACCATCCCTGACACCCCGTCCCTGGTCAACCTGTCTGTTGGAGTCGACCATCACCAGAGCTTGCTCCGTCAGCCTAAGACCTCCCGTACCGGAGCTTGCCCCCACACTGGAGCTCGCCGGCCCCCTACAGATCTATATCTGCACTGACCAAAGCAACAAGGTAAATTTTTATCTCCTTTTTAACTTAGGTAATTGTGGCTCTCAATTCTTAAGTTTATGTCAATTATGAATGTTATAAAGCATGGTTATGATTGCCATTACGATGCTCATTTGTAATTGATAGCATATTTATGGTTACCATGCATGAAAGAGTGGTAATGGATGCATGTATGCTCTGATGCATATTTGATATGTTGTGTGCATGCAAAACACTAATGAGATGAATGTATAGAAGAAAACATGCATGGATGGCAGTGAGCTATATTTTTATATCTAGGAATACAACTCAAATATACTACAAATTTCCTGCTTGAAAAGAAAAAAATTGAAAACTAAAAGTAAGTGTACTGAAGATAGATCTTGAATTTGTATGGAAAAGTAAAAACATAATAACAATCAAAGTAGAGCTAGGTTCATCATGGACGGTGGTGGAGATGGGAGATTAGAGCTTAACACGACAGTAGAATTTCACGCGGGCCTTAAATAGATCAAACAAGTAGAGCTAGTTTCATCATGCACGTCGAAGCGAACATGGTGGCAAAGTCCGCATCAAATGGGGAGAATGGTGTTGCCTAACAGGTGGGTCTCATTCTTTAGCTACAATGTTGTGACGATTGGGTTGGCTAGGTCAAATTAAGGCGATGCGAAGGAACTAGGTGCACATAGGATGTGTTTGGTTGCCTAGGTTGTTGCATCTGCATTGCACCTATCATGCAATTTTTATCATGTTTGGTAACCTGCATAGCTTCTACGGTCTAGCTCGACTCGTGCAAAAATAGCCCTCCAGCTAGGCTAAGCTGAAATGCAGGTTTCGAATGTTTCCACTCAACCAGGCTCGACCAATATAGCAAGGCTTGCAGCAGCAATGTCCCGCTTGCACCCATGCATGCAAAGGGGCAGAGGCTAGGGTTACTCGCGTCCTCGCCCCCACTCTCATTCAACACCGCTCTAACTACTCTCTCCCTCTTGTGTGATTCGCTTCCCCTCTAGATCTCGCCCAACACCTTGCCGGATCTTGCACACCGGAAGGAGCTCGGTCTGGCGTGCCTCCCAGCCTGACCGAGTCTCTCCCGAGGTCAGTCCAGCTTGCCTCCCAACCTCACCAGATCTCGCCCAACTAGTCAAGGTACAATAGCTCGTCCTCTCCCCCTCCCCCTCCTCCTCCTGTGGTTCCCAACCTCGTCGAGGAGCATGGAGGTACGTCTAGCAGACGGCGGTCCAGCACGGCTCTTAGCTTGTTGAGGTACAACAGCTCCTCCTGCCCTCCCTCTCCTCCTCCACCTCCTTAGAATTTTTTTATTGTAATCCTACTTATTGTGATGACGTCGCGTAGTTTGACCGAGTCTGACCGTCCAGCAAAGCTAAAGCGCTTGCCTCGTCAGCGCAGATGGATCGTGCATCGATTTTTTGCACTTTGCCCCCTCCGCGCTTGCATGCCCTCCACCTCTCTTCATGTTGGCATGGAAAGGCGCGCGTGCAACACCCTCCCCTTCCCCTGAACTCAAACCCCTAATTACCCTCCCCTCCCCAAATCAAATCCGTAATTCCCTTTTCCCAACTCGAATCTCTAATTCCCTTTCTCTTTCTACTCGCTCGCTGTCTCCTCGTGCACTGCCCTATCGCCATGTCTGCCGTTGGTAGCTCGTTAGGCCCAAGGAATGAGGGAGGTAGGGAGCCCCCACAGGTGGAGGGTGGAGGGAGGTGAAACACTTCATCTCGAAGATGAAGGACAGCCTCGACAATGTGTTCTACAAGTGCATCAATCACAAGGGTTGGCTCTTTAACTTGTCCTTTCTCTTCTCGATTGTGGCCATGGGATTGAGGAAGTAATGATTTGGTTTGGTTTTTTCAGAGAGGGTTAGGAGGTTGTGATTTCTGGCACTGGGAGGATGAATATATGGAGTACTTGATTCACTTCGGCCACCTGAGTGAAGATCAACTGAGAGGTGTAGTGGCCGTGATGGATGAACCAAGAGCTCGAGATGAATGGAAACCCCTCAGTGCAGACATAGAGAAGATTTCAAGGTTGCTCGGCCTGCTGATGGTGTTGTTAGCAATAGGCAAGGAAATGGTGATGATGCTGAAGATTGTAATAAGTCTCCTTGTACTAATCTTGGTTGTATGTGTTGTGGATGTGCTCAAAAATGAGCTTATTGAAATAGTTTAGTGCGGTTCAGTTATTTTTATGGAGTACAAGGAACTAGGTGAATGGATATAGCAATGTTTTGAGTTATCAAGAACTAAGTTGAATGTCTGAGTTGAAATGGTTGTGAATAAACGAATGTGTTAGTTAAACAGAATGTGTTTATGCCACAATTCCTCTAAGTTTAAATCTGAGACTGACCAGGTTGCAATCTGGTGATTCTAGTGACATGTTAGGTTGGAGAAGCCTAACCATTGTCACATAAATTATGAAAAAGTCTTAAATATACATTTAAATACAAGTGAGCAAATGGTTTGGCATTTCAGTGAATATGAAAACCCGTTTACAGAACAAACATGTCGATAGAGATCAAACTGAGCAACAAATTTAGCATTTCAGTGACACTGTCCAGAACAGAAGAAAAGCATAAGATTACATTGTTCACTTTAGCAACTAGACCGACGAGAATAAAATCCTCCACGAAAGCCTAACCATTGTTTACCAAAACCACATCACAGCATAAACAATACTAAACTAAATCATCCACAAAAGCTTAACCATTGTCCAGTTATCACATCACAGCATGCATAAGATCATTTAAGATCTGAAAATTGAGGTATGTTTACTTTTCTTGGCAACTTGTGCCCTTGCCTTGCTTGGGCATCAGTTGCCCTTTTTGCAGCAGTGCTTCTTTTTTTGCTGCACCAACTGCTTTCTTCTCTGTAGTTTTTGTCATCTTTGTCTTTGCATCATCTTCCTCTTCATTACGGCTGCTAGCTTCCTAGCTTCTGCATCTGCTACTTTCTTCTGAGCAGCTTCATCTTTTCTAGCAATGATTCTGCTGCTTTTGTAGAACCTAGAGGGAGTTGTATTGCTTCCCTGGGTTTCAGATGATGAATACTTTGCCACATAGTTTGTTATTGAAGTTGAATGTTATGTTGCAAGAATTCAACATTTACTTTTGAAATGTGTACATCGGATGTTCCGGTATTCTGATCAGAACTTCTGATGTATTTCGGAAGATCCGATCTCGACTATGCTTTTAGCGCTCTGGAAAAACTGGAGGTTCCAGTTTAATGATCAGAAATTTTGATGTGTTTCAGAAGTTCCGAGTTTGAATTCGGAGGCTCGGACTTTCATTTCCAGAAGCTCCGAGGTTTTCCAGAAGCTCCGAGGTTTGTGCGAACCGGATGGTCCGATGTGATTCGGAAGTTCCATGGTTGAAGTCGAAATTTCTGAGCTTGAAGTCGGAGGCTCCGACTTCCATTTTTGGAGGCTCTGAGTTTAGGTTTTGAACTCGCCTTTTGTGAGTGCCCGGTGGATTTTCAAATCGTATGTGAGGAGTCAGAATTGAAGTCGGAGGCTCCGACTTTCAATTCCGAAGGGACCAAGTTCAGCGTCTGGACTCGGCTCTCAGATCGCATATGTGAGAACCGGAGTTTCTGTTCCAGGAACTGGATGTTCCGATAGTGAAGACTTTTTGACCACGAGTTTTTCTGATAAATTAGAATTTGGTCAATTTGTCTCGTGAAAAATTGTTGGAACTGATTTCTCGACTAACTTGGGTCAAGTGGAAAACTTGTGCTCGCAACCGGTTTGCTTGTCTACTAGTGTGCAGGGTAAATGAGTGCGACGGTGGTTCGGTCACGAGGATCAGCATGACGCCTAGAAGGCAGAGATGCGATCAAGGTGGTGGCGAGGGCACTTTTGTACAAGTGCGGACACCATTGAAGCAAAATCAAAGAAATCGCGGCGACGGCCAATGATGCGGTTTAGGATTAGGCTTGCGGTGGTAGGAATGTTTGAGGGTGGATAGGTGGCTTAGACGCTTTGAGATGTGTGTTGAGTGCCCTATGCCCTTAAGTGGGCTTTCAGGCCCAAGTGGAGAGGGGTATGTCCCTTCCACTATAAATAGGAGATGGTGGGTTTGTGAAACCCTAACTCTTTTTGGACAATCTCTTGAAAGAGCTGCTCAGGAGAGCTTTGGCCTAAGTTGAGAGGCTTTTAAACATCAAGAAAATCAATACAACAAGAGTTCCAAGAAGAGAGTACGTGTTCTTGAGTTTCTCTCTCTCTCTCTTTGGATTATCGTTTTCTTGCCTTTCTCTTTCTGAGATCTCTTGGATATGGCAAGTTAGTGATGAAAGATCAGGTTCACGTTAATTCCATCCTAGCATACCCGAAGAATCTCTCATTCCCATCTTGATTTCAAATCTATATTGGAGGAAAGACATGTTCTTGGGGTTTTCAATTTTGATTCTCTTTGATATTTCACTTTTTTGTCTTTTGGGGTTTGGAATATGTTCCTAGGATATGTGAGATGATTTCATATTAATTTCATATCAACATACCTCAAGAGAATCTTGGAATCAAGGGTTCGATTTTCGTCCAACTTATTAGCTAGAGCTGGTTTTTGAAGTTAGAAAATAGCTGATAGTAATTTGGCATTTTCTCTTAGGACAGACATGCTTTTGACATGATTTCAATTTTAATAGCTTCGTAGTTTCCTTGTCTACCACTGTGCAAAATTTTGTTCAATTTCGCTAAGTAAATCAAAATCTACGAACGTTTTTTTAGGCGACAGTTTGCTATTTTTGTGAAAACCGGAAACTCCGATTTTCTTACTCTGGAAGTTCCGATCCACATTGGAAGTTCCGACCCAGAAGTCAGAAGTTCTATTTTTCTAGAGAGTTTAGAATTAGGGTAACTTCGGAACTTACGGTAATGTCGGAACTTCCGATATTTTTACTCCAGAACTTCCAAACTGCTCAGTGTTGACTTCTCCAACTTTGATTGCTTTTGTCAATGGTTTTCCGCTGCATTCTCTGATTTGAGTACATTGCATTGTGTTCTTGCTTTCAGAAGAAAATTTTGACATTCACCCCCCTCTATCGGAAGCCACTGATCCAACAGCTTTTCTCTTAGCAGCTTCTTCTTTTCTAGCAACTGCCTCTGCTACCATCTTCTCATAAGACTCATAGTTTGCTTTATGGTTACAATCTCTCTTTGCAGCAAAAGCTTTTTTCTTGGCAATCTTCATAGCTTCCACCTTCAGAGCTAAGCTCCCTTGTATTGTTGTAGTTTCTCCTATGGGTATATTTAGCATGCGAGCAACTTCTATGGAGGAAGAGTCGGGTAAAGGATTGGGCACTGCATTCACTACTTTTGCTAGTAGTCTCTGCATACATCAAAAATTTGTGGTTAGGGAAGCAAGCATGAAACTATGGTAGCCTACAGCACATCAACCAATGAACACATCATAGAAAGGAGATTATACATGTTGCATCCTCTCATCAACTAATGTATCACCATATTGTTGTAAAGATGGCTCTCCACCTTCATTACCATCTGTGTTAAGTCCACTCAATTCCATGTTATGTTCCTACGACACATGAATTAGTTATCACATTCTCTTGTGATAGATAACTGATACAAACACATGAACATGAATTAGTTATCACATGTGCTATGACAAGTTCTTCTTCATTAGTGGATGATGGTACTGCCCTAATCTTCTTTTTCATTGTCAGCTTTAGAGGGAGGCCTACCTTATAAATAGAGCAGCCACCTTTGTTGTATCCTACTACTCCATAATGGATGCAATGTATGACAACCCCACCCCATGCTTGGACATCTTCTTGCCACCATTTTTGCAGTCAACTTCATGAGGTTGTTTCCTTCTGTTCTTTGCTGGTCTCTCAAACTTCTTCTCATAGAAAGGTGGCTCAAATGCGTGCCCATTCATATCCTACCACTCCTTATCTTTGCAAGGGACAATTATGTTACCATAAGCCCTATAGAAGGTCTCAATAGAATAGCATGAACTAACCAAATCTTCAGCGAAATTTTGTCATGTCTACAACATGCTATAGCATGGCTACATGGAATTCCACTTAGATCCCACCTCCTGTAGCTGCAACTCTTAACTATGATGTCCACTATATATGTTGTGCCCTTATATCCAACCTGAATTATACCTTCTGAGTCCTCTACAGGTTTTGCCAAAAAATTTCCCTTATCATCAACCAGATTTTCAACACTATATATCTTCCTAAAGGTCATCATCTCCATCATTTAATTCATAATCATTGTCCACAATTTGAGGTATAAAATCTGAATCTTCAGAATCATGGCCCATGTCCTCCTCCTCCTGACCCTGATCAGCCCTAACAGTCTACTTGTGCTCTAACCTTCACTATAGAATGCTGACATTTGGTCATTTTTATCCACATAAATTATCTTCCTAGGGCTTAAAACAACAAGCAATTGAGCTACTAGACAAGCGACTACATCATCTCAGTTATGACCTCTTATGCTGTCATCATGGTCTAGATACATTACAAGAAAATGATGACCTAATACTACGATGGACACCATGTTGTCAGTGTCTTCCTCCTTTCTGATCTGTCTAAGCCCATTCTGGTTCACGCCCTTCCCCAACAAACACCAATACACCTTCACCCTTCTAACCTTCTCATACCCAAGTTCCTCAATAATACTCTCTACACTAACAGGTGACCAACTGAACTTCTTGCAAAAATCGTACCAAACATGCTTCCCATCTACATATGCCCAATTTTTATCAGTTCCAACAAAAAAACCCACCATGGATCGACTCGACATTGAATAAGTCGCTACGAACACCTACAACGGCGAGTTGAGAGAACCTAACATGGTCAAACTAATTAATAATTCAAAAAGGAGATTCCTACATAAACCCTAACAAGACCTTATCAAAACCATAACAAAACCTTACATGCTAGACCTTGAACAAATGAAGCTATAGAATCACCAAAAAAAGTTGCAAAAATCTAATCTTTGCCCGACCTAAGGAGATGAATTCGAATTGCACTCACCGTAAACTAGAGGAGGTTCACCCTCGAGGTGCCGAACTGGCGCCATTGTCCGTGCGCACCAACATTGCAGCCGTCCACTAGGGAGCAATGCCTGATACGTCAAAAATGAATCGTGTCTTTCTGAGTTTAATGATGCCTTTTTGTTAAATTTCCTTTAATCATTTTTCTAGATTATTAAATGAACTCTCATACTATCTCTTTCTCCATTGGCGGGGCGGCAGAAGGGGGTGGCACCCCCGGCCGCCTCCCTCTACTACCTGGGCCCACTAGTGTTCAGTTACCACCGTCTGTTCTTGAATAGATCCATTTCGACTCTCAAATACCTCCCGTGGAGTTTCATGAACGGATGAGGAACAGAGTGTTGCGGAGATGATAGAAAGCTTCTGGAGAGATCAAAAACACACTCAAAATCCGTAGTTTTCATTTTCCACTATTATCACTGGATTGGTTCGTATCTTGATATTTTCTCAAGTTATGAGTTCAATATACTATTCGTTCTTAATTGCATTCATGATTTGTGAGTAGTCACATTGAAGCTACGGGGTATGTGGTAATAAATATGTAGCGTTCTCATGATTATTGTGATGGCCATCCTTCTTTGGCATCATCAATCTTATGTTTGTGATTACCATCCATCTTCGGTGTAATCAATTATGTTGGGATTAATTTTATGCATGCTATGTTTTTAATAGATTAATTTTGTGTGTATCGTGAATTGGCCACACATTACACTTAGGGATGCATGAGTAGGAAGCATAAGGGATGTCGTAGGGCAACCAACCATGTGGAATCCTCTTGTATTTTGTTAGCGAATTTATTAGTATTGTTCGGGCTCATGCCTTAATGTACACCTAAAGTGTGGTTGGACAAAGAGTAGATTGATCTATCTATTGCTAGTAGTATTAGTGTTACATAATTCTTGCAAATTTGTGGTGGTACTTGATCTATCATATAATCCATGTTTGTTACATGAGAATTGCTACTAGTGAATCTGCATACCCTATGCCTTAATTTCCACCATTAAAACACATCTTTTAGCACTTTTAGATATAGGTAGCTCATTGCTATCTATTTATTCCAAAAATAGAAATTGCATCCTAGGTCTAATAATTAGATAATTAATTCCCTCATTGCATCATTAAGTTGTATGGCTATTTGAGAAAGGTAGTCTTGCATCTCAACTCTCATGTTTTATTATTTTTAGTGTGATTTCAGATCTTAAACAAGTGATCCAATCGATGCTTCCTTGTGGATTCAACATCATTTCTGAGTGAAAATTACTACAGTTGATCCCCTACAATTGTAGGTCATCAGCGCCTTCCACCATGATAATTCCAAAAAATATCTATTTTATTTTCTCATTCATTGCATAATATCATTATAAAGCCATTATTTTTCTCTATTCATAGTTATTTATTATTTGCACAACTAGCTCTCTTGTCACAGGCATTGCAAAGTTTCTTATTTATTTTTATTTTTACATATATTTTTATTTGATTTTCTTGCATGTGGATGAGTTGTTAGAACACTAATGGAGTTGTCGTAAAAATATGAGCTAATTCTGAGATGATCTGTATGTGTTTTGGGAGGAAAAATATGGTTTTTGGGCATTTTCACCATCAAGATGACCTCAAATTAGCAAAAGTTGCAATATTAAAATTGTTCGTCTTGTTGAGCTACCTCGACATGGGCACAAAAATGACCCAATTCATACTCTAGGCAAGGAAGATACGAGAATTATAAGTGTCGCGGGGATTTCGCGGCAATACTCATTTTTATGTAGGATTGGGGGTGCAAGAGGATGATCTGAGGGCGGTTCACACAAGCAATTTACCCAGGTTCGGGCCCTCTATGGAAGAGGTAATACCCTACTCCTGCTGAATATTTTCTTGATCTTGTGTGAGGAAAATTACAGAAATGGTGGTTGGTGTTCTTGTTCAGAGGAAGAAGAAGCTCAAAACTCCCCCTCGCGTGGGTGCCCTAGCCTTGCCTTATATAGGGCTGATAAGGCTAGGCTTTACAAGTACCGACTCGGCTAGTCGGCTGGGTCGTGGTTATGGCTCACTTAATGTGCACCATAACTTTACTTATTGCACCCGGGTAACGTCTGCTTTGATGTCGTCGTAACGCCTGGTCTTGATGGCACCCGGATGTTACAACCGAATGGGCTTCGTAGGCTGCGTTTGGTCGAGTGGGCCTCCTGCAGTGGATTTGGGCCACCCCAGGCTTATTGGACCGACTCCCTGTATTGGGCCTATCCCTTGGAGATCCCACTGTCAGTAGCCCCCGAGTGCTTCAGGGTCTTGATGCAGGCGCCGTCTGGAGGGCGAGCTGTGCGCGTCTCCGAGTCGACCGTAGAGAGATCTTGATGGACTCCCGAAGTACCTGAAAAGGTTAGTTTTGAGCCAATAGCGGATTAAGTCCTGGTGATACCCGTGTTTTCCTGCTGGGGAAGTCGGCTAGTGGCCCGCTGGGAGGCGTATCATAAATTCCGAGTGAGTTCGAACAGCGTCTGGGCTTATCCGAGTTGGTCGTTGCCAGCTTGTACCCGAAGGGGAACGCTTTCGATGCTCAGCTTCGGAACCGAGTCTTCGAACTCCGGCATTTGTTTCTGAATCAGAGACCGTCTTGTGCCACTGGGGATGCCGAGTCCGTCCTTAGCTCGGGTGTTGCCGAGTGACCTGCGAACCCAGTCGGGTTGGTCATCGACACCCGTTTGCAAAGCTGGTCTGCTTCCGAGTGTGCGCAGCCGGTGTGCCTCGGGTTGTTTGGTAGAGCCGGTGCAGCCTTTGTGCTGCGGGCTGAGGCCAACCCCTGTCCAATTCAGCAACCGCCTGTGTTGCCACTTGGTCTCGTGCGACCCGGTCAAAGCCGGCTCGCGGTCATACGAACCATTGCGACTGCAGGTGACGTCATGCGGAAACTTTTTGTCACATCAACTGCCGCATTAAATGCGCTTAGTCGACTGGGCGAAGTTTTCGTGACGGGGCATTTGGAGCGCCGTGCCGTAATGATTGCTCCTCGAGTCTCGCGCGAGGCGTGCACGGCGCAGCCGTCGCTGCAGCAATTCGTGGCCACGTGGAATGTATTTCCAGGCGGGCGGTTCGCCTTCCTTTTGCATAAAAGCATGCGCTGAGGGGGGCGGTTCCCATCTGCTCCTTCGTCTTCTTCACTCAAACCGCCACAAGCCTCCGGCACCCGTCACCGTGCACTGCTTTTTCTCCTCTTTCAAAAACTCCGCTTGCTCTTTCGTTCGTTCCCTCCGACCTCGATCATGTCGTGCGTCGGCAAGAGCAAGAAGAGCGACGCTGGATCCTCCTTCGCCGCTGCACTTCCCGATGAATGGAAGAAGGGTGACTGGGTCCCGTCGGTGGTGACCGACCGGATCCTGGCCAGCCTCGCCACCGAGGGCATGCTCCCGCCTCGGGCGATCAGCAACTGGAGGTCGCCGTACCTAGAGGCGAAGCCCGTCCCGCACGAGCACGAGCGAGTGCTGCTCCTCCTGTTCGTCGAGCGGGGCTTGTCGCTGCCGCCTCACGACTTCGTGCGGGGGCTGCTGTTCTTCTACGGCCTCCAACTTCACCACCTCAACCCCAACGGCATTCTGCACATTGCATGTTTCATCACACTGTGTGAATGCTTCTTGGGGACTCGGCCCCATTGGAGACTGTGGAAGAAAATTTTTGTGGTGAAGGCGCAGCTGATCAAGGCCGGCGGGCGCCTTTCCATCTGTGGAGGAGCCGGCATCTAGGTCAAGTCCGGCGCGAAGTACTTCAAGTTGCAGCTCCCCGATACTGTGCGGAGGTGGCAAGACAGGTGGTTTTACTGCCTGGACGAGCGCACGCCGAGTGCGCAGGAAGGGCTTCCGAAGTACGTCGAGGGTCCCCCTGTGTGACAAAAGCGTTGGAGCGCCAAGCCTTCCAACACAGAGATGCCCGAAGTCGAGCGCCTCATGAGGAGGATCCAGCAGCTCTAGGACAAGGGGCTCACTGGTGTCGATCTCGTCATCACCTGGTTGAGTCGGTGGATCCAGCCACTGCAGGCTAGGGCGCACCCGATGTGGGAGTACTCGGGTGCTTCCGACTCGACCAGGGTGTCGGCGCAGGAGCTTTCGGATTAAAACTTCATGGAGCGCCTGAAGAACCTGACCAAGGAGCGCTCCGGTCTCAACAGGGCGCCGCATGTGGTGCCCTATTCTGCCGCCAACCCTCCGCCGACTGTAAGTAATCCGTCTTCTGAGTCAAACTCTTTTCATTTTTGTTTCTTACTTTCTTCTAAAACCGAATTCTTTACATTTCAGACTCTGCTGAACTTGACCTCCATGCCGCCCCTCCTCGAGCTAAATCCGGCTCCGGGAGTCTTGGATGATGTGGAGGTCGACGAAGAAGTCCCCTGAGGGCGGGGACTCGAAACGGGGCCGAGGTCCGGCCGACTCGGGCAACGAATCTGAGGAGGCCGAAGGCTCGGCCTCTCTGGCTTCGAAACGGAGGCGGCCAGATGACGCTTCTGGCTCGGAGCCTCGCGGGCTGCGGCAAAGTCGGAGCAAGTCGGGTCGGCCTCCAAACAAGCGTGGGCTGAAACCACCAGCCCCACGGTGCAGGTTGCTGCCCGCGCCTCTACGCCGGCTTCCGCCCAGTCGGCGCCTCCTGCCTCCTCTAGAGCTCCGCCCACCCCGGGGAGGTTCAAGAAGAAGATGGTGGTCAAGACGATCCCCACGACCACCAGGCACGCCGTCTTTTTGCTTGCCCTTGACCTTTTCGTAGAAATTTACGGTCGTTCTGAAATCGATGTGGAACTTGCTTGCTGCAGCATCCAGAGGAAGCTCTCCGACAAAGGAGGCTTCCAGCCCGGCGCGTCCTCGGGGCCAACTTCCGCTTAGCAGTCGGAATCGGTTCCCCCGGCTTCGGTTGTTGTCACGCCCGTTGAGCAATCAGAGTCGGTTCTCCCGGTTCCGATCGTTGCTGCGACAACCCAACTGTCGGAGCCGGTTCTCCTGGCTCCAATTGCTGCTGCACCCAACATGTAGTCGCCCGCTGCGCCCGTACCAGAGGTGCCGGAGTCGACTCCGGCTGAAGATCTGCAGCCCCCGCCAACTCGGGCAAGTGAGCCGTCTTTGGAGCCGAACCCGGTGCCGACAGTCACTGTCGGCGCCGACTCCTCCGAGCCGGCAGAGAAAAACAAGGGTCAGCTCTCCACCGAGTCCCCCTCGGCAGTTGAGCGATGCCTTGTGTTTGCTTCCTCATCCACGGCGGAAGGATCAGCACCTGGTCCGCCGAATGTCCCCGCTTCCAGCCTGCAACTTACGTTGCTAGGTTGCAGCGTGGAGGAGTGCACGGCGGCGCAGGAGGCCACGCAACGAGTCACTGCCCTTGGCGCCAAGCTGAGGGAATTCGCGGACGTGGCTGGCACGCTGGCGGACTTGGCCAGCGTTCTGGAGCATTCCGTCGAGGTAAGTCTTCACCACCGAATTTCCTTCTTTTCTAACGCTGGGGGCACGATCAGTGCACCCAGTGAGTGTAGCCCCCGAGTCTCGAGTCAGCTATTTGAGTCAGCTTGAGACTTACTAACTCGGGTCTCGCTGACCCGGACTTCCCTTATGTCCAGATGGTGGTCCGACTCGGCGGAAACAGCCAGGCGCTCATGGAGAGGAACGCCTCTCTCAAGAAGGCATTGGCTGATGAAAGGATCAGGACTCGGCAGCTCGAAGAGAAGCTCGCCGCCGTGGAGAGTAAGTACCCGAGTCATAATGGTTTTTTCGCCTTGAGATTTTGTTGATTTTAATCTTTTTGAATCGACAGACGTTGAAGCCGAAAACGCCCGTCTTCGTGGACAGTTGAAGGCCTCCATCTCGTTGAAGAGGGCGAAGGAAATGATCAACGCTCGCGAGGCCGAGCTCCATGACGAGCTCAAGCAAGCTCGTGAGAGCATGAAGACCACCGCCTTGTTGCAGTCGGAGCACTAGCAGCTGGTGGATCAGTTCGAAAAACTGAAAGCCACCAATCGTGAGCTGCAGGAGCAGGTCGACAGCTTCTACTTGAAGATGACCGAGTCCCAGAAGCGGCATGCAGCGGCTATCGTTGAGTGGGAGAAGCGCGAGGCGGAGCTCATGGGGCACCTCAAGACCGTCAGCATGACCCTGCTCGGTAAGCCTCCGAGTACCTTGCCAGCTTCTTTCGCACATTTCCTTGTCGGTTTTTTTGCAATAATTCGCACCCAGACGCTTGCCTAGAACTGGAGGAGGAGGCGAGGCGAGCGGTGCTCTGACTCCAGGTGCTGTCGCAGCCGGCCGAAGCGGCACTCGAGGCCTTCTGGATGCCCGAATTGATGTCCAGTTGTGTCGTCACCTTGGAGGATCGACTTCTCCAAGTGAAGAGCCTGGTGCAACGCGTGAAGTCGGCTTCGCAGGACCTCTGCACCACATTGTGGCCCAACGAGGAAGCGAGTTCCAGCATCTTCGCCCTCACTGACAGGCTTACGCAAGGCTCGGCGGAGGTGGAGAAGTGGAAGGAATCGGCGGCCCGCTCGGGAGCCGGCATGGCGCTGGCTATGGTGCTGGCACACCATCCCGACGCGGATGTTGACGCAATCTCCGCTGGAGCTCCACTCAATGCGGAGGGCCAACCAATTGATCCTTTGGAGCTGCTCCCCCGAGTTCGCCGTGCCGCCAGCTGGATCGCCGGGTTTATCGACGTGGAGGAGCGCGTGGAGGCGACTCCAGAAGAATAAATGTTTTTATTTAGACTCGGTATGCCGAGTAAAATGGTGTAAAAACTTGCTAAGTTGAATATATGTTATTTTGCAATGAACATGTTGTATGCCCAAGTTATTTTGCTCGTCTTAGTTTTGTTTCTGCGTTAAGTCCTTTCGTATGCAGGCCGACCTTTAGCTTTTGCTCTTGCCAACCGGACAGCCGGGTTGCGACTATAGTTGGGGACGAAGAGTGGGCCTTAGGTACCATACATATTTACTTAGATGTTCGCGGAGAAAACAAAGTTAGAGGAGTCAAAATAACTTGAGCCGACTGGCAACACCCAGTGGGTCGAGGTAGCTCCCTGAGGGTTGCCCGGGGGAGTCAAGCCACTCGGATGTTTGGTGTAGCCCCCGGGGGTTGCCTAAGGGAACAAACTAGTTTAACAGTAAAATAAATACTCCCGACTTAAAATTGTGGAAAATGCGTTTCCCCCGAGTGCCGCTCGGGATAAGGAAATTTTATTCATGATCAAAACTGTTAAGTATTGTAAATACAAAGTTTTAAGTAAAAAAGGGACGTAGCTGGGCAACGTTCCAAGTCCTTTCAGTAAGCACCTTTGCGCAGCACTTGGTTGACGATGAACGGTCCTTCTCATGGTGGTGATAACTTGTGCATGCCTGCCGTGTTCTGAATGAGTCGGAGGACCAGGTCGCCTTCATTGAAAGTTCGGCCTCGCACTTGTCGACTGTGGTAGCGGTGCAAGTTCTGCTGGTAGACGGCCGAGCAGGAAAGAGCAAGTTCCCGTGCTTCCTCAAGGAGGTCGAGGTCGTCCTGTCTTGCCGACTCGGCATCAGCTTCCACATAAGCTGTGACTCGTGGGGAGTCGTGGAGGATGTCACTCGGCAGGACATCTTCGGCTCCATAGACCATGAAAAAGGGCATGTAGCCAGTCGACCGATTTGGAGTAGCCCGTAAACTCCAAAGGACAGAGGGGAGCTCGTCAATCCAGCACCCGGCGGACCGCTGTAGAGGAACCAGCAGCCGCGGCTTGATGCCTTGGAGGATGAGCGTGTTGGAACTCTCAACTTGCCCGTTGGACTGTGGGTGGGCCACCGAGGCGTAGTCGAGTCGGATGCCGTGGTCCCGACAAAACTGGCGGAAGATGTCAGCCGTGAAATTGTTGCCGTTGTCAGTGATGATGCTGTGGGGGATGCCAAATCGGAAGATGACCCCTTTATGAAATTGACGGCAGTCGGACCATCGAGCTTCATGATAGGCTTGGCCTCAATCCACTTAGTGAATTTGTCGACTGCTACGAGGAGGTGAGTGAACCCTCCTCGCGCTGTCTTGAGCAGACCCATCATGTCGAGTCCCCACACTGCAAAGGGCCATGTGATGGGGATAGTCTTGAGCGCGGTAGCCGGCATGTGCGGCTGACGTGCGTACCGCTGACAGCCGTCACAGGTGCGAACAAGCTCCCCTGCATCGGCAAGAGCAGTAAGCCAGAAGAAACCATGGCGAAAAGCCTTGGCGACGAGTGCTCGCGACGAAGCGTGGTGGCCGCAAGTTCCCGAGTGAATTTCTTCAAGGACTTCTCTGCCTTCCTCCGGTGAAACGCACCTCTGGAGAACTCCAGAGGTGCTGTGCTTGTAAAGCGCGTTGTTGACGACGGTGTAGGCCCCAGCGCGGCGCACAATGCGACGTGCCTCGGTCTAATCCTCAGGGAGCTCTTTCCTCAAGAGGTATGCGAGGAACGGCTGAGTCCAGAGAGGGATGACGGCCAGGACACCTTCTTGGGCCGAGTCAACATTTTCGGAATCTTGGGGCGTGGCCTCGGATGAGCCGGTTGTGGACTTCAGCTTGACGGAAGGCTGATGTAGTTGTTGTAGAAAAACGCCAGGTGGTACCTTTTCGCGAGCGGAGCCGATCCGGTCGAGGGAGTCGGCCGCTTCGTTGTCAGCTCGGCGTACATGATGAAGCTCGAGGCCTTTGAAATGACATTCGAGTCGGCGCATAGCAGCGCAATACGCTGCCATGGTGGGGTCCTTGGCATCCCATGTCTTCATCACCTGCTACACCACCAGATTTGAGTCTCCGCGACATAGGAGTCGGTGGATGCCGAGTGAAACGGCTATGCGTAGGCCATGCAGCAGTGCCTTGTACTTCGCGACATTATTGGATGTCGTGAAGTGGATCTAGAGCACATAGTTGAGCTTGTCGCGTTTGGGGGAGATGAGGACGACTCCAGCCCCCGTGCCCGCAAGCATCTTCGACCCGTCGAAGTACATGATCCAGCGCTCCGAGTGCGCTTGGGGCGGGAGGGACTGGGTTTCTGTCTATTTGACGATGAAGTCAGCAAGAGCTTGAGACTTGATAGCCTTGCGGGGCTCGTAGTTGATGTCGTGAAGCATGAGCTCAATCACCCACTTAGCGACTCGGCTCGTGGCGTCCCTGTTGTTGATGATGTCTGACAAAGGGGCGTGGCTGACCATGGTAACCGAGTGGGCTTGGAAGTAGTGAATCAACTTCCACATTGCCATAAACACACCGTAGATGAGTTTCTGGTAGTGCAGGGTAGCGCTGCTTTGACTCGGAGAGGACCTCACTAACATAATAGACGGGTCGATGCACCTTCTGCACTCGGCCTTCTTTAGCGCGTTCTACCACCAGAACGACGCTGACCACCTGATTGGTGGCCGAAATATAGAGTAGCATGGGCTCCCCTTCCATCGGTGCAGCGAGGACTAGAGGCGTGGACAACAGTCGCTTGAGGTCGTCAAAGGCTTTTTGAGCTTCGTCGGTCCACTCGAAGGAGTCAGATTTCTTGAGGAGTCGGTAGAAAGGCAAGGCCTTTTCACCGAGTCAGAAAATGAACCGACTGAGTGCAGCCATGCACCCGGTCAGCCTTTGGACAGCCTTCAGATCCTTCGGCCTACCCATCTTGAGGATGGCCTTAATCTTGTCCGGGTTTGCCTCGATTCCTCGCTCGGAAACGATGAACCCGAGTAGCTTCCCAGAGGGAACTCCGAGGATGCACTTCTCCAGGTTAAGCTTCATGTCAAACCACCTGAGATTGGCGAAGGTTTCTGCTAAGTCGGTCAAGAGGTCCGCGCTCTTTCTTGTCTTCACTACGATGTTGTCTACATAAGCTTGGACGTTCCTGCCAATCTGGTCATGCAAACATTTCTGCATACATCGTTGATATGTAGCGCCAGTATTTTTCAAACCAAAAGGCATCGTGATATAACAATAAGCCCCAAACGGGGTAATAAAAGAAGTTTTTATTTGATCCGACTCTTTCATTTTTATCAGGCGGTAGCCTGAATAGGCAGCCAGAAAACACAAACGCTCACACCCGGCCGTGGAGTCGACTACCTGATCAATATGAGGTAGTGCGAACGGGTCCTTGGGGCAAGCCTTGTTCAGCGAGGTGTAATCTACACACATTCGCCAAGTTTTGTTCTTCTTAAAAACCAGGACTGAATTTGCTAACCAGTCTGGGTGAAGAACCTCTTTGATGAACCCGGCCGCAAGGAGTCGGGCTATCTCTTCTCCGATGGCTTTGTACCTGTCCTCGGCGAAGCGGCGGAGGGACTGCTTGACCGGTGTCACATCTTTGGCGACGTTGAGGGAGTGCTCGGCGAACTTCCTTGGAACTCCGGGCATGTCAGCTGGCTTCCATGCAAAGATGTTCTAATTCTCACGAAGAAAGTCGATGAGCGCGCCTTCCTATTTGGCCTTGAGGTCAGACCCGATTTGGACCGTCTTGGACGGGTCATCAGGGTGGACCTGGACACTCTTAGTGTCCTTGGCTGACTGGAAAGCGGACTCAGTTGCCGTCTTCTTGCTTGGTGGAGCCTGCTCGAGGTCGACAGTCCTCTTGATGCCTTCCAGCTCCTCAGCCGCGATCAGAGACTCGGCTATGTCTGCACTGGCGATGTCGCACTCGTTGGAACACTCGAAGTTGCCAGTGACAGTAATGACCCCCTTGGGACCTGGCATCTTCAGCTTGAGGTAGACGTAGCACGGCCTAGCCGTGAATTTGGCGTAAGCCAAGCGGCCTAAGATGGCGTGGTAGGCGCTCTTGAAGTCGACAACTTCGAAGGTCAGGGTTTCGACCTAGAAGTTGTTCGGCTCGCCGAACACAACCTCCAGAGAGATCTGGCCCAGTAGTTTGGCGCACTTCCCTGGCACTATCCCGTGAAAGGTAGTGCTACTGGGACGGAGCTGGGACTCCGAGATTTGCATCTTCTTCAGGGTGTCCATGAAGATGATGTTGATGCTGCTGCCGCCATCCATAAGGACTTTGCGAAGCTTGAAACCACCGACCTGCGGATCCACCACCAGAGGGTGCTTGCCCGGATGCGGGACGTGGTCTGGGTGGTCGAGCCGGTCAAAACCGACTGGCACTTCGGACCAGTCTAGCCACTGGGGAACCGCAGGAACGGTCGCGTTCACTTCGCGGTACCGCAGCTTCCGATTCCTTTTGGAGTCAGATCCCTAGAAGATCATGAGGACGCCCTTCTGCGGAGGATATTGCGGGGCGCCGCTACCCGCATGAGGGCCACCCGCATCGCCGGTGTCAGAAACGGGTTGCTTCTCTTCCCGGAGGCGCTTTAAGAAGCTGCATTCCCTGGTCGAGTGACCCGCCTAGTAGTCGGGGGTGCTATGGAAGGAGCAGGGCTTGTCGAGGATTTCCTCAAAAGATAGCTTTGGTGCCTTGCGCGGCTGCCAAGGGCGATCCTTCTTACGGCCAGCGTCGCCGCGCGGGCTGCCGCGCTCTGCAGCTGCGACCAAGTCGGCTCCACTGACTCCGTCTCCACCGCCACCTTTCTGCTTCTGGGGGCGGTTGCCGCTGGGCTTCCGGCTCGAGTCGACTTGCCCTTGTCCTCATAGCGCATGGCCTCCTCGCTAGTCGCGTACTTGCTGGCCACCTCCATGAGTCGGCCCATGGTCTGAATGTTGGACCTGGCCAACTTATGCTTTAGCAGCTCGTACCGAATTCCCTGAGAGAAGGCTTGAATGGCCTGTTTCTCAGAGACATCTTCAATGGAGTTGCGGAGCCGAGTCCAGCGCTAGATGTAGTCACAGACCGACTCCCCCTTCTCCTGAATGCAGAGCCAGAGGTCCTGCGCATTCCCGGGCCGCTTGTACGTGCCCTCAAAATTCTTGATGAAGGCCTCCTGGAGGTCCTTCCAATCGTAGATGCTATTTTCGGGCAGGCTGTTAAGCCATGCCCGCGCCGAGCCTTCGAGCATCAAGGGAAGGCTGCGGAGGGCGACGCGCTCGTTGCCACCGCCGATGTTGCACGCCACCAAGTAATCGGCGAGCCAAGTCTCCGGCTTGACGGAACCGTCGTATTTATCGACACCGTTGGCGATCCGGAAACGGTTCAGAAACGGCTCGGTGCGGATCCGCCTGCTAAAGCACAGCGGACCGGTGGAGGCCGAGCCACCCGGCTGGTTAACCTCGTCGTCCCGATGCTCAGCCTGCATCCTGGCCGCCCGAAGCCCGTCAATGTCGTCCCGCACGTCGCGGGCATTGTTTGCCTGGGCTCGGGGAGAGTCGGCTCGGCGCCGCTCTGCTTGGATTCGGTTGATCTCCTGGCGGGCGTCGGGGCGTCGGTTTGTGGAGCGGCTCGGCTGCGATGAGCCTATGGTGACAGGGCGGCTCAGAGCCGCGGAGGTTGACTCCGCGCGGACCTGGAATTGAGCCGGTCGCGTGCCAAAGTAGCCTCGTTTTGTTGTTCCACCGCTGTCTTCATCAGGGTGACAACTCGGCGGTAGGTCTCTGCCACGGGACCATCCACCGGCGGCGGAAGTGAGTCGGCCAGCGCGGCAGCCGCGATGAGATTCTGCGCCAGAGTCTGGTAAACCGGGATGCCATCCCGCTCTTGACCCAAAAGGGAGTTGCGGACGTCGCGGCCCCTCCGAACAGCTGATGAAGTGGCGCGGCGCAGGTGCTGGCGGGACCCGTGAGCCGAAGCCCCGTCATATTCGTGTTCACGTGCCTCAAGAGCCGCTCTCTCTTGGTCGATGTGATCCTGTTCAGCCAGGGTGGCCTGACGAGAAGCCTCGATGGCCCTTTCTGCCTCCGACTGACTGGTAATGGGCGTGCGCAAAAGCTGGTCCATTGCCCTAGCCATCGCGCCTGACGTACCTGCGGCATCGGTGGTACTGGGCGTGACCATGTACACTTCCGCCGCAGAAGCGTAGCTATGTGAGCTCTCGTACCCGTCGGATATGGAATCCAAGACGGGCAGGAGGGAGTCAGAGCCAACCATGCCGAGGAGCTGTGAAAACGTCTCGCCATCGCACGGGGCAGATGGAGATCCTAGGGAATGTCTGGGCATCGGCTTCGTCGTAGAACGGGGAACCGGATCCTGGAGGCTTAGTTGGCCGAAGGCATCGGCCATGAAATGCAGGCTCCCGAAGGAAAGCTTCGTTCCTTCAGGGAGCTCGGCGGACGCAGAGTGCAACAGCGTGGCGTCGGTCACGAGCCTGCCGCCGGTGGCCAGAGGAGACCCCGCCCGGATCATAGCTCCAGCATGCACCTCCCCTACCTGGCGCGTCAACTGTCACGGGGATTTCGTGGCAATACTCATTTTTATGTAGGATTAGGGGCGCAAGAGGATGATCTGAGGGCAGTTCACACAAGCAATTTACCCAGGTTCGGGCCCTCTATGGAAGAGGTAATACCCTACTCCTGCTGAATATTTTCCTGATCTTGTGTGAGGAGAATTACAGAAATGGTGGTTGGTGTTCTTGTTCAGAGGAAGAAGAAGCTCAAAACTCCCCCTCGCGTGGGTGCCCTAGCCTTGCCTTATATAGGGCTGACAAGGCTAGGCTTTACAAGTACCGACTCGGCCAGTCGGCTGGGTCGTGGTTATGGCTCACTTAATGTGCACCATAACTCTACTTATTGCGCCCGGGTAACGTCTGCTTTGATGTCGTCATAACGCCTGGTCTTGATGGCACCTGGATGTTACAACTGAGTGGGCTTCGCAGGCTGCGTTTGGCCGAGTGGGCCTCCTGCAGTGGATTTGGGCCACCCCAGGCTTATTGGACCAACTCCCTGTCTTGGGCCTATCCCTTGGGGATCCCGCTATCAATAAGCTCAAACCAAACCTAGACTTTCGGGTTCCCGTGATGGGAGCCCGATAGGAGCCATCGGACTAGTCATAACTTTCTGAATTGAACTCCAAATTGAATGAGGTTTTTTGCATTGGGTTATTTAGATGACAAGGCAGGTTTGGAAGTCTGTAGAAATGCCCAAGGGCCCTTGAATCAAAGTGTTATTGATCAAATGGCCAAGGGAGCATTAGGTAAGGTATTCAAAGAGAGGATACTCTCCACAAGGCTTGAAATTCTCCACCATCACAGCCAGCATATACATCCAAGAACTCATCTACTATAGGCGGAGAAGAGTGTGAGAGTCCGGTGTCAACTACCAAACCCCCTGTGTACATCCTCACTAGTCCAGGATCAAGTTGAGAGACACATGCAAAATGTATACCTTTGCATGTCATTAAAGTTACTACAAAGGTTTGAATATGATATCCCACACGGCTTACAAAGTATCTGTAACACCCTAATTTTCTGAAACCCAAATTTAGGGCTAACAAAAAACTTTTTAGTTAATAATGTCAGTTAAAGATGCACCAAATTAAAACTTTGGTGCAAATCATGACGAAGCTAAATACCAGTCGCAAAAACCCTTGCCTCATTCCCATCGATCCCCGTTTCGTCCAAACCCTAATTTGTTCTTTCCAAGCTACGGGTCAAAACCCTAACGCCACGTCTGGCTCTGCCACAGCACAGTGTATATATATATATACACATGGATATATAGAAGACACCATTTGAAACACAACTCACCAGAACATCGCAGGTCCTTTTCGCCCATATGCAAACCCTATATTTGCAAAAACCACCAAGTGTATGTGGGCACATACACCTTGGAATCCTCGTCTTATTGCTGCATGTGTTCATTCGATTTCCACCACAGCTAATCAATTCATTTTACTGCCAGTTCACTTCCCTGCAATAGATATATGCACCTACCTCCTTAACTCCTTCCCTTCTATCAACTCATTTTTCCCCGTTGCATCACCTCCCTGGTACTGCTCCCATGACCACGCATGCATTCGCGTTAATTCCAACACCAGCAGCAATGACCGAAAACTCCCATCGCTCTTTTCCTTCTTTAATTGAGCTCAGCATCTGTCCCATCTTCTTCCCTATTCCTTTTGAATACGTAACCTGGCCAGCTCAACCTAGTTTCTCAAGCAGCCAGCAACAGTCACCTCACCTAACCCTGCTCAATTACTCCACTCCTCCACTGCTCTTCATGCATGCGCGGAGCTAACAGCAGAAAATGGTGCCAGCTGCGGTACTGAACAGCATCACGCACCTGCCCCTCCTTGCATTAACTCTACTCCACGTTCCCCCAAAAATATCTGAGCTCACCCTGCTTGCTTCTTCCTCTCCCATTCCTTCCCCTACTACAGCACGAGCTGCCCAGATATTTTTCCTGAGCTTCAAGCTTGCTCCCGAGCTGCAAATGCTTCCCGAGCTTCATTTTCCCTTCACCCGAGCTGCCCAAACCAGCTCAAAAACCAGAGTTCCCATCTTCTCCAAGCTGCCATTCTTCACTCCCTCAGCTTCAGCACCTCCCTCTCTTCTATGCCTTTGTTCACCAGTGTTCCAGCTAGCACCAGAGTTCTTCCCCTTGCTCCTTCTTCCTCCCCCAAGCAGCCTCTTTCTTCCTCCCACCTTCTACCTTTCTTCTCCTCACTGCAGCCAGTGCCCAAGTCCCCCAGGAACCGAGCTCCTTGAGCACCTTCACTCCCCATCCCCAATCCCTAACGCCCTTCTTCCCCAAAGCCACCCTACTGGAGCTCCTCCTCAGGCACTGCCTCCCCATCAGACCGAGCTGCCCCTTCTTCTCCAAAACTGGGCAGCAACTCGAGCCACCAGGGAAGCCCCTCACCACCGGCCACAGGTTCCTCTCCACCGGCGTTGAGCAAGCCTCGACCGCGCCTCAAGCAACCCCCTGCCGGAGCTGCCGCCTTGCCGCCGACTCCCCTCGCCGGCGCCCTCCCCTCAACCGCGCTCCGCCCTTCCCTTCGCTCACCGCCCCTTGCCGGCCGGCCACCGCCCTCCGGACGCCGCCGCCACTGGTTGCGCCCCCAACATACCCCGCCGAGCCCCAGCCCGGCCGCCGCCCAGCTCAGCTGCCGCCGCCGCCCCCAGTGCCGAACTCCGGCCGCCTCCACCGGTGCCCCCGCACCCGCCGGGCAAGATCCCTGCACCGCCCGCTCCGGCACCAAGCCCTCCTCCCGAGCGCGCCATCCGCCGGTCGCCTCTTGGCTCCGCTCCCTTCGGCAGCCCTAGTGAGCCGCCGCCGCCATCTAGTCCTCCCCTCCCCTTCTAGCGCCGGAGTCCCGCCGCCGTCCACCTCACCCACCGGCGGTGAGACCCCCCGCTACAGTCCCGAGCCGCACCAGCACCTTCCCAAGTAATGACCGGTTGCTTCTGGTAACTAGCTGCGTGTGTACTGAGTGAATGAGCATCAGTTTGGAACCCAAAGCCTTTTCCTTGTGTTCGCTTTTCCTTCTTGCTAAATAAGCTGAGTCCAGCACTCAATCAGCTAATGCACGCACCTCCCAGCTAATAGCTGCTAACCCTCTAACTATCCCTAGGTGCAAGTTTCGAAATCATTTAAATTTCAAACCCTAGCATTGTTCAAATATATATGTTCTATACACCTCTGGTATGTCCAGACGGATTAATCCCTTCTCCTAAGATCCTGTAAAACCATGCGACATTTTAACTCTAGAAGCCTTTTGAAAAGATTTAGCTAACAAGCAATAATATTCTGGTTTAGGGTAAGTTCTTCATGTTTTTTTTTAATCAATATGTACCATGTATATGTCACCTTTGGAGCAACCCCGACATAAACCCCTCACCCTGCCAGCTCTTCCAGAGCATCTATAGTACTCAGTAGCCAAAAGGGACCCACCGTGTAGGAAAATACAACTCTAACCGCATGAGCTTCCTACAACCCCAAACATTGTCATTTTATGTGCGTATGTCCATACCACTACCCTAACCCTTGAAGTTATCCAAAAATCCAGTGTAAGCATAACCCCGACATCATGTAAACCCTCTTCAATTTAAATCTGGACTATTTGGTTCTTTTCCTAATAACCTGACCTAAAGACAATATAACATTTTGAGACCCGTATTTTATTAAGGACTCAGATGTTCTAGCACATTAAGAGTAATGTAAAGACATACGACCTAGTATTTGTCGTGATAGACAGCTAGTGATGTATTCATCAAAACCCTAAAGGAATAATGGGCATATACGTTACTGCTATCACCAAACCTTAAAGCACTCTCACCCTGATCCGATAAAAGCCACAGAAATCCGATCTCGGCAGAAACCCTAAAACCTACAACTTTTTCCACGACAACCCAAGGCCGCCCCCTCTCTTGCTGTAGTTCCGTAGAATGAGTAACTAATCAAACGCGTCATGATTGCATGTGTTGATTCTTCCGGTTCAATATTTGATGTTCTTGGTTTTTCCTCGCACCGTGGATTTATTCGCCGTTCTTCGACGTGTAGATACCGATGCTAGGAGAAATCGCGCAGGGGATTCTGGACGATTACCATTTTGAGTTCGAAATTGAGACTCGGCCAGTTTGCCAGGCAAGCATTCCCACCTTGACCATGTCAAATCCTATATTTTCGTACTATATTATTTTGTTTGCAAATCTTGCATTGCTATATTAGTACAACGATATTTTATGTAGTATTAGTTATTCCCAGTAGCTGCACTGTCCTTAGGTCCGAATATCCGACCTTTGTAACCCTAGGTATAGTAGTCGGTCGACCCACGACTGACAAGAATATTAGGGTTATAGGCATTAGCCGTGCTTAGACCTGCTATAGTCAAAAATAAATTTTCCTCGATTTACAAAACTCCCATTCGGGATATGGAAAATAAAACCCTCGGATAACGTGTGTTATCCGGGGTGGTGTTTAAAAGAAAGTTTGTCAAAACTCGAATGAAAATTGGAGATGATTTGGATTCGGGCGAGAATGCTAAGGGCAGCCTGGGGCTGTAGAGGAATTGATAATGGCACGTTCGTCTGGGACGATCGTGGGTGGAGGAATGGAGTCTTGCTCGAATCAGTTAAGGACCGTGCCTAAGTGCCGCTAAACCAGTTCCCCCACCGTACGTCCACATGTCCTTTATGGGAAGGACTTGGCTTGGTACCCCGCCAAGTATTAGGGTTTGGACCCGTGGGAAGTTAGGAGTCGTGGCTAGGTGTTTGAAGTCCTATAGATCCACTGCCGCGTAGCGTTTGGGTGTTGATCGACACAAAGGTGGAGAGCCCCAATTTGGTGTCTGGGGGCATTGCAAACTTGGGTATTCACCTAGCGGGTCCAACTCTAGTATGGAAGCGGGCGATAGTCTCGTTGTAATAGCCCTGTCAATATACGTCGCGAAGTATTTCCAGGGTGACTTACATCTTGTGGGTAAAGCCGTACAACCTTTGCAGAGTGTTAAAAACTATTTGAATAGCCGCGTCCTCGGTCATGGACATGAATTGGCAAGGCCACACACTGGTTAGACTAAGTTTTGGTTACGAAAGCCGGGAAATGGGATTAAGGACGTGGGCATGATGTGTCCACAGTGTGCAATTTACGCTACAGGCTGGTAGCAAGGAATTGCAGGAGGAGAGGCTAGCCGTACTGTCCGGGACGGTATGGGCTGAGCATGGAGTCAAGCGGGAGGTAACCATGTTATCTGGGATAACAGGGACTGAGCACCGTTCTAAGGACGCTAGCTGCACTATCCGGGATGGTGCAGGCTGAGCAGTGAATCGAGACGCTAGTCATACTGCCGGGGTAGTATGGACTGAGCTATCTCGAGATTGAGAAAAGGAGGTAGCCGGGTCTACCTCAGGAACAGTTTCGTTATTTCATTTCACTTTGATTTATGAAACTGCTTTGGAATCTACCCTTATCGTATTTGAATTATAAACTCACATTTCCTCTCAATCAGCAACTTAGGTTAGAGCTGTTCCTTGATTAAACCTCTGCATGAACTATTGCCGTATAATCTCTCCTGTGGGAATAGCTTGCGAGTACATTCAATGTACTCACCTGGCTTGTTGATTTGGCCAGACAAAGGAGGACATCAATTCCGAAGATACGTAGACGAACGCGAAAGCTAGGGCGTAACCCCCAGTCAGTTGCCTGTCGGGTATGGCATACTGATGGGCCACCTCTCCGTTGGATTTCCGCTGCAAGTTTATAGCCGTTGGGCTAAAGGTATCAGATTATCGACCTTAACGGTCTATTTAATTGTAAACGCATGTATGACAATGATATACAAGTTAACTCGTGTGTATCGGCTACTGATCCAGGGACCGGTACAGTGATCACGAGGGAGCTCCCGGCCTTAAAACCGGGGGCGCCACAGTATCATATCTTATGACATTATTACAATCAAAGGAAACAACGTAATATAAAAGTGAAGCAGCTCCATTTGTGCTACATGCAGTTGAGGGAGGCCACGTGACCTACTCTTCAGGATCATCATTCAAGTAGTCTCCATCCAAGTCTTCATCAACATAGCCCTCTGTACACCACCACAACAGAAACGTGTCGATGAGTACTTCACGTACTCGGCGTGTCCCTCATAGGGAAACACCTAAAACAAGGTACATGAGGCTTCAATGGAAAGTTTTATGACTCTTTTGTGTAAAAGTAGGTTTAGTTGTAATACTTCAATAGATTCGAAGGCAGTATTTCGATAAAAATTAGTTTTACATCAGGGTGTTTTCCAATAGTGCGAGGGTCCTTGACCAACACACGAGCAAGGACTCCTCTCTTAACTCATATATAGGTTCCAACAGCAAAGGTGTAGAGGGAAGTAGCAAGGAGGAGGGACATGTCATTTTCATCATGAATGAGTCATGTGTCATCTGTAATCGTGGATACAACTAATTAATTAGTTTTTACACTCTATAGAGGTTGTACACTTTACCCACATGAAACAATCTTGTTTTGTTGCCGCTAGCCATCACCAGCGCAGTACACAACCATCGGTGTACCGGTAAGGAGATTGTGATGAGGTCTTTTAGCTTGATCCCCCCTACTATGACGTGCCCACCGAGTGTGGCACGGAGTTGAGAGTACACATCCACCTTCCGGTCCCCCCATCTGTGCCAAGGTCCTTGTAGCTACGTCCACCCTTTCAGCAGTACAACGACATTGACATCAAGGGCTGACAAACCTACTTAATGAAGCTAGTGCCCATATAGCAAGGTGATGGTGGCTTGATGCATCAAGGGCCGTGACTACAGTTGGTGGAAGCTGAAGCCTAGGTTTGCTAATTTTCTTGAGTCCTTAGGAAACACCCGTACTATCAAGTTAGATGAAGTAGCAATAATTATTGGAGGGTCTTTTGCTCATGCTCAGAGTGTTAGACAGTGGCACTGATGCCTTGAGGTCAGTGGCTCTGTAACAACAGTTTTGCACAAGTGTGAAACTGAGTTGTGCTAGCACACTGCTGTGCTAGTGGCCTAAAACCCTAGAGCCAAAGTTACCTGTGTGGCACAGCTGTGTCATAGGTGAATAGCTGCTCTATGACTCAGATACATCTCTGTGCCAGGGTAGAGCTTGTAAATGCTAAGGGAACTGCACTGCAATAGTCTGTCTGCCGAGTCAGAAGATTATTGGAGGTTCTCTCCTTATTAGGCTTAAGAGTTAGTGCGCTGAGGGCATGTAATGTGCCAGGACCGGGCTGAGTAGTGAGGCTACGTCAGTTAGGGTTTCACCTGTGTCAGCCACCGGTGACATAGGTGTCGGGCTGCCTGAGCTGGTTACCATTGTGCATTGTGATTAGCTGTGTCACCGGTGCCTGTCACCGGTGAGCCACTTAATCCTACGTGGCATGAGTATAACGGTCAGGTGCCTGTGGACTCTATATATAGAGGACCAGGGGAGGTCTCAGACCTCAACCTTTGCAGAACATTTTTGCTCAACCTTTGCCAAACCGCCTCAATCCATTTCGACCGTTGCAGACCTCTTTTCTCAAGAATAGAAGCAAACATTCCTAAGTCTTAGTTCAAGAGAGTTAGAGCTTTGAGCAGAGAGCACTAGTTCTTCCAAGAGTTGCTGTTGCTGATTCTTCCTTGGAGTGTCTACTCCTAGACGGGTGTAGGAGTTGCTGTGACCACCCAAGCTTGTGTGGGCTGGTGTAGTAGTTTGTGAGGGTGATTTGAAGTCTACCTGCTGCAAGGCGAAAGGACTTCCACAAGCAAGAGAAAGAGACTTGAAAGCTCAGGTACTCGGAGAACAAGTACGATTTACTGCTGGCAATCTCTTCAGAGTAGCCTCTCTAACGGAGACGTACCATCTCTGAAAAGAGTGGGAACTTTGGTGAAAAACCCACTTGTCTCCCTGAGTACTTTACATTCAGTACTTGCTTGTTTATCTGATTAGCATGCTTGAGTGATTTACTATTATTCTCAATCCAGCTGCAATCCTTTGTCTTTGCCTGTGTTAGTCTAGTTGTGTCACAGTTGATGTATTGCTTATCTGTTATCTGTGCCAATTACCTGTTACACAACCATTCATCTAGCATATCTGTTTAGGGCTTTCTGTTTACCTGTGTTAGCCACCTGTGTGACAGCTGCGTGTTAATTTACATATCATATACTGCCTGTGTAGCTGACCTGTCACACAGCTAGCTCAACTTATTGATCTGTTAAGCCTTAATCTAGATAAAGAAAAGAAATTGTTTAAAATCTGTTTAGCCTCCTATTCACCCCCCTCTAGTCGGCACCTACGGTCTTTTCACCTGCCATTTGGCGCATAATGCAAAATGGTTATGTAGTGGCAAATGAGGACAACCCCATGGCCGAGAAAGATCAACTCATCCACGCAATGCTCAAGCCGTTAATGCCATCTTCGGTGCATTGAGCGGAGATGAGTTCAACCGGGTTTGCTCGCTTGAGAGTACTAAAGAAATTTGGACCACTCTCATGGAGATTCACAAAGGCACATCAACTGTTCAAGAATCAAGGCTCGAGTTGTTGAAGGGCATGCTTGATCAGTTCATCATGGAGATCAAGAAATGATGAGTGACATGTACACTTGCCTCAACAACCTCGTCAACAAGATCAAGGGGTTTGGGAGCAAAGAGATGACCGACAATTATGTGGTTAAGAAGATTCTTTGTGCCATTGCCCCCAAGATCTGGTCATTGGTCTCTCTCATTTGTGAGAAGGACAATTTAATGAGCTCATGCTGCCAGAGTTTTCTCATAATTTTTGAACCACTTTTAGATTTGTTTTTAATTTGCTTTTCAAATCTGTTTTTCAATAAATCAAAAACCTGCTCTGGGCCCTCAAGCTGCAAGCCGCAGCCCAGTCCCCTTTTCTCTTCCCCCCTCGGGCCATGGCCCAAATCTCTTCTCCTTCTTCCCACGGGATAGGCCCCGTTTACATTCTCCCTACCACCTACCACACCATTTAGGCCGAACCTAAACGGCAACCGCGTGCCCCGCCTTGCTATCCAGCCTTGGGCATCCATTGGCTCCCAACGCTTACCGGTTCAGTCTATTAAGTGACTTAATTGTGGCCGCCCATCTCCGACCCGATGGCCTAGCTCGCATAGCCCCTTCACCCCTCTCTCTCCCTTCACGCCACTCATCGACAGGTGGACCCACATGTCAGGATCTTCTACCTCGGGTCAAACTCGACTCCGCCTTCGCCGCGCAGCTACTCTAGCGTCCAAGCTACACCCCTACCTTTGTTTTCTTTGTGCGCAAGCAAGAAAAAATCCCAGAGGATCATGCCTACCCAAATTAGTGGTTTAAACCACCTAAATCCCAAATGATTTTTTGTTTAAACCAACTCCGATCCGCCCCGAGCACCCTTACCTTATATCCTCACCATAGCCCTATCACCCATCCACTCGCGACACCTTGTCGCACCATCGAGCTCTTCCAAAACCCTAAGTTTTCGAGCTCCAAAACCCACCATAGCCGATGCCTTAAACCCATCTAGCCCGCCACCGCCGTCGATGTTTTCCTCACTGCTACTACCTAGGTGAGCACCACATTCCAATTCCCTCCGTCCACAGCTCCCTCTCCTCTCCGCCTACCTTCTAGATATCCTCACACTATAGTGCTACCGCTGCCATTGAGACACATCATCAACGCATGTTACGGATCTGTGTGTCACAACCTGCATCACTAACATCGTGGTGGCATGAGGAGCTTGCATCCATGCTCCGCTTGCCTCGGTAGCCGCTGCATCGCCATCGCGCCTAGGGCGCCATCGCCGGCCATGGTCGGCGCCACCGGTGACCAGTCTGCACAATTAGGATATGGTTTGTGCATGTTTTAGCTATATTCACATGCCGAGATCATATGTATATTTTTTTAGATGGCTAGTTGAGCTTAGTTTAGTTGTTACATTATTAGTATTGCTACTGTTTTTATTGTATTTTAGTTTCTATTTAATCACGTGAGCATGTTAGTTTGTTATATCTGTTGCTTGACCATATTAGATCCATGATAGGATTGATCTAGGGTTTTATTGCTCAAGTGTAGTTTATATCATAGTATAGTAGTAATTTTTTTAGATTTAATTTCTGTTATTAGATTAATATAGTACTTTCTTGTTGTTGTTATCTTAGGGTACTTCTAAATATGTGACTGCATGGTGTAGTGTGCTAGTCTTTGATATAATACAATGAAACCTCATCTCATTAATATTACATCTATTAGAATAGTATAATAGAAGCATTGATGGTCCACCAACTATATTATTACAAGCTTCAATATACAAGAGTTTCCAACTTAGCAGAAATACAATGAGATATGTTCGGTTAAAAGTAACAACTGAATAGAACTGAAGGTAAAAAAATGAAAGTCATATAAACATAGTTTTATTAGTACTACGATTATTTCTATTTCCTATATTATTCTACTCTTACTCTATCTCCATGTCATCCTGTTCTTCGTAGTCGAGGTAGTAATCCACTCATTCATCCCTCCGGATAGATCCAGCTCCTCTTTCCCTTCCTGGGCTTCAGTTTTTCACACTTGAACTCTACCGACTCAGAGTCTAATAAAGAAGATTTTATGTAGGAGATGAGTACAAAAGATACTCAACAAGTTCATGAATAGTAACATGTGTTTGATATGACTATTTCTACAAGGACATCAGTCCTCAAAGAAATAATGCATTTATTTCTAGAACAAAAATTAATTTTTTTAAGTAATATTCTATGTTTAGAAGGCTTCACGGGTTGATAGAACCTCCGATGGTTCCTTTCCCGTCACTTTCACAATTCATGCCCCGAACAGGGAGTGATAATGCCATGCTTCAATATACTCTATAGAGGTGCGCTATTTTATCCACAAGTGGTTCTTAGCCTTCATGCCGGGTACAAAACCCATCACACTCCCATTGGTGTGTGGCCAAGTTTAAGGTTCCGAGTCATTTCACCCTTCTCACGTGTCATATCTCCTCACGTCATTACATTGTGCTTTTTTTTGAAAGATTAGGGGACATAACGCCTCCCCGGGCGAGAATTCAGGGTTTCATGCTCCCCTGGGCGAGGAACATATCACTTCTCCAGGTGTTATGATACATACGTTCTTGGGAGATATTTTAATAAGAAGGCGCTACTTAACTCATCTGTCCCATAACAGGTCTTGTGGTTAACGCTATCTATACGGCGCGAGAATGCTAACTTATATTTGTCATTAACCTTAATGTGATACCATATGCAATGGAACCCTGAACACCCCAATAAATTCCATAGCAGGATTCCACCACCCACCAATAAGTGATTGAACAAATCATAATGCAGTCAATTTATTATTTATCTCTAGGCATGTGATAAGAGGAATAAATTTGCATATACTACCTTGTGACGGACAAGAAATGAACTTCCCTTGTGATAGACAATTAGTAGAGTGCGAGATTTCTTGGGAGAAATTGGCAGAACCTCGGGATCTAAAGATCGAATAATAGTCCGATAAGGACTCATTCCAAAATAAATTGTATACGCATAATGAAGATGATACATATGATTGTCATAACAAATTTCTCCTTTTTATTTTAAATATGAGCCTATTGATCTAAAATTCATGTGAACTTGGAAATGACTTATTTATTTATCTCTTTGGGTGGAAAATTTTAAAGCTATAATAGTTCTATAGAAAATTCTCAATGTTAATGCATATATATGCCTATGTGATCATGCAAAACAATTATATTTTTACTAAATTTAATTATATGTTATAATTTAATGTATTTATATAATCAAAAAAATAGTTAAAGTGATTTGCTAACATATATATATATTTATTTTGATCTAATTTTTAGTTTCCATATCCTTGTTTAATTGTTTCTACACAAAAATAAGGAAATACCCTCACATATACACTCATACGTGCATGTAACCATCTAACGGTTTAGATGCCTTACTTGAACACACACATCACTAATCACTAATTTGGCTTATCAGCACATGTGACGCTCACACACACACAACACATGCGCACGCATTGCACATAACACACGCATAGCTGTCTCTGCCTTATCTCATGCTCTCTCTCTCTCTCTCTCTCTCTCTCTCTCTCTCTCTCTCTCTCTCTCTCTCTCTCTCTTCTCTCCCAACCGCCGCAACCCGATCCCTTTTCTCTTTTTTGGACTCAAACGCCTCTGACTGCTCCGCCTCCTAAATCATGCTGACGCTACCAGTAATCGACGCTGATGGCCACGCCTCGGTGCTTCCCTTGACTTCTTCCTTTCCCCTAATTTTTCTCTCTCCATTACATCCTTCTCGCCTCAGATTTGTGCCGCATCGAAACCTTAAGATTTGGGAATTTTGGCCATCTACACCATTGCTTAGAGCTCCTCATAGCCTCCTACACCCACGCACCGTCGTGCCTCTTCGTCGGGCCACTGCATTCACCCCGGGCCCCGTCGCCGGAGGAACAACGGCGCGTTCACCACGCCGCAATCGCGGCAGCGGTGCCCTCCTACATAGGTAAGCTCTTCTATATCCTCTTCCTTCTACTATTCTTTGGTCTAGGACGATGGTGCTGTGATGGTTGATATTTAAGTCCTTGCTTCTGTGACGTTAGTAAACATGATATTGCACCATTGTGGTAGCAAAACTAGTGTTGTATCTCCATTGGAAATGCAGGGAATTACGGATGCAATAGTTGGATTGATTGCTATTGTGTATATAATTCTATGGTGAGGTGCCTTTGTTCTCCTGGTGCTATATGGATAGTGGCTCATAAGAGTTAGCTTAATCCTATCCGTGGTGCTACTGTGATCATCCAAAAATCTTGATATATCAGTACTTAGTGGCTCTAGTTTACTAGACATGCTATAGCTATGTTGATGGTGTCACATATCTAATGTCTCCATAAATTTGATAAATTGCTACATATGAGAATTCCACTTCTTTTTCTATTTGTAGCATTGATATTATACTTATGTGGGATAATAGAGGTTAATTGCTAAAATGGTTTTATATATATATGTGTCTGTGTGTGTGTGTGTGTGTGTGTGTGCTGTTGTGGTATAAGACCGGTGCTATGCTTGTTCTTAGCTTTGATTAATTTACCTAGATTAAATTGATAGGAACAGAATGTTATACCAATATCTTAGCATATTCATTTAGTTGATAATAATAGATCACTGTCTTAGATTTATCAGATTTTAATCTTGCCTAACACAGATTACTTCTGCTTAAATTGGGCAGCATATCTCTTTAAATTGGGCTGGAACTAGTGTAAGTCTTCAGGATTTTGATGGTATCCTTCTTCTTCAGGTGTCGCTTGCACCTCCTCGCTGCCTTGATCTTCCTCCTCTTATTCCTAATCCTAAGCTCTCCTCTAGCTGGGTTTCTTCTTCTAATTTGGTTGTGTGAGGCTTGGTGGTGGTGATGTGAATGATGGAGCTCTGGGGAAGCTCTATGTATAGCCTTCCCAAGACTGTTATGCTGAAATTCAAAATTGATAAGGCTTTGAAACCTATGTGGTGACTTATACTAATAATTGGTGAATAAGGTGGTTGCATGGCATGTTAATATAGATCCTCATCCATCCATAAGCTTGAGGTGGCAATGGCATTTCCACCAGTGGCTTGCTTGTTGGTTCCACTCCCCTAGACATTGTGGACTGTTATGGCTTGATTTTTGTTGCCTATTGTTAAACAATTGCTAGTTGGTTGCCTATTTCAAAATTAATCAGCAATGTGGCATATAGATTAGTTGGATTCAATATATGAAAACTGATCTTAATTTAATCAATTCATAGTTGCCTAAATTGGAGATTAGGCTAATTAAGTTACCTCTTGGAATCAAGCAATGCTGCCTTGTTGCCTCCAGTTGCCTTCTAAAGATACTTTGTTGCCTTATAATTGGCTGCCTATCCATAGATGCCATTTTCTAATTGTTGCCTTTAAAAGAAGTGATTGCATAAGTTAACTAAAATTTTAGTGAGGCTAAAAACCAGTTCTTTGGTCTCACAGCCCAATCTCCTATACAAATACTGCACCTCTACACCTCGTCCGGAGGTGCAAACATTTTAACCTTAATCTCTACTACTCTGTTGTTTTTCTTGTGTGCAGGTTACGAAGAAAATAAAGATGAGGATGAAGATAAAGAGAAGAAGAATAGAACTAAAATAGTTAGGGTTTCATTTTGTAACACTAGTACAGAATCGTTTATACGAGGCACCTTATCCGAGGTGGTTAAGTAGAAGCGCCACGAATAAGAAACGTCGGAAGCGGTTAGTACGAAAAAACCGCCTCGGATAACGAGTCCGGGAACAACCGCCACGGATAACGACCACATCCGAGGCGGTCATAAATAAGTAACCGCCTCGGATAATATTGGAGGCGGTCATAAATAAGTAACCGCCTCGGATGTGGTCGTTATCCGTGGCGGTTATATATTGTCAACCGCCTCGGATATGTTAGTACATATCCGAGGCGATTTCTGATATATAACCGCCTCCATATATGTAATATCCGAGGCGGTTTTATGGATTTAACCGCCTCCAATATGATTCACAGTATTAATTGTGCTGCGCGAGCAGACAGACGACCAGTAGGTAGATATGTCTTGAATGTGGCGATTTGCTGGTGATTTTTTGAGCTGTTTTCTGGCGATTCTTCGGTGGAGAAGTTACATTTGGAAGAGTATAGTTGGAGATAATACTTCTTTGTTGCTTACCAAAGGTTAGTGCATAGTTTTTGATTCAATTCATCCAATAATTTGGTGATTTTGCTTTGTTTATTGGACATTGTGAATATACAATTATATGATCATAATTAGATCTATAGAGATGTTTGAATTATCGTATGGTTCAATGCATTGCAAGATGTGTTAAGGTATTGAAATGTTTAAGGAATTTTGTGGGTAAAAAGAAAAATAATTAATGATGGATTTATTTTTGTGGCTTATTTAATTTTCATATGCAAGAAGTGCTAATTTGGTTAGTTATACATTAGTAATTGAAGAGAGTCGACGCATATAGCTTAGTTATATTAGTCAATTAGTACGATTAGTTATTTATATTAGTTAGTTAAGCGGGTTAGTAATTATTTTGATAATTCAGTTAGGTTAGTAATTGAAGTAATGATAAACTAATGTCACAAAGTCGATGCACTTCATATTTTGAACTAAAATTTTAACTTTCCACATGCATGGCTTAGATGGATCGATCATGGATGTACGGAGCTCGCAACACAAAGGCGTATAGAGATGGGGTGAGAGCATTTATGGCAGCTGCCAAGGCGGACATATTGAAAGAGGGCAGAGCTGACACGTATTGTCCATGCGTAGACTGTGGTAACGTAAGGACTTTCGAGCTCCATCATATTGAGTACCACATCTTCAAGAGAGGTTTTATGGAAGGGTATTCAACTTGGACCAAGCACGGTGAAGATGAAGCCGTAGTATCAGATAATGATATTTGTGTCGATGAAGAAGCAACCGATATGCCATTTGATATCGGTTGTGATTCACACCATGAGAGGTCCGATGATCCCGACTCAATGCTTGAGCTGGAACAGACGCTGCGTGATTTCGAAGGGCGCGAAACCGAGGGAGAGTACAAACAATTCCTAGGCTTGATGGGGGGCCTCGGAGAAACTGTTATTCGCAGGATGCAAGGCTAAGTTCACTTTGTTATATGTCGTGCTTGAACTATTGAAGCTGAAGGCGAGCAACAGCTGGTCCGACAAGAGCTTCAACGAGTTGTTGGGCCTCCTAGGTGACATGCTTCCGGAGGGGAATGAGTTACCCATAAACACATACAGAGCGAAGAAAGTGATTTGTCCGTTGGGACTGGAAGTTGAAAAGATACATGCATGTCGGAACAACTGTATCCTATACCGGAAAGAGTTTGTGAAGCTACATTCATGCCCTGTGTGCAAAACTTCTCGGTACAAGGGTAAGATTGGAGTAGAAGGAGCTGACGAATTCGTCGAGGCGACGAAGGGGACTCCTGCGAAGGTTGCTTAGTACCTGCCTGTAATCCCGCGCCTGAAGCGTTTATTTGCAAACCTGAAGGAAGTAAAAATGTTTCGCTGGCATGAGGAGGAGCGGAAGACGTCCGATGGAAAGCTCAGACACCCTGCTGATGCTATCCAGTGGAGAAACATCGATAGGAAGTATCCCCGATTCGCTGCGGAAAGTAGGAACATAAGGTTTGCGCTGAGTACGGATGGAATGAATCCATTTGGCAACATGAGCAGCCGACATAGCACCTGGCCCGTACTTCTTAGTATGTGCAACCTACCTCCCTGGCTTTGTATGAAACGAAAGTATATTATGATGTCCATACTTATCGAAGGGCCTAAGCAACCTGGTAACGACATCGACGTGTATTTCCAACCGTTGATGGATGATCTAGAAACACTATGAAACACAGGAGTGCAGGTATGGGATGCGGACAAAAGAGAATACTTCACTCTGCGGGCCATGCTATTCTGCACAATCCAAGACTTTCCCGCTCTCGGCATCACCTCCGGTCAGACGGTGAAAGGACACAAAGGTTGTGTCATATGCATGGAGAATACCGTGAGCCTAAGTCTCAAGAATTACGGGAAAGTCGTGTACATGGGTCACCGGCGGTTCCTGCCTGTAAGGCACCGTTACCGGAGGTGGAAGTCACAGTTCAATGGGAGAACGGAGAACGGTGCGAAACCAAGGCCAATAAGCGGTGCAGAGGTTTTCGAGAAGGTTAATGATATCGACATCGTGCTGGGAAAGGGTCGGAAAAAGAAGGCCGCAGATGAGTCCGTGTACTAGAAGAAGCGATTGGTGTTCTGGGACCTACCGTACTGGAAGGATCTAGACGTTCGGCACTGCATCGATGTGATGCACATAGAGAAGAATGTCTGTGACAGCGTGCTGGATCTACTGCTAAACATGAAGGACAAGACGAAGGATGGCGTCAAGGCCCGACTTGACATGGTTGACATGGGAATCAGGCCAGAGCTGGCGCTTGTACTACTGCCTAACGGGAAGACATACATCCCCCCTGCCTGTTACACTTTATCCAAGGCCGAGAGAACCGAGTTTTGTAACTTCTTGCATGGCGTGAAGGTTCCGTCGGGCTACTCCGCCAACATCAAGAGGCTTGTCTCGATGCAAGACTTGAAACTAATCGGCATGAAGTCTCATGACTGCCATGTCATGATGACACAGATGCTCCCAATTGCAATTAGGAATATTCTGCCGCCTAACGTCTGAGAATCAATCACCAACCTCTGCTTCTTCTTCAACAAGATCTCACAGAAGATGATGGACGTGTTCGAACTAGATGATCTGGAGTTAGCGGCGGCGGAGACTATTTGTCAGCTAGAGATGTATTTCCTCCCTCTTTCTTCGATATAATGGTGCATCTCATCGTCCACATCATCCACGAAATCAAGATGTGCGGGCCCGTCTTCCTTCGGAGCATGTACCCGTTCGAAAGATTCATGGGAATCTTGAAGCACTACGTGCGAAACAGGTATCGACCGGAGGGAAGCATTGTCGAAGGTTACGCTGCGGAGGAGGTGGTCGAGTTCTGTGTTGACTATATGGAGTCGAACCAACCAATTGACATTCCACGCTCTCGGCACGAAGACAGGCTTGATGGTGTTGGGACCATTGGAAAGAAATCAATAACGGCCGATCAACCTGGTCACGCTCTCGCCCATTTCACAGTGCTACAACACACGACCGCCATTGCCCCGTATATGGACGAGCACAGGGCAAAGTTAAGGCGGGAGCATCCAGATAGAACCGATGCGTGGAGGATGAGAGAGCATAACAAAGAATTCAACAAGTGGTTCAAGGAGCGTCTTCGTTTAGGTGCCTCTAGCGACATTCTAACCTGGTACACGAAGGGCCCAACATTCGAAGTCGTCACTTGGCAAGGATATGACATTAACGGATACACATTCTACACTAGAGATCAAGATAACAAAAGCACATTTCAAAATAGTGGGGTCCGCATAGAGGCTTCTGACATGAGCGGTAAACGGAGCTAGTACTACGGGTTCATCGAGGATATTTGGGAGTTGGACTATGTGTACTTCAAATTCCCATTATTCCGTTGCCGTTGGGTCAATCTGCAATCTACGAAGGTCGATAAGTACGGCTTCACAACAGTAGACCTCCAACGTGTTGGATTCAAAGATGACCCCTTCATTCTAGCCAATCAAGCTCACCAAATGTTTTATGTGACCGACCCGGCGAAGAAAAATCTTTATATTGCCCTACAGAGTAAAAGGAAGATTGTGGGAGTTTAGGGAGTGGTGGATGAGGATGAATACAAGGTCTTTGAAGATGCACCTCCGATGCAACATAGCATTAGAGACCAGATTACCGATGAACCAAACGAAGCGGTGTACGCACGTCAAGATCATCAAGAAGGATTAGAGTTCGAAGAGGGAATGCCTCGCAAGAAGAAAAGGATGAGGAGGCGAAGATAATTTGAGAAGTGCTGATTTTGTTGGTTGAAACATGCAAAAGTTATAGAATGGTGATATATATATGTGGGATGTTCATGGTAAAGGTTTGTAGAGTTGTGCAAACCTTTGAAGCAATGCAATCCTTTGAGATGTTCATGACATTTTTTGAGGAAGTGTTGATTTTGTTGGTTTGAACATGCAAGACACATGTATGTGCAAATGGTGATGTATTTATGTTGTTGATATCTGTGTGCTGTCAATGTATATGTGATGTTATATTGGTGTTGTATTTGTGATGTTATATCTGTTTGCTGTCAATTCTGAAACTGTGAACTGAATTGTGCAGAAAGTTTAGCAAACCTATCCAAGGCGGTTAGAATTTACCAACCGCCTCCTTTATCTATATCCGAGGCGATTATATCTAAAAAATCGCCTCCGATATGTATATCCGAGGCGGTCAGATAAAAGGAACCGTCTCCGATATATATATATCCGAGGCGGTCAGATAAAAGTAACCGCCACCGATACATATATATCCGAGGCGGTCAGATGAAAGTAACCGCCTCCGATATATATACATATCCGAGGCGGTCAGATCGACGTAACCGCCTCCGATATGTATATATCCGAGGCGGTCAGATCCATGTAACCGCCTCCTTTATTCATAATTGGAGGCGGTCATATCGGTTTAACCGCCTCCGATATGTCCCGTATAAAAAACTCAAACTGCCTTCACCCGCGCGCACTAACTCCTCCCATTCACCAACGCCCTCGCCTCCGACCCTAGCGCCGCCGCCCCCGTCCAGCGCTGCCTCCTCCGAGCACTGCCGCCTCCGACCCCGAGCAACGCGGCCGCCTCCCCGGAGCACCGCGGGCTCCTCCCCCGAGCGGCGGCTTCCCCCGAGCGGCGGCTTCCCTCGAGCGGCGGCGTCCCCCGAGCGGCGGCTTCCCCGAGCTCCTCCCCGACCACCACCGCCGGCCTCTCCTCCTCCTAGAACCGCAAGGTAACACATGAACACTTCATTTCCATCTACAATTTTATTTTTCAGAAAGGCGTGCAATAGCTGCACAAATTGATGGGCAGAGATAAGCTTTGCATGCACAAATGCCATTTACCTTCCACATACCACATCATACTTACTCCTAGTTCGACACATAATATGCTCCACATTAAAATTAATGTGATAATCTCGGTGTTTTCTTGTGGTCATGAGATACCATTAGGCCGTAGATCAGCTAGTAATAATTAATTAAACCGGAAGCAGGCACATTTCCAGGTGTTTGCAAATCCTTGCACTCTAGTTGTTGGTGATAAAAAGGAGGGGAATTGGGAATCCATCCATTGCTTTGTGGAAGGGGTATAATTATAAAGGAGACGTAGCAAAAAATTTACAGCACTTGGAGACAGTGGAGCAACATCCATCTTGTGGTCTGTGTAGTGTATGTAGACAGGCCTCAAGTGGAGCAGACATCAAACTTTCTGCAACTGATTGATAGACTAAAGGTCCAACATAAGGAAGTTGATCTCTTGTTTTTACATATGTTGATAATCATAGCTGTTTTTACTTAATTTATGGTATGTCCAATGAGAAAAGAACTGTTAATTAGTTAGAATTTATGAAAAATTATAGATTGATGTTGTTGTAAACATGTACAGGGTTGTACATTGGGGCATTGAAACCCTGCACAATTACATATAATCTTTATCCAAGCAATACAAAAGTTATAGTAGCTTCTCTAATGACATTGGAATTTTCCTACTTTACTTGGACACTATCTCATCTCACAACCAACTACATCAAGGTCATATGACTCTGGTCGTCAAGGTCTAAATTGAGTAGCTGCTTGAGTGACTGTCACTCAATCCGCAACTCAGTTTAGACCTTGACGACCAGGTTACCTTTGCTTAAGTTGGTACATGTTGAATCCCCGTACTCTTCCAAGTAATTAGTTAGTAGAATCTAGAGATTAGGTAGAACTTCTGATAGGACATATCTATGATAATTGAAGTGTTTCCTCCATGTATATGTTTTCAACTGCAAATTGGGTATGTTTTCATCCTTATTAGAACGGAGACGAACTCCCCGTCGCCCTCCCGTACGATATCACCGTCGGGGTCGCCAAGACCGTCGACATCGTCAGGAAAGGGTTCTCGCAAACCAAGGAAGCCATCGGGACGACCGAAGGGCAGATGGGTAGTGCAGAGCTTGGATCCGGTGACCGGAGTTCCTGAGCTGAAGAAACCCGGAAGAAGTGGAGGACGTTATGCGGGGTGGTCGCCCGTTCTAGGGTTAGGATCACCCTCGCCGATTGGGGTGAGCTGACACGGGAGGAGCGGAGATCCCTGTTTGAGGAAGTGAAGGGCTCCTTCATGTACCCGGAAGAGGTCGAAGCCGAATTTTACCGAGCTACCATATTGACGGCTGGGAAGTGCTGGAGGAATTTCAAGCACAGACTGGTGAGAGACTATCTGAAGCAAGAGAAGTCACCTTGCCAGGCATACCTGGATGTCTCCGAAGAAGATTGGGCGGAGTTCTGCGCCCTGAAGTCGTCCGAAGAGTTCCAGGCAGATAGCCAGAAGGGGCAAGAGCTAGCCAGGAGGAACAAACACCCGCATTTTCTCGGCACATTAGGGTACGTCGGTGCTAAGAAGAAGTAGGCGAAGGAGGACGAGGAAGCGGAGAAGCATGGTCAGCAGCCGGTGTTCTCGGATTTCAGCGACAGCCGAATCCGGGACTGGTGCAGGGCGAGGACGAAGGTGGATCCTCGTGGTCAACGCGTCTGGAGAAACCCTGGAGACGAGGAGGTCTATCAGAGGATGGTGGGGCTTAATGAGCAGGCATCTCAAGGCTCGTTTGTGCCAAGTCGGGAGAAAGACATACTCTCCGAGGCCATCGGCACCAGAGAGCCGTATGGACACACCAGGGGTTTCGGTAGTCTCGCAACATGGAGTAAAGCCTTCACCGGGGACACGCAGGAGGCACGTCGGCAGAGGAAGCGAGCAAGAGCCGAGCAGATGAAAGCGGAGATACAGTCGTCCCTTGAGGCGCAGTTTGAGGAGAGAATGAGGGCGATGGAGGAGAGGCTTTCAGCACAGTACCTGCAGGACAGGGCGCCAGTCGCAATTAGCCCGGGTGCCCGCCGCAGTAGCTGCACCTCGGGTGCCGAGGATTGTTCTCCCGTCGACTAGATTGGGGGTCCGACAAGGTGCAAGATGCAGATACAGTTCGCTACGATGAACTTCTCGATGGACGCCGCGTACGGTCAAGTCTGGCCATCTGCTCCTGGAACGGTGATACACAGTGTCCCATTAACGCCAGGCTTCGCGCGAGTGCAGGTCGAGTCAATCAACCAGACCTTCGCTAACTGTCCCTTGTCGAACGCGCGAGAATCTGATGAGATGCAGTTGCTAATCGACGCGGTCGGGTCGTTCGTCCAGTGGCCGAAGAAGGACATAGTCCTGGAATCAGCACCGAGCGCACCGTCCGTTCCTCCATGCTCGCCGGATCAAGGGATGCTCAGCTTTTCACCGGTGGTTGCTCGATCTCCGCCGGAGGTTTCGAGGTAGCTCGTCCTTCCTCAGCCACTGCCGAGCCTGCCACATGTCGAGCTTCCAGATTGTTCGCTACCCCCTCAACTCTTGGCACTACCACCAGTGGAGAGCTCACGGCCAAGCCGTGTTCCAACGAAGAGTCAAGGGGCCACATCCAAGCTGAAAGTATACAAAGCCAAGAAATCTGCTTCAAAACAGGCGGCTGATGTGGAGTATCCTTTAGCGGAGGTAGCTCGCCAGCACGTGGCGGGACAACCTATGGTTGACGCTGACGTGAACCTGGGCGTAGCCTGCCGGACGCTTCATAACCATTATCTCGATATGTCGAACAGGCCGTTCCCAGATACAAGAGTCGGCGTCGTAGTCTACTTCAAGGAGGAACATTTCAAGCATCGCCAAGGGAATATGTTTCCCGTGGATTTCTCGGACATCTTCAATATGATGCACTTCCGTGAGCTGGACGCCAGTCTCATGAGATGCTTCACGCTGTAAGTTCTTACAACACAGCACCTATTTGTTTTATCACCGCTAAATGCCTGCAATGTAAGTCGTTCTTCTCCTGTACTCAGATACATGATTGATCTTAGCGAAAGAAGAAAGCTTAAGAACTCTGTGGGGTTTCGGCGACCCGCATTTGATCTCGGCCCAATGCATCGCGTCAAATAAGAGCATGGTGCGGGATTACGTTGTGCATTTACTCCATAAGTACTCCGCACGAGATTACATCCAGGTTGCCTATAACATCGGGTAAGCCACATCCTTTGCAAATTCTCATGGTTCGATGGCTAAACATGTAATAACTTCGTATCGTATAATCAGGGGCCATTGGATCCTCCTCGTGATCGTGCCGAAGTGGAATAAGGTATGGTACCTTGATTCCATGAGGCGTAGCATTGACTACCGCAAGCAAGGGTACGTGGACATCATGCGTCTACTCGACGAGTGAGTACCAAAACTTTCTACTTCGTCCATGCCTATTCTTTCTTCTTCACAAAGGAAACGACAGTTCGATGCTAATTGTTTTGAATCACCTAGAGCATTTGACACATACGTCAAACATGGAGGGAGGCACAAGGAGGTCAAGAAAGGAGTGGCCGTCGAGTTACGTCATGACTCAAAGTTTAAGGTATTCCGTAATGTCCTTGACTCCTCGAACTAATGCCATCATACTTCTGCCCTCTATACTTAATCGATATTCCTTTTGTAGTGCCGGCAGCAGCCCGAAGGGACCGACACCTGTGGGTATTACGTGTGTTTCCACATGCTAGCCCTTTGCAGCAATCCAAAGTACGGAGATCTAGCGGTACGAAACCATCGCCACTAACTAATGTCTAATGTTTAATCATGCTATTCGCCCTGAGTGTAAGCCTCATGTTTTCAGGGTGCGGCGCAAACCATGGCAATCAAACAGTTGGAAGATATGGACATAGCACAGATTCGGTCGCACATCGCTAGCTTCCTAAACAACGAGGTCATTAGTCCCCAAGGACGCTTCGGTTCCTCGGAGGCATGCTAAGAACTTAGGATTGCGACTAGTTAGATAATTACTTAGGTTTCTAGTTAGGTCATTACGTACTTCATTGGTTGCAAAGTTCCAAAGTTTGTAGTTATCTATCCAACTTGTGGTTTAAAATGACAAGTGCACTTGATGTTTCTAAATGTCTTGTTCATTTTTCCTCTCACTGCAAACGTGTAAGTGGGTTTGACATAACTATAACTTTTTCTTGTGAATATCACTCTTTTACAAATGAGACTTCTTTATTAACAGATATCGTGCATGGAGTCATCGGCGAGTGGTTCTATTCTTGTGAAGAACTTAAGTGAACAAGTTTTTTGAATTTGATCAATATCTCCGCTGTTAATTGAGTATAGGTCTCAAGTGAACAAGTTTTGTAATAATGTATGCGTATGTATGTGAATGTTTGTAGTTTATGTTTTGTGGTTGATGCGAAATGATTGAAGTGTGCTATATAAATCTGTTGTGCGTGCTGTGATTTTGATATATGTTATATATGAACTGTTTGCTTTTTCAGGGAGTATAGTAAAGTAGGCAAAATAATGCCTGTCCAAAAACATATCCGAGGCGGTTGGAAATAAAGAATCGCCTCGGATGTTCTATCTCAACCGCCTCGGATAAGGACTTATCGAAGGCGGTTACACTTCACCAATCGCCTCGGATAAGGAGATATCGGAGGCGGTTATTTTATCTTCACCACCTCCAATAAGACATTATCCGAGGCGGTCGGTGGAACTTAACTACCTCCGATAAGTCCATATCCGAGGCGGTTGGTAAATTTTAACCGCCTCCGATAAGGCCTTATCCGAGGCGATTCAGCCTAGACAACCGCTTCGGATAAGCTCATATTCGAGGTGCTTGCGTGACCGCCTCCGATGCATGCCCCCATATCCGCAACCACTCCGTGGAGGCGCTTACGATAACCGCCTCGGATGTGCTATTTTAACCGCCTCGGATATAGATTTCTGTACTAGTGTAATATCCTCTTATTGTAATTCCTTATGGTGTTTGTATTATTTTATATCAATCATTCTTTTATTTTAATCATCTTTTATTTATATGTTCAGGAATCTTTTTGTAATATCACTTTGTAATAAAGAATACCTTATATTTTAATTTTAATTATTATTCATTTTAATTATCCGAACATGAACATTTTGTATTGGGCATTCCTCAAATGCAGATTTTTATTTTAACCAATTATTATTTAACTAATCATCTAATAACATATTTTATGCATATATGCGAACGATGCATCACAAAACTCTCTTAAACCCCTCTCTGTTGCTTGCGGAAAAGAGGTTCTCACAGTATGCATGATCTGAACGCAAGGTTGAATAGTAGTGATGTTCTTAATGCATGATTAGCAAGCAGCTACCTAAACCTTTATTTCATGCCAACTAGTATACTAGGTTTTGGTTGTTTCTACTTACACGTGCACACTAGCAAATTAGACTTGAGGTCCTTGTTTGTGTATATACTAGCACCTAGGGTTGCCATGTACCTTCTGTATGCATATATTAGCATATTAGGATTGTCATATTCCGCCTGTGTTTTTATGTATTAGCATGCTAAGAAAGGCCCTTTTGTTAACTAGTATGGTAGGTTCGTTATTGCATGTAGATAGTGTATATGTTATAACTAGATGGCTTATGCAGTATAAAAGCTATATATTTGTGTGTGCTTAGTTAGAGTATAATTATGTTATGTAAGGGTAGACTTGATCCTACAACTAGCTATACTTAGCTCATGCAAAGCCCTAACTCGAGACCCTTGTCAAGCCATCTCTATGCTCATCTCACAATCTTACTACCTTATTCTTTGAACGTACTCCAAGCTTCCACTGATCTCTCTACCATCTATACCCTTTTTTTATTTGTTTCCTCAATTTTATTGGATCGATTGCTTTTATGGTTATTTATTGTACTGTATCTTAGTGTTCGATTATGATGGGTAGGGGGTGACGGGGCTGACCAAGAGCAGGATCCAGAAGCAGAAGGAGGATACGATAATGAAGTTATGCTCCCTTGTTCTTGATCACATTGATCCCATATGTTTAAAATCATTATATCTTGTGTTGTGTATAAACATGCATGTAGTTTTATTGTTTATCAAATGCTTTAGTGTGAGTTCTAAATTGAACCATGAATCCATACATGATGTCATTATCCTGTATTATCTAGAGTAGTTATTCAATCATTATTAGAAGTAGTAATGCTTAGCCTTGCAAAGATTAGTAAAATCCTTTTTGTGCCTTGCCAGAGGTCTACTCATATCATGAATCATGAATTGTTATCACATGGTGGTATGTTGGGTTTGTTGAGCATCTACCCTCTGCTCCTACTTCCATCCAAATTCTTGGGTGGAACTTACCACTAAGGTATAGGCGACAACTGGATTGTTGAGACGGATGGTTGTATGAACATTTGGTTTAGGGCTTGTGCTAGAGTCACCTACACCATAAGAATCGGATCACGAACCCATAAATTTTGTTTTGAACCAAATGAAACCACAAGTCTATTATGTGCATGATTTGGCTAACTATTTTTGTTCAAAGTTAGGGTGACATTGCGGAGGGGAACGAAGCAAGGATACACCTTGTGAGGCAACTACTAGTGATAGCTATTCTAAAGTTGGCTCGGTGGATAATGTCAACTAGAGGATAACATTGTAAAGGCCTCAATGTGAGGGCTCGATCACATTCCTCGGAAGAGTGTGAAACCCCAAGTTAAGCTTACATATTGTGGTTGAAGTGTACAACCATTACAAAGTGTAAAACTAATTGTTTATCCATCTCCATGGTCACAAAAGCCATAAAGATCTATTCATGACGAGGAATCTATCTTTTCTCTAGTGCTATTCCCTCTATCTCATTTCCTTTCTTGGTTAAGTATAGGTGATCAGAACCTATCATCGGGATTAAGGCTTATACCTTACTCGAGTAGTGTTGGTGGTTAGAACCTTCACTAAATATCACAGTTATTAAAAATGTCTTCATCTCAAACAAAAGTTTGATCTTAACCTGCCTTTGAAACTAGTTATGATAATTCAACTAAAAAGTGCTTTTCTGCAAAATGAGCCATAAAGACTTTTCTTGATTTAACCTGCATGTAGCAATATGTTTTCCTAAAAAGGGGACATACTGAGTACACGAAGTACTCATTGAGCATGTTTGTTTTGAGCATGTTCAGATAACTTTGAAGTTGCTAAAGAGGACTACGGTGATTATTATTATGATGTTGCTGAGGAGTAGCATTCACAATGCACTTCGTCATCTGCCTATGGCCGAGGTGAAGATCACTACACTATCTTTATGTTTTTCTGTTGTGTTCTGAGTTGTGAAGGACATAAGTCCTAAGTACCTTATTAGCCCCATGAATTATTGTGTTAAATATTTTTGTAATAAACTACATGATGCATGCTATGTTATTCTTTTACACGGGAGTGGGGTCTGGGAGTTATTCTCTGACTCTCATAAAAGTGGTATCAGAGCCACGTCGACTAGAGAAAATGTGACCCTACTTAGAATGCAAAAGACTTAAGGATTTACTTTCTCAAAAAACCTAATTACAAGACTATTAAGCTTCTTTGCTACTACTTGTCTCTCTTATTCAATTTATAAAATGTCACAGCCTTGTTTATTCAAAATGCTATAGATGGCTCCCTGCACACCCACACCATCGAGAAGGAGAACACCTTTTGTGTCCCGCTACGAGGTCTCCATCGTGGTGTATGGCCAAGAGCAGCCACCAAGTGAGCCAATCCAGCTCAAGGTCACCAGCTTCAGCTAGGAGGACGCCTTAAACCATGCCGCACACAAGTCGCTCCTTCTGCTATGCCACACCTTTAGTGATGAGCTAAAGAATATGCCGTACTGGTACTTCCCTCGAAGGAGGGGCAACACCAGTCTATGAGCGGCAAGGAAAGCCGACGTAGAGGAGGACCCCACAATCACTTGCATGGCGAACTTGCTTTAAGCAACGGAAGAGCACATCGGAAACTTGTCATCTGAATTGACCGACACTCATGTGCACCTATCAATCCTACACCAAGACTATGTTGCGACCAAGAAGTAGCTATCCGCTAAGGAGAAGGAGGTGATCGATCCGAAGAGAAGGATCCAGGAGCTTACCGATGGCTCTGGTAGTGACATGGGACCTCTTGCCAACCACTACCGCACTTTTAGGGGTGCCCACATGAAAATCACTGCTCTAAAGTCAATGTACCCTCAAGATGTGGTCATCAAGTAGTGGTTTGAGGGACTGCACTACTATGAGACTCCACTAATGGTCCCAGAGATGTTAGAGGCAGAGTCATCAGAGGAAGAGTCCATGGAGGAGTTTGAGAAAGCGTCATCCAGGGAAGAGCCCTTCGACTTTGAGGAGGAACCTAATGAGTGGGAGCCCTCTGTAGAAGAAGATCGCGAGGGGGTAATCATGGAGGAGGATGCTCAGCCCTCATCAAAGGCACCTCTGATGCAAAGCTGCACTTTACACCCAGTCTAGAGTTCCGCTAGCCCCACCTCTTGGTCAAGGGCCATGGTGGAGGTTACCTTGGCGAGTATGATTCTAGTAGTTAGCTTTTGAGTCAGTGTGATGTTAGGGCCATATAATTGCTGCTGTCATGGAGGAAAAGAATGCCTACGTAAAAGAAATGGGCTGTGACCCAAAAGGAAGAAAGTGAGACGTGATCAACAATTAAGACTTGGTCCACGGTTTTTTGGGAAAAATATCTTCCTACGATTGCTGAGCAATTCAAATAACCCTAGGAAATTATCTAATGAGTTCCAAAAAGTCTAAGAAAATTCATGGTGATATATTTGTATACATTGAAATGAAATATTTCCAACTTTTACTTAATGTTCCATCAATCGGATTAATCTTGTTTAATTTTAAAATTCACTGAAACCTGATTTAAAATAATAAAATTAATGAAAACTCATAAACATTATATCTTGATTTTTTCTGCAAAGATGTGATGTCACCCAAGTAGAGGCAGAGGCATTGAGCGAAGAGACAACATGTATTTGTTCCATGGGTCACATTGCTGGCAACACTAGAACAAACGCTCAAACATAAAAGACACAAAATGGATGCAGTCCAAGTAATCTTGTCCTTGTTGATATAATATCTAGGGGTACGTAACTAGCTAACCTACCATCGTATCCTTTATTGAGGAAAATGAAATATGAAAGTATAAATGCTAAACGAGTCTTCTGGCCTTTTAGTGATTGATAGACTAGTTTAGTAATCGACGATTAGATTTATTCCACAACATAGAAGGTAATATTTCATGGATTTTTCATTGAAAACAAACACATGAAAGTGGTGCATAGACTTCATTTGATATGTAGATCTAGCACCCACACCGCAGTGGAGTCACCTTCCCATCCAATTGGAGACGGATAGTGCAAGTCTCGTATCCATGATGAGATCCAACATGATGGATAGGTCAAAGTATGCCAACTTGATAAGTGAAGCTTATGCTTCAAGAAGGGAGAGACGTTTCAAATCGTGCCGTAGTGGAGTCATAAGCTAGTTATGTTTGCCGAGCCATGGGACACACCGCGGTTTGGCTTGGATATTGCACTTCTGATTCTGAGTAATATATAATCTGCTTTACCTACAAAAAAAGAGATAAAAGACCGAACAACATCTCTAGGGAGCCCAAAGCTATTATGATACTTATGACCCTTTTTCCGTACTGTCGAGTTTCTACAGTGAAAAAAAAGGTATAATGTGATGGCTAATAAATTAGCACCATTAGATACCTCACTGTCTGGAGGATAGCTTCATCTTTTTGCATTTCAAAGCTATTGGGAGTACTCACTGCGGTTCTCTAAATGCCGTCGGTTTGGACATAGGTAGAATCAAACTTTCCCTTTAAATATCACCTAAATTATTTAGATTAGATACTTAAAAATCATATATGAAAATTTATCTTAAAATATACTTTGATATATATAATTTTTGTTGTGTTTAATAATTATATTACAATAAAAAATAGTGACTAAATTATATTTTAAAACCGTGTAAATATAAAAACGACAACTTTCAGGAGGTAGGTCTTAACAACTTTGTTACGTAATCCGTAGACTCTCCGAATATGTTTTTTCTGATGAAATTTCGTTTTCCTTTTTGAGTCTACCAGCGCGGGGAGGGCACGGACCAGCCAACATTTCGCCCGTGCCGACTCGCTGTCAACCCGTTTCTTGCCCGTGTTTCCTCTTCAGCCCTGCCCGACCATGCCTGGCCACGTTACAGAACGGAAAAAAGCATAATACCCCGTCGGCGTCACTATGTGGCCTCCTCCTCTGCCAGCCACAAGCCTGCGCCACCTCCCTACCTCCTGCCCTGCCCCGCTCGCCGCCGCGGCCGTCCCGCGTCCAAGACCTCGCGCCTCCAGCTTGGGCCCCGTGGTTTTGAGCAGGTAACCGGTGCCCTCCTCGATCTGAAATCTGTTTGATTGATGAATGCATTCCACCCCAAATATATCTCGGTCTCTTGTTCACTGCCTGCCGTCCTCCTTCCCTGATTTTTCTCTCCATTTTTTTGCGAGTGACTTATTCCCCAGAGTTTCTTGCCCACTCTGCTCTGCTTTTACTTCTCCCAGAAGGGTCTGTAGAATCGGGAGATTTTGTTTGTCCAAGGTGAATTCCTGTCTACTTTCCCCTTTTCATTCGTCCAAAACAAAAATCCCCTTTCTGTTTGGAGCGCTGCGAATTTCGTTTATATTTTCGTTTCGTTTGGAGTCAGATTAGCTTCCTTTCTCCCTAGTTCTGCGAGATCTCTACCTTGTTGAAAAGGTTGTTTGGCTAAGTACGTTTCAAAAAAGTACGCTCCAGCGCGGTTTTCTTTGGTTTACTTGTGCGGATCTGACTTTTATGTGCCTAGCTTGTACATGAACACGCATGGTCATCAATGCATTAATGATCAATAAGTTGATAGTGCTTGAAATAAATGACTGAGTACACTGCCGTTTCGGATTTGGAGTGCCATGCGACAGTTTTGCTTGCATGGTATACTGGTGGGAGGCACCTGTGCGTGTATAAATACTTGAGCCTGGGAACAAAGAAAGGTGAATCTAACAATAGAAAAGAAGAAACACACACATGATAGTAGCATTCCTAGTTCTCTAATCAAGGTGCATTTGTGCGATATAGCACATGTAAAGTTTTCTTTTCAGTTGAACCAAATTATGCTAAGTGATTCTGTAGTTTCCTCATGTTTTTGCTATTAGTTAGTATCAGAGCCATGCTTTAGCACATCTGTTTCACCATAATAGTTGTTCTTTTGTGATCGTGTACTTTTTCCTCGGCGACATGTTGTGACAGTAAATAAACTGCTCTAGTTTATGGTTAGGATTTAATTTCTATACCTTTCGCTTAACCTTTTGCTTGGATCAAAGGCTGCATATCAATTATGCATGGAAGTATTTCGTTGCACTTGTTAGTTGTCTTTCACATGCAGTGGCTTGAGTCATCAAAGTCAAAGTAATGTTAACAGTAAGATGCTATTTACATTTCAAGCATTATTATTTGTATGACGTGACAAGAAATATGCTCGCATCTCTTTGCCATGAACTTTGGCAAACTAAAAGGATTAGCTGTTCTGAATTGTATCTACAGCTTAGGATCGAATCTGTACTGTATTGTTAATCGATGAAATCATTGTCACATTTTGTTCAAGAGATTATGGCATGCTCGTGGACATAACACCAGAAATAAAATCTGGATTCAATCAGATATAGATAATTATCAAAACCATGTTAGTCTTGCTTCAAAGGATCTTAGATATTTTTAGCTGGGCCTTTCAATTGTTCATATTCTTTTTTATCCTACTAATTAGGAGATGTAATGGACAATTGAGATAGCTAGTTATAATGGTAGAAGGTTGCCCGAAGGTGGATCATTGCTTGCAAGCAATGGTATGAAAGAGATATATCAACATGCTTCGTGAACGTGTTAGTTTATCCAAAGATAGTGTGCATGTTGGCTTGAGTACAGTTGATTATCCTTCAAATGTGTTTATTTTAGCATCATTGTTGATTCCAGGCTCCAGCTGTATATTTAAATTTTATCCAAGATGTTTTTTAGATGCACACTCAAAGTTTGTTCGTACATGGACTGTTTTTTGTTTACCAACTATTAATCTGTGAGCATATGTAATATTTGCAACATCTTTTAATTTAACGAGTCAAAGATATGTGCTTGATAAGTGTAGTGGGCTGAACTTTGCTGATTGACCTGGTTATGTATTTAGACCTAGCACTAGTTCTCGAAGAGAGCCCACATCCATTACTGAGGAAAGTACCGGTGATGATCTATCCCTTTATGAAGTTTGGGAATGGTGTAACAAGCTGACAACACGGCTGACAATTGCTGAAAATGCGAAGCCATTAATTCCTTACATGTAAGATGCAAAGAGTTTATGGTGAAGCTTAAAGGATACTCTCAGTTGGACATCACTAGCCTCACGTGAGTAGATGACCTAGAAATTTGATTGTTTGCTTCCCATTCATGATCATGTGACAAACATCGTGACATTGATAGGCGTGGATGTGAGTGTTTTTTTCTTTTAATTCGTTACGTACTCATTGCATCTGGCGTTTGGCTTGATCTAGGTGAGTGACAACAATATTTAAGAAAAGTAAAACCTTGAAGATGTCAGTCCATATTGGTTCAGCAGGAAAGGTGAATAAATAAAATGAAGGATCACTTCTGTTCATCTCATGATGCGCAACGATGCATGTAGTAGCAAAGAAAGCCAGGAAAGCATGGCAAAATGAACAAAGCTCCAATTTCTTTAATGGTGTTGTAATATAAATGCAGCTCTGTTGCTTTTCACCAAAGAAAGAAGTTCTTGCAGCACTAGGGATTTTATGTTATCCTGTTTGTGCTTTTGATGAATCTTCTCTGTACATTTGAAGATTTGTCTTACTTGCTTCATGATTATTATCCTACATAGCTTTTACAATAGACAATGAAGTTTTGTCTCGTGATGTTCCTTTCCTTTACATTTTGGGCATTATTGTCAACAGTCAAATAGCCCTGGGTCGTTTTTGTCACACTCAACTACTCATTGTACATATTTATGATTATGTTTCTTTTATGCAAGTGTTGGTACTTTGTTTCAGTCCTTCCTCTTGTTGAAGTATATGTGGATTGCCCAACCTTCTCCATCAGTTCGGACTTCTACTGGTTGGAGGGCAAGCAATTTTTCTTAATTTAAATTGTGAAAGCTGAGACTTGAACCCAAGACGTCTTGGCTCTGATACCATATTAAGTTTCATGCACCAACCAGTAGAACCAAAAGTCCGAACTGATGGAGAAGGTTGGGCAATCCACATATACTTCAACACCTCCTCTCACGTATGGCTCGATAAGGCCTAAACGTGGACAGAAAGAGGGTAAGCAATTTTTCTTAATTTAAATTGTGAAAGCTGAGATTTGAACCCAAGACGTCTTGGCTCTGATACCATATTAAGTTTCATGCACCAACCAGTAGAACCAAAAGTCCGAACTGATGGAGAAGGTTGGGCAATCCACATATACTTCAACACCTCTGACCTTGAACATCTGCTAGGAGTTGGAGTGTCTGAAGTTTACTGTGTTTTCCATATTGGTTTTAGGAGGGACATAAAGAGAAGTATCACTTCTGAATGACATCGTGATTCTGCACCAATTTCTTCTCATAGTGGACTCATGCTGTAGCATTGAAACTTCAAGCAATTCAAGGTTGGTTCTTTCTTTAAACATCTTCAAAAGATCAAACAAAACATTATTTGAAACTAATCAATAGTTAATTGCTTTCATCTTCTCTCTTAATGCAAGGATTGACTCTTGGGAGTTCAAGCAAAAGCAACCTGACGTTGTAAGTTTCTATTGAGCAATGAACAGTGAGCATCTATTTGGTGGTTCACCAAATGAAATTTCTCTTCCTTTCCTTTCCTTTCCTTCTTACTTTTTCTTATTTTTTGGATTGTAGGAATTGTAGTTCGTTAGAAAATATCCCACCAAATATGGTGGCGTCTCAAGACAATGTTAGAGGTTTGAGTTTAGCCATGTCATCCAGTGCATTTATTGGTTCAAGCTTTGTAATCAAGAAAGTTGGGCTGAAGAAGGCTGGGGATGCTGGGGTAAGAGCAGGTTGTGCCTCTAACAGCTATTTAATCCGACTGAGCCATTGATATTGCGTAGTGTTTTAAGTGAATCTTTGAATGCTTCTGAAAGTTATTGAGTACTAATGATGTATAGGATATCTATTGGCATTTTATATAGTATTACCTGTTGATAATTTTGATTTCTTACACTAATCCACTGTAGGTTCTGGAGGTCACTCATACTTATATGAGCCGTTATGGTGGCTGGGAATGATAACTAGTAAGTGTGGATTGAGATAATGCTTTTGAGGTTGGCTACAATAATTCAAGTTAGCTGTACCCAGTACAGTTCTGCTCAATCTTTTCGTGTGCTTGTGTAGATTTTATATCTAGTGTGTATGCTTTGTAAACTGGTTGTTCATAACTGACCAAGTCACGTCACACTCAATACTATGTGAGTAAGTCAAAGTTGAATATGGGGTATTTGCTCTAGTTGTTTGTTTACCTTAACCATAAAATTTTGGAACAATGAAATTTTTGGATGCTGGGTTAAATCAATGTATCATCACATAAATGCTATTGCTAGCATCAAAGTTTTGTAGCCCCACTCCAAATAAAGTAATCCTTTGGTTACTCCATATTATTATAGTGTCATAAAGCTTCAGTTAAACTATCAGAAGATTCAGGAGTAGTTCTTCCTCACATTTAGAAAATGTTGCGTGATCTCACTTCTGCATTGATACTCGAAATACCAGAAACAGACAAGTACTAGTAAAACTTACTCAAGAATTAGGGCCTTTGTTCTGCTCTGATGGAGGACGCAACAGCAAAGTTATGTTGGTTTGACTATGGCGCGGATGATATCTTTTTACACAGCCTTTCCTGCCCTATTTCTAAAAGGATTTACCTGATTGATTTCAGCTTCTCAGTTTATCTGTAGAATGAATCATTGACTAAAAGGACTGCTAAGCCACATGTCCTGCAAGCCTAGATCACTGCAGATTATTTGTTATTCTCTGTTCGCCTTCATTAGTTTCATTTTCAAGCTTGAAAAGGGTAGAGATACAATCTTACCCAATACCAGTGAAGTTCAAATCGTCATTTCTGATAATTATACTCACATTAGTTTCATGTGTAAAAATATTCGTAATGATGAAATGGAAGCTCATACACTCTTCATATTCATCTTGTTTTACCTTGCAGTGATTCTGGGCGAGGTAGCAAACTTTGCAGCATATGCATTTGCGCCTGCCATACTTGTTACTCCTCTAGGAGCTCTGAGCATTATATTTAGGTAGCAGCTGTACCATCTGCTTAAATTTACTTAGTTATCATATTATATGTTTCGTTTGATCTTTTGCTCATGCAGTGCAGTGCTCGCACACTTCATCCTGAAAGAGAGATTGCATATGTTTGGTGTTGTTGGCTGCATCTTGTGTGTTGTTGGTTCTGTTGGTATAGTCTTGCATGCCCCAAAGGAGAGAAAGATTGATTCAGTGGAGGAAATATGGCATCTTGCGACTCAGCCAGGTATTTCTTGCTTTATTGATGCAGTGCTGCTAATTGTAGGATGATGTATTCGATATTGGTGTTCTATATTTCATGACCTGACCATCAGTCCTGATCCCACGGAAAGTTGCCATTGTAAAATCGGTCAAAACATTGTACAAGCCTTAGAGAAGGCTACAGCCTAGCGACTGTCACAAGAGAAAAAACTATTCAGGATTGTGGCACCATCAACAGAAGCCCAGTCGCCCCCGCCGAGATCCAGGAGTGTGCCTCGGATTGGTGGTCAAAACATATGAATATAGGATTTAATCTGTATTTGGTTTTAAAATTTTCCTTGAGTATTCAGTTATGCTCCCACTTGTTGCGAGCATGGTTCTCGGTGAATGTTGAGCACAAGGATTCAGTATCTGAAAAAGATAACTTGAACTTCTATTCAATGAGAAAATATTTTTACGCTGACTTTTTGCTTTCTTCCCTTTTGAGCTAGCTCTATCTTTGTTGGCACTCTCCACACTGACATGCAAGGACAATTTCTGCAGGTTTCATTGTTTATTCATGTGTGGCTGTGGTTGGTGTTTTTTTTTGATTTTCTGGGCTGTTGAACGCTCTGGACACAGGAAGATGCTTGTTTATATTGCAATCTGTTCACTAATGGGATCCCTCACGGTACATTAGAAGTACAATACGTTCGGATTAATTCATTCATTGGATCAAGTTAGTGATTGTTTATTGACAGAATTTTTGACTCGACAGGTTATCAGTGTAAAAGCAGTTGCCATTGCCTTGAAGCTGTCATTTAGTGGGTCAAATCAATTCGTCTACATCCAGACGTGGTTCTTCATATTTGTTGTCATTATTTGTTGTTTGGTGCAGTTGAACTATTTAAACAAGGTAACGATTCATAATTTCAAGGCCTTTTTGTGTAGATTTAAATTTTTGAGAAATGGGGTACATAGAACTTTAATCTAAAAAAGAGTATATATAACTTTAATATTTCAGTTCAGTAGTATTATCCTGGACTTAGTGACACCTGATATATGAAGTTGCATAGTTCTTATGAGAATGTTATTATGTGTAAGTTATGTGTGAAACCCTTAGTTTCTTCAGTATACATGTTTGGCCATGATGAGCCACGGTTGACTATTCAGTCTATTCTACATTGAATTTTTATGCCTTGTCTACTTGTCCACTTTCATCGCAGCTCCTCTGAGAAACTGCAACGTGTTGGCATATAATCACTATAACATCTGACATAAAGCCTTGATTTTCCAAACATATTCCTTTCCTTGTGTGTTATTAGTTGATATGCTGAGCATGCTATTGATTTAAATGGAAGTGGTGCAGAGGATTTGTGTGCTAGTTTTTCCAAATGTAAGTACACTTGTAAGACACCTGGTAATAAATTTAGTCATCCAACCATAACTAGCACAAGTTAGTAGTTCGCTTCAAAAGAAAAAGAGGAGATAACTTGTTAACTTGTGCGTTCTTTTTATAAATCCAAATGGTGTGTTCTTTTATAAAATGTTTTGTGATAGCTACACGACCTTAAAGCCTGCAGAAAGAGATAATTTGATATCTGTTCGAACCAGTCTCCCACTACGATTGTTTTCACCTCTTGTTGAACTGTTGTAGGCTCTGGACTCGTACAATACGGCTGTGGTCTCTCCTGTATATTACGTGATGTTCACCATTCTTACTATTCTCGCTAACATGATTATGTACAAGGTGATATATCTACTTGTTAACTTGCAAATTTCTTTACATGATATCAGTCATAGTTTACTTACCTCCCAGAGAGGAATTGCACTGCACAGTAATGAACTTGCAGCCACAATATCACAGATTAGCTGAAACCATCTATAAGAACTCGTGTGAAAAGTTTTCGGGCCAAGGATATATGAAGCTTGGTCTACTTCTATATTTGTTTTTGTCTTAACGTATTAATTAAATACAATAAGTTTAAACTGTATTTCCATGTTGCTGTCGAAATTATTTTCGGCAGAGTATATAAGATTTAGATAGTGAAAGTCTGATACTTTATGTGTTCTTGTATAACTGGAGTGTTTGCTTCTTTCCTTGAAGAGCTGTGTAGTAAAAATAATACCCGGCCATAATAATATGCATTATTGAACTGATCATCTGTCTATTATACATACATCATTTTCATCTGACATCTGGTCATCGTTATTTCCCATTCCAGGACTGGGTCTCACAGAGTGCAACACAGATAGCCACTCAATTATGTGGATTTGTGACCATCGTTGCAGGAACTTTTCTACTGCACAAGACAAATACCAGCAACACAGATAGCCATGTGGGGGGTGCACCAACACCTCCTCCACCACCACCTGACCAAATTTGTCTCGAGGGATAAAGTGTGCTCCCAAGTCATTAACTAACTTTAGCTCAACATCTAAAATGTACCAAAACAGTGAATTACAAAGACAACACGCATATGGAATCTGATTGAACATTATATTGGTTCGGAACTTCACACCTAAAGATACAGGTGGGAGTATTTCGGGACCTCTTTAGGACACAGGAATTTCACAGAAATCAGTTCATTTCTGTCAGGAACAGAAGAAAATTCCCGAGTTCCAAATGAAGCCACGCTATTTGGTGATCTTGATAGCTACATTATGATGTACAAAATTTGGGGGATAGATTTGCATGAACTTTTCCAGTAGTAGCACGGTGGTGTGGTGTTAAACTATTTCTTTTTTGCCCTGTACAGCAGAAGTGTATGGATATAGAGACTTGACAACATAAGACATCAAATCTATGCAGATGGATAAGTAACTTTTGTTCAGCAGCTTTACTACTTAATCGTTTATATCCTGTTTTCCATTGAGCATGATGTAGTAGTCCAGGAGTTTTTCTCTTTATTTTTGCAGCATTTTATGTTCGAGAGCTGTTACTCCCTTGGCACTTTCTTAATGATGTTTTAGAATGCTTGCAGTCAACCTTTTAAAACCCTGACAATTAATATGCAAAAAAGTATTTGGAACCATCTTGTTCAAATGACCTATGTAAATCTGTCGTCCTAAAATACTTTCATTTCATTATATCTTTAATAGCTACTTCCTCCATTCAGAAATTACTCTATTGACAAATTGATAATACTAGATTCATATTCAAAAGTAGTTACTTATGATTATGATTTTGTATCACATCAACCGCATATTAATAGAGTAACTATTGATCAAAGTCTTATCTTAATCAATCAAAATATGTTCTACATTTCTAGACAGAAGGAGTATTACTAAAAAGTATAAAATCAACGGTCAAAAGTGTATATCTGAAACTCTGTTTCCATTATGACGAGTTAAAAAATTGCATCGCCCGTCCATCTCTACCTTTCGGTGACAATTGGGCGGTTGTGTCAGTCAGTCAGTGTAGTCAAGGCTGGACAATTCTGAAGGTCTGTTGGTTGTAACTATCAGACAACGTAGTTAAGGTGCTTTTGCCTGCTAGAAGGAACAAATGCAGCAAACGACACTGAATCTGTCTTGCAATTAAGCCGCTGATAATCTGTCTTGCAATTAAGGCGCTGATTATTTTATGATCACATTTTGTATGTAGTTTCTTGAGATCTCTTCTCAAGAAACACAATTTGTCTTGCAATACGCGGTGAACTTTTTTCGAGAAATTGATAGGAGCACTACCTTCCAATTAAAAAAATAAAGTTTAATTTACAGGCGAAGCTTGTTTGGTAGGAAACAAGTCTAAAAAAAGCCCTTATTGTCACATACAAACTACTCCCAAACAGTTATTCTACTCAGGATATTGCCACCCCGCGGTAGGGTGATGGATGCCACCCCGATAGGTTAGCCTAGATGCGTTGAAAACTTGTTGGTTCCTCTCCTTCCAGACATTTCAGATCACATAAATCATTTGGCTGCTGCGGTTTGGTGGATGTCTTAAGGCGAGGTGTCGAGGATCGTGTTCCACCAATTCTCTAGCGAGGGGGAGGCAGTAGGCGGTTGGGGGGCCTATACCCCAAGCCAGTGGTTGATGAGGTTCCACACGGCCACAATAAAGGGCAGTCCTTGCATAGGTGGACAACCATCTGCACTGCGTGAAGGCAAAGAAAACAGGTGGGATTGTGCGGCCACCCTTGAATCGCAAAATTGGCAACCGTTGGGATGTGACCATGGAACACAAGCCAGGAGAAGAATCTGCATTTGGGCTCCGTGTGTGCCTTCCAGATCTTCGACAGCCAGAATCGAGGATGGCATTCGTGGAATTGGATCGCGTAAGCTGAGCTCGCTGAGTATTCACCCAAAGCAGTCCATTTCCACCGGATAGAATCTGGTTGGTTAGGCTGAAGCTCAGATTCTTGCAGTAGTGTCCAAAAGTCCACGAACTTCATGAGTGGGGGATTGTTGAGACGTGCCATTGACTGCACCCATCTCTCGTCCCGCACCTTGGTTTGTAGGGTCCTATTCTTCCTTGTCGCGATGTTGAAACTCCTTGAGCCCCCCACCCTGAGGGGCTACCCCCTATCTAGTTGTCGGGCTAGAACAAGGTTCTGCTTCCATCTCCGAGGGAAATGATTGTGGATGCTTTAAATAGGGCCATGTCAGTGGCGTTAGAAGGCAGCTCCGATCCCACTCAGGGGTGTTTTGGTTGATCCATTGGAACCATGGCCACCGCAGACATAGCATACAGCTAAATATCTCAATGTTAGTGATGCCAACCCCCCTAGCAATTTGGGCTTGCCAATAGTTTTCCAGTTGATACTTGAGTGGCCCCCGCTTGCCTGCTCGTTGTCGTCACCTTTCCAGATGAATCTCGGCAAGATTCGTTTTAGCTTGTCTCTCACGCACTTTGGAATTTGGAGAACTACTAGGTGGTAAGTTGATGTGGCTGTCAGCACGGATCTCGACAGTGTAATCTTTCCTGCCCTCGTCAAGTTTTTTCCTTTCCAGCCTTGCAGCCGTGCCCCCACCTTATCATTGAGAGGCTAGAAGTCCACATTTCACAACCTTCACACATGAAGAGGCAAACCTAGGTACTTCCCAGGAAAAGAGGCAAGCTTAGCTGGTGAAACCTGCAGTAGCTCCTAGAGGTTGTTGTCTATTCTTATGCCCTATAGATATTTATATCCGCAAGCACACGGAAATGTAGTTGTAGCATTTCACCTCGGAAGTATTCCATGATTAATCAATCCACAGGAAGCAAATGGTTTCATAGAGATATCAGATTATCAATGCACCTAAATATTTATCCAACTTTCTGTCAAAGATGAGAAAGTTATTTTATAGCTTGATAAGAAGAAGGATATGATCACCATATAAGAGAGGTTACCGACCATCACAAGTAACAACTAACAGGTAGCTAGCTGATCAGAGTCTATAACAGGTAGGGAAGATTCTAACAGGGAAGGATTGAGTAGAGTGATCTCCTTATGTCTCGGGTCCTATTCTAATTTATATAACCTAGTCCTATGCGTTATCTAAACTTGGGATCTGCCTCCCACTAATGGTCTGAGCACACCATGGTTTCACCTAAGAGAATTACTCCCAATGTTAATGTCCATCACCAAATCGAAATCTCACATAAGCACTTAGTCCTTCCAGAGAATTACAAACCTAAGCACCATGCTTAAGTAAGAACCCACTACCGACTATGATCGGCACCTCTAGTTGATACCACATATGGCTAGAAACTCTTAAAGATAATAGCTCAAACCAGAATAATAAATATGGAATTTAAACAAAGGATATTAGGATTATCGACATAAAGGAGAAATAGACTTTTATTCCATAGAGTGAAGGATTATCCTCGAAGGCATCTAGAGAAGTACCGACAAGTTGGCCTCCTCAGAGAATGACTTCTCCTTCATCTCTCTCTTACTCTTTCTTTCCCGAACTACTCTTCCTCCTAGCTACATTATGACTTTGATGTCACCTACACTACTCTACTAAAGTTAGAAGTGAGATGACACCTTGAAGAGGAGAAAATCTAGTGATTGGTGATTCTCAAATGAGGGAGGGGGGAGGATTTTATAGGCTGGCTGACCTTGGGTAGTTGGCTGATCCTCTCAATGTGGCAGGATCTGCGACAGGGCAAGCCGACCTAGTAAAGTCAGTGGGCCGACCGACCTAGTCTGGTCCAGCCAATCCTTGATTAACGGCCGAGCTTCGTCCCCGGATGGCGCAAAAGATGGAGGTTGACCGGCCCTACTGTGAAGCATCTTGGCATGCATGAAGTTCCTTCGAGAGAAAAGGTAAGTCCCCTAGGAATTTTTGGTAGGTGGGCCAACCTACTTAATTGGAGGTCAGGGCCGGACGGCCTATTTGGAAAACAGGGCTAGCCAACCCAGGGTATAGGGACAGCCAACCTAGGGAGCAGGGTTGACCGACCTACCCATGAGGGTGGTCGGTGCCTTCCCCTCTTCCGGTGTCCAGTGACGGGTCGATGGTGCGTCAGGGATAAAGTTCGGCAGTGATTTGTGGGTCCAGAGAGGTTCTCCAGACGATGATATTCGTCTTTATTATAGTTTTGGTATTTGTCGGGAGAAATACTTTATTTCCTACAAAACAAGTCGACGCACCAAAACTTGTGGACATAGGTTAATATAGACGTTAATTTGTATACAAAGATCATAATACCTTGCCTTTTACGAGATTCCTAGGAACACCCCACCATGCTCTGACCTTTGCTCATCCCGAGCAAAGCCGAGTTGTGAACCTCGGGTGGAATCAGGAGTTGGTTCAATGAAAGATCTCCCCTGTAAGCACCCAGATAACATCCAAGCACTATGTACATAGATAGATTTAGAATATCCTAGCTAGAATACATGCATGGTCGTTACTCCGTTTACCTGAGGGCCTCTTGTTAGGGTTGAAAACGGTACGGAAATGGTCGGAAAAATGTCTTACCGTTTCCATTTCCGCACTCTTTTATCGGAACGGAAACGAATACGGAAACTCCGGGAACGAAACGGAGACGGAAAGTACTGGAAACGAATACGAGATGAATACGGTCGAAAACGAAAATGATAACGAATATTTGTTGGAACACAAGAACCCCTTGAACCGTACACAAAAACACAACAAAAGCAACATGACACAAAGAATATATATTACATAACCAATTATATTTGTACGAGAGTAGGAAGGGTTAGCCTGTTAGGGATAGGAGATCAAGATGGACTGGATGGGGTGGATGACTAAATAGGCTAGAACTTTTACATGGGCTTATTCGAAAATATTCCATTTTTCTTATACGGAATTTCCATTTCCGTTTCCTTTCCAATGAAATCGCCGTACCGTTTGTCGAACCCCAGAATTCATAACAGAGAGGCTTAAGAGAAACCACCCGCTAAGTTGAAACGTCAACCCCGACCTCAACTCCTGGGTGTCAATTCCAAGAGGTGTGGAGTGATATGGCTCCGAATAGCCCGAGACGTCAACCCCAAAGCTTACTCTGGCAAGAGCACAGAGTAGTAGGGTGATATAGTCTCCTCACTCTCGACCTACCGAGCCGGAACGTCAACCCCGAACTCGTCCCGGCAAATTAATGCACGGCTAGAGTAGGGTGATATAGTTCCCAATCTCTCAGTAGTAGAGTCGCTTCACAGGGGTGATTAAACTTAATGACTCTATGATATAAATTCTAAAGTCCTACCCGCAACATGCGCTTCATCACATACACGCACGGCACATGAGCAGGCGAAAACAACCAGATTTCATAAGCAGTGACTCTACGACCAAACTGCAATATTATAAGTTTGAAACTTAACAAACATATACACACATACGGATCCGAAGGTCCAAACATACAGCGGAAGAGTAGTAGTGGCTCCGAAGCCAAAAAGTAGGGCCAAAAGTGGCTGCGAACAAACCAAAATACTAACCCCAGGGCAGGATCACCGCCTGGGATTCCCAGCGTCTAGGCGTCGTCGGTATCGATCTCTAAATAGAAACCACCCTCCGAAGGGGTGGGTTCCTCTGCAACAAAACAACAACAATAGCAGGGTGAGTACAAAATTGTACTCCGCAAGACTTACAGTGCGGAAGTAGTAGTGATTGTGCCAGGTATCAACAAAAGGGTAATTGTGGACGAATTTGCGGAAAGCCAAGTTTACCTTTTCAATAACCATAAGTAGATTGAAATTCGACTACTAGAATACCTTTTCAAAGGGGACGAGTCGACACTTCGCGAATATTCCTTACTGCAGATCACCACACCTGAAAAACCCTCGACCCATCCTCAACCACCCTGGGAGGAAGCTGTCGCTAACCACGTCCTTAGAGTTGGCAAGTTTTAGGATTTGTTGTAGTTATCTAATTCGATGCAAAATCTTACCAAGTTGTCCATAACCGCGGACACGGCTGTTCAAATAGTTCTAACCCTGCAGGGGTGTACATCTTTACCTACACGTATCGATCGACTCCTAATGCCACCGGGCTAACACACTTCACGAGGTGTGCTGGCGGAGGGTGATCGAACACGACCTTTACAATGCTTTCGACCTAGGTATGAGCCACCCGTACGGGCCAGTCCATGTGCATCAGTCCGGCCGTAACTACGACACGGTCCCATACGTTGTAGCAGGTGATACATCCCCGGACTCGAACCGTGTGTAACCCTTACACCTATATTGAAGCACCACACCACATTCCTTTTTCCACACACCCAATACACGAAAAAGGCAAACTATGCGGCTCATAGTCTAAGTCTAGGCAAATTATTCAGTCGTGGGTGGCCCCATAATCCACCCGTGTAGAAGTACGCGAAGCTTGGTTCGAAGGGACACCGGTAACCGGTCCTTGCGGGAAGACGAGACAACCCACCATGCTCCCAGCCATGGCCTCTCGTCTAAACCCAGATATAATTAAGCCAATTCATTAGTTATCCCGGTGAACACCCACCTACCACGTAACCCATTCCCAGTGTTGATTTACCTGCTATCCCAGGAATTACGACTTCTACAAGTCTAAGCATGTCTAAGCATAAATAGCATAATAGCATTCGAACAGTGGATACTAGACTATGCTAGATGGGTTAGGTTAGTGGTGGAGCTGTTTAAGCGACAAGGTGAGTCGTATTCATCGGACTAGGGCTTTTCTTAACGGAAAAATAGCAGTTGAACGCATGTAATAATGAATTTGAAAACAACTAATACTTTGCAAATAGTAGGAGATTTGCAACGTGACCAAAGGGGCTGCTTGCCTGGTTGCTCTGCAACGACACCCTGCTCTTGATCGAGACTATCGCCCTGTGGATCCTCCGGCTCTATCGAGGAAAAACGGAAACACCGGAAACAAGGGCATAATCGTAAATATCAAAATGCACAACATCAGCATGAGATGCAATGCATGCCATGATGTAGAGGATGCAAAATAAGGACTAATGCAAGTGGAATCATTTTAATCGGAGTTCGGACGCATAAAATGTCGCGATCTGAAAATCCTCCGGCTAATCGGAAACCCTAATTTGAGTTTTTAGCAAATTGTATTATTCCTAGCATGCAAACATGGATGAAAATGATGTTTTTGAATAGATCTTCTTTTTCTGAACATTTTGATATATTATTTGCATTTTTCTGACTAAAAATGGATTTTCTGTGAATTTTACAAGGTTTAAACCATTTTTACCCCTTTGTTGTATTTTTCTCAGTAAAAATAATATTTAAATTATTTCAAATACAACCAGAGGCTGACGTGTGGGCCCTGGGTCAATTTTTAGTCAACTTGGATTTAGGTCAATGACAGTGAGGCCCACGGTCATAATCTTATTCTTTTTCCTTTATTCTTTTACTTCAATTCTGACATGGGGTCCCACATGTCAGTGAGACAAAATTAAACCAGTGCATTAAACATACTGTTAATTGTTAATTAGCATTATTAATCTGTCGGTTATCATTAACTAACAATGATTAGTTATTAATGATGTCTAGGGTTAATGATTGTTGTTAGGTACTGAATTAATCACAGACACATTAATTATTCCAATTAATTGGCCAGAACAGCAGGTAACCGAGTTAATTAGTGCAATCAATTGGTCGGAACAGCAAAAGTGGGTTATAACTGCCTTTAGCAATTAATGAACATTATTAACTGGATCAGTTAACCGTTAATGACCGTATTGATTGCACTTAACCCTAAATGAGGCTATTCAAAGCCTCTTTAGGCTGTCGGAATGCCTCGGCCGACCGGAGCCCGACTGCTCGGCTCGGTCCGGCCAGTGGTTCCCGGCGCGGGCGGCGGCAAGGCAGCCTTACCCGAAGGCGGCGCAGAGGAGCACGGGAACGGAGTGGCGGCTTCTCGGATGGCGGCGGCGAGGCCAAGCGGCGAGCTCGGGGAGGGAACGGGCGGCGACTGCTTGGCGGCGAGGTAGTGGGGCTCGGGTCGTCGGTGCTCTGGGTGGTGAGCGGCTCCGGATGGGCGGAGTGGCGAGGGCGGGTGGACCCGAGGCGGAGACGGCGAGCACGGGCGAGCTCCGGGCGGTGATGCTCGGGTGGTGGAGCTCACCGGAGCAAGCGGCGGAGGAGCGGCACGGTGGGGAGCGGCGCGAGGGGCGGCGGTAGCGAGGCGCGGCGGTGAGGGAAGGAAGGGCCGGCGGCGAGCAGCTCGGGAGCCGGGGGGGCGCGGCAAGCTCACAGAAGGGGCGGGGCAAGCAGGCGGCGTGAGCTCGGATGGCGAGGGAGGGTGCGCTGAGAGAGCTACAGAGAGAGAGAGGGAGGCTCGAGCACTGCCACAGAGGGTCGGGAATAGGAGGTGGCGGGGTGAAGCATGAGGTGGCCACCGGGTAAGGGGAGGCCGCCACGGGGCACAGGAGGCGGCGGCGTGGGAGGATAAGGATGGGGAGGGGGCGCCGGCAACTTAAGGAAGAAGCAAGGGGGGGGGGCGGGCTGGGCTAGGTAGGCCGGCGGGGATGAGGCCCATATGGCATGGGAGAAGGAAATAGGTTAGGGTTAGGTTTTTATTTCTTTGATTTTCTACTACTCAATTTTGATCCTATTTGGGCAAATCAAACCAATTTTAAAACCCCTTTTAACATGAATTCTGAATTCAAACTCTTCCCGACAATTTCACAGAACCCCTTTCTGCATACACTGTTCCAACTTTATTTAGAGCATGAGCAAAACATTAGCAACTTCAAATCAATCTAAAGGTTTTTTCTCAACATTGCCCAAGGCTATTCTTAACCTTAAGAAAAATTTAAAATTTTCTCATTTTTGAGTTTATGGATGGATGACATGATGCACATTACAAGGTTAGAAAACTAGGGATGTTACAGACCTACCCCCCTTACAAGAATCTCGACCCCGAGATTCGGATCAGCTGGAAAAGAGGGAGGGGTACGCCGATCGAAGATGATCCTCGCGTTCCCAAGTAGCTTCTTCTTCGGAGTGATTGGACCATTGAACCTTGAAGAATTTGACATTGCGTCTTCGAGTAATCCGTTCCATCTCATCGAGAATACGAAGAGGGTACTCTCGGTAAGACAGATCTTCTTGGAGATCCAGAGTATCCACTGCCGATTCCGGGATTGGATCCTTGAAGCACTTCCGAAGTTGAGAAACATGGAAGACATTATGGATATTGGATAACGACGGAGGTAGTTCCAACTGATATGCGACTTCACCTCGTTTGGAGAGAATGCGAAAGGGACCAATATAACGAGGTGCCAACTTTCCTTTGATGCCAAATCGGCAAACACCCTTGAGAGGAGTGACCCGAAGGTAGACTTTATCGTTTGGCTCAAAGTGAATCTCACGACGATGAAGGTCGGAGTAGCTCTTCTGACGAGATTGAGCAGTTTTCAACCGCTCTCGAATGATGCGAACTTGATCCTCCGCTTCTTTGATCAAGTTGGGTCCAAGAATTTGTCGCTCTCCGGTTTCGGACCAATTGAGCGGAGTTCGACATTTGCGTCCATAGAGGACTTCGAAAGGGGCCATGCCTAGGCTTGATTGGAAGCTGTTGTTATAAGAAAACTCAGCGAACGGAAGGCACTTCTCCCACTTCGTGCCGAAAGATATAACACAAGCTCTAAGCATATCTTCAAGAATTTGGTTAACCCTTTCGGTTTGTCCACTGGTTTGGGGGTGATAAGCCGTGCTGAACGAGAGATGAGTCCCCATAGCAGCTTGGAGACTTTCCCAAAACCTGGAAGTGAACAAAGCACCACGATCGGAAATGATCCGCTTGGGGATCCCATGGAGAGATACTATCCGAGCGATATAAAGATCGGCCAATTGACTAGCTGTAATCTTTTCTCGGACAGGAAGGAAATGGGCAACTTTGGAGAGACGATCGATGACCACAAAGATAGAATCATTTCCTTTTTGAGTTCTTGGAAGGCCCGTGACGAAATCCATGCCAATTTCGTCCCACTTCCACTCAGGGATAGGCAAAGGTTGAAGTGTGCCGGCGGGTCTTTGGTGTTCCGCCTTAACACGACGACACACATCACATTCGGAGATAAAGCGAGCGATCTCCCGTTTCATTCGGGTCCACCAGAATCTCTGTTTCAGATCTCGGTACATCTTCGTGCTACCCGGATGAATAGACAACGGAGAGTCGTGAGCTTCACGAAGAATGGATTCTCGAAGATCGTTGTCCTTCGGCACAACTAAGCGCTTGCCAAACCAAACAACGTCTTGATCATCGATTGAGAAGCATTTAGCAACTCCGCTAACAATGTTCTCCTTGATCTTGCGAATACCCTTGTCATGCTTTTGAGCAGATTTAATTTGATCTTCAAGAGATGATCGGACTTCAAGGGTATTAAGGAAACCACTTTGGACGACTTCAAGATTAAGCCGTGCAAATTTCTCGTAGAGGGGCGGTTGAGATTCTCGGATCATAAGATTATTGCAGTAGGTCTTCCGGCTAAGTGCATCCGCCACGACATTAGCCTTACCGGGTTGGTAGTGAAGACCCACGTCGTAATCTTTGATCAATTCCAGCCATCTTCGTTGCCTGAGATTCAGGTCGGGCTAGGTGAAGAGATACTTCAAACTTTGGTGGTCGGAGTATAGCTCGCAGCGATTACCGATCAGATAATGCCGCCAAATCTTCAGAGCATGAACCACCGCAGCAAGCTCTAGGTCGTGAGTTGGATAGTTGGTTTCATGCGGCCTTAGCTGACGAGAAGCATAAGCTACCACATGCCCTTCTTGCATCAACACACATCCAAGACCTAGGCGAGAAGCATCGCAATAGACGTCGAAATTCTTGTGAATGTCCGGAAGGACAAGCACAGGAGCGGAGGTCAATCGGCGTTTTAGCTCTTGGAAGCTGTCTTCGCACCTTTTCGTCCACTCGAACTTCTTTTCTTTCTTGAGGAGCTCAGTCAACGGTTTAGCATGTTTGGAGAAGTTCTCGATAAAACGGCGATAATAGCCGGCCAGACCAAGAAAACTCCGTACTTGCGTGACCGATTTGGGTTGTTCCCAATTGAGAACAGCTTTTACTTTGCTAGGGTCCACGGCGACACCTTTCGCCGAAAGCACGTGGCCTAGGAAAGTGACTTCTTCGAGCCAAAACTCGCACCTGGAGAACTTAGCATAGAGCTGATGTTCACGAAGTTTTCCCAAGACAAGCTTCAGATACTCGGCATGGTCTTCTTTCGTCTTGGAGAAAATCAGAATATCATCGATGAAGATGATCACAAAGCGATCTAGATATTCCATGAAGATGGAATTCATCAGCCTCATGAAGGTAGCAGGAGCGTTGGTTAACCCAAAAGACATCACAGTGTATTCATACAACCCATAACGAGTCGTAAACGCCGTTTTTGGAATATCTTCGGGTCGGATCTTGATTTGATGGTAGCCCAACCTCAAATCAATCTTGGAAAAGACGGTTGCTCCGGTTAATTGATCGAACAGATCATCGATCCGTGGAAGCGGATATTTGTTTTTGATCGTCACCTCATTAAGAGGTCGATAGTCAACACACATCCGCAGGCTTTTGTCTTTCTTCTCCACGAATAGAGCAGAGCATCCCCAAGGAGAGGAGCTCGGTCGAATGAAGCCTTTTGCTTCTAACTCCTGGAGTTGTTTCCTCATTTCCTCCAATTCATCTTGGGTCATCCGATAAGGGCGACGATAGATCGGAGCAGTTCCAGGAGCCAACTCGATAACGAATTCAATATCTCGATCCGGTGGTAAACCTGGAAGCTCATCGGGGAGGACATCCAGAAAGTCATGGACTACCGGAACATCTGGAAGATCAGGAAGGGATTTGCCTTCGAGAGCACAGAGCTGAGAGTCGACGAACTTTGGAGTAAACCGAACAGTTTCACCGGAGGGATGCGAAAGAACCACTGTCTTCGTTGCACAATCAATTAGGGCCTGATGTGCCATCAACCAATTCATTCCAAGGATGACATCGATATCCGTAGAGATCAAAGAAATCAAAGTGGCGAAGAACTCCAGATTGCCCACTTTTATGCAAACTCCACGGTATTCTTGGGATGCTCTCATCACGGATCCCGGTGCATGGATAGACAGAGAATTAGGCATCAGCTCGTAAGGGAGATTGTTTTCCTCAGCAAAACCCTTGGATATAAACGAATGAGAAGCTCCCGAATCGAAAAGAACTGATGCTGGAACTGAATTAACAAGGAGCGTACCAATCACGACATCAGTTGCCTCCTGAGCTTCTTCTGCGACCACGTGAGTCACGCGACCGCGATTCACAGACGGATGTTGAGGATTCGCCTTCTTGGCGGGAACATTGCCCCGAGGTTGACCTTGCGCCGGAGCAGGATTCGGTGCAGGATTCTGTCGCTGAGGACACTCACGAGAGAAGTGACCGGGCTGGCCACATTTGAAGCAAGCCCCAAACGGAACTTTTGGAGTAGAGTCAGCAAATTGTCCTCCCATTGGCCTCGGCTGGAAACTGGGAACTGGAGGACGAGGCACAAAACCAGAGGGTCTTGGAGCGGGAGTAGCGCGATTAAATGCACTAGCAGGAACCCAAATACGCCTCTTTTGCGGATTGGAAGAAGAGGGCTTCACTGCATCTCGAGCACGCTTTCTAGATTCTTCAAGAACTAGCTTGCCGTGCTCCATCTTGACAGCTTTATTCATTAAAGCTTGGAAGTTGGCGAAGTCGAAAGGAAGCAGCTCATAACGAAGCTCCGGATTCAAACCTTTGCGGAATTTCTCTTGTCGATCTGCATCGGTGGTAACATCACGAGGAGCATAACGTGCCAAATGGTTGAAGGAGTGGAGATACTCGGTGACGCTCTTCTGTCCCTGAGTTAGATTGCGGAATTCTTCCTTTTTGATGTCCATGACACCTTCGGGGATATGAATTCCACGGAAGGCGTCGCAGAACTCCTGCCACGTAACCACGTGACCTTTCTCCTGGATGGCGAGGAAATTCTCCCACCATGATGCGGCGGCACCTTCAAGCAGATACGCCGCAAGATCCACGCGATCCGCCGCGGGGATACGCGCGGTCTCCAATTTGCGCTCGATGCTGCGAAGCCAATCATCAGCTTCGATAGGATCTTCTGAATGGCTGAATGTCGGAGGCTGCGTTCGAAGAAAATCTGAAAGTCCAACTCGAGCTTTGGGTTGGGGAGCAGTATTCCGAACTAGATGCTCCAGAAGGCGAGTCTGGTCCATTCGATTCCGCTCGATCTGCATCAACACCTCTGCCATGGATGGCGGTGGGGGAGGAACATTATTGCGACCAGAGTCACGACCTTGATTACCAGTAGCATGCTGGCTACCTTCCGGATGTTCGGCCATCTGAATCAAAGAATAGATGTTGCCACAAAATCATGATTAGATCATAAGGAAACTTGAACGGAATGAATGCGAAAGAATTTCACGATGTACAAGATGAACAGAATCGGAATATGTCAATGGCATAACGGTAGAGTGGGGTAATAACGAAACAAGGTAAGAGGGAAGGTAAGGATTCCCTGCACACGTGAAGTCTAACTTTTGAACGAGGCAAGAAAATAGCAAATTCGTTTTTCAACCAACCGAAAGGTAAGGAGAAGAACTAGGATCGAAAAGGATAAGGAGAAAACAGAAGCACTACTTATGCTTTTCGCAAATCCTTTTTAAGTTCAAATAGTTTTTGCAACTTCTAGACACAACAATGGCCAAGACAAGGTCATCCTACAGTCAGCCCTGCTCTGATACCAAAGCTGTCGAATCCAAGAATTCATAACAGAGAGGCTTAAGAGAAACCACCCGCTAAGTCGAAACGTCAACCCCGACCTCAACTCCTGGGTGTCAATTCCAAGAGGAGTGGAGTGATATGGCTCCGAATAGCCCGAGACGTCAACCCCAAAGCTTACTCTGGCAAGAGCACAGAGTAGTAGGGTGATATAGTCTCCTCACTCTCGACCTACCGAGCCGGAACGTCAACCCCGAACTCGTCCCGGCAAATTAATGCACGGCTGGAGTAGGGTGATATAGTTCCCAATCTCTCAGTAGTAGAGTCGCTTCACAGGGGTGATTAAACTTAATGACTCTATGATATAAACTCTAAAGTCCTACCCGCAACATGCGCTTCATCACATACACGCACGGCACATGAGCAGGCGAAAACAACCAGATTTCATAAGCAGTGACTCTACGACCAAACTGCAATATTATAAGTTTGAAACTTAACAAACATATACACACATACGGATCCGAAGGTCCAAACATACAGCGGAAGAGTAGTAGTGGCTCCGAAGCCAAAAAGTAGGGCCAAAAGTGGCTGCGAACAAACCAAAATACTAACCCCAGGGCAGGATCACCGCCTGGGATTCCCAGCGTCTAGGCGTCGTCGGTATCGATCTCTAAATAGAAACCACCCTCCGAAGGGGTGGGTTCCTCTGCAACAAAACAACAACAATAGCAGGGTGAGTACAAAATTGTACTCCGCAAGACTTACAGTGCGGAAGTAGTAGTGATTGTGCCAGGTATCAACAAAAGGGTAATTGTGGACGAATTTGCGGAAAGCCAAGTTTACCTTTTCAATAACCATAAGTAGATTGAAATTCGACTACTAGAATACCTTTTCAAAGGGGACGAGTCGACACTTCGCGAATATTCCTTACTGCAGATCACCACACCTGAAAAACCCTCGACCCATCCTCAACCACCCTGGGAGGAAGCTGTCGCTAACCACGTCCTTAGAGTTGGCAAGTTTTAGGATTTGTTGTAGTTATCTAATTCGATGCAAAATCTTACCAAGTTGTCCATAACCACGGACACGGCTGTTCAAATAGTTCTAACCCTGCAGGGGTGTACATCTTTACCTACACGTATCGATCGACTCCTAATGCCACCGGGCTAACACACTTCACGAGGTGTGCTGGCGGAGGGTGATCGAACACGACCTTTACAATGCTTTCGACCTAGGTATGAGCCACCCGTACGGGCCAGTCCATGTGCATCAGTCCGGCCGTAACTACGACACGGTCCCATACGTTGTAGCAGGTGATACATCCCCGGACTCGAACCGTGTGTAACCCTTACACCTATATTGAAGCATCACACCACATTCCTTTTTCCACGCACCCAATACACGAAAACGGCAAACTATGCGGCTCATAGTCTAAGTCTAGGCAAATTATTCAGTCGTGGGTGGCCCCATAATCCACCCGTGTAGAAGTACGCGAAGCTTGGTTCGAAGGGACACCGGTAACCGGTCCTTGCGGGAAGACGAGACAACCCACCATGCTCCCAGCCATGGCCTCTCGTCTAAACCCAGATATAATTAAGCCAATTCATTAGTTATCCCGGTGAACACCCACCTACCACGTAACCCATTCCCAGTGTTGATTTACCTGCTATCCCAGGAATTACGACTTCTACAAGTCTAAGCATGTCTAAGCATAAATAGCATAATAGCATTCGAACAGTGGATACTAGACTATGCTAGATGGGTTAGGTTAGTGGTGGAGCTGTTTAAGCGACAAGGTGAGTCGTATTCATCGGACTAGGGCTTTTCTTAACGGAAAAATAGCAGTTGAACGCATGTAATAATGAATTTGAAAACAACTAATACTTTGCAAATAGTAGGAGATTTGCAACGTGACCAAAGGGGCTGCTTGCCTGGTTGCTCTGCAACGACACCCTGCTCTTGATCGAGACTATCGCCCTGTGGATCCTCCGGCTCTATCGAGGAAAAACGGAAACACCGGAAACAAGGGCATAATCGTAAATATCAAAATGCACAACATCAGCATGAGATGCAATGCATGCCATGATGTAGAGGATGCAAAATAAGGACTAATGCAAGTGGAATCATTTTAATCGGAGTTCGGACGCATAAAATGTCGCGATCTGAAAATCCTCCGGCTAATCGGAAACCCTAATTTGAGTTTTTAGCAAATTGTATTATTCCTAGCATGCAAACATGGATGAAAATGATGTTTTTGAATAGATCTTCTTTTTCTGAACATTTTGATATATTATTTGCATTTTTCTGACTAAAAATGGATTTTCTGTGAATTTTACAAGGTTTAAACCATTTTTACCCCTTTGTTGTATTTTTCTCAGTAAAAATAATATTTAAATTATTTCAAATACAACCAGAGGCTGACGTGTGGGCCCTGGGTCAATTTTTAGTCAACTTGGATTTAGGTCAATGACAGTGAGGCCCACGGTCATAATCTTATTCTTTTTCCTTTATTCTTTTACTTCAATTCTGACATGGGGTCCCACATGTCAGTGAGACAAAATTAAACCAGTGCATTAAACATACTGTTAATTGTTAATTAGCATTATTAATCTGTCGGTTATCATTAACTAACAATGATTAGTTATTAATGATGTCTAGGGTTAATGATTGTTGTTAGGTACTGAATTAATCACAGACACATTAATTATTCCAATTAATTGGCCAGAACAGCAGGTAACCGAGTTAATTAGTGCAATCAATTGGTCGGAACAGCAAAAGTGGGTTATAACTGCCTTTAGCAATTAATGAACATTATTAACTGGATCAGTTAACCGTTAATGACCGTATTGATTGCACTTAACCCTAAATGAGGCTATTCAAAGCCTCTTTAGGCTGTCGGAATGCCTCGGCCGACCGGAGCCCGACTGCTCGGCTCGGTCCGGCCAGTGGTTCCCGGCGCGGGCGGCGGCAAGGCAGCCTTACCCGAAGGCGGCGCAGAGGAGCACGGGAACGGAGTGGCGGCTTCTCGGATGGCGGCGGCGAGGCCAAGCGGCGAGCTCGGGGAGGGAACGGGCGGCGACTGCTTGGCGGCGAGGTAGTGGGGCTCGGGCCGTCGGTGCTCTGGGTGGTGAGCGGCTCCGGATGGGCGGAGTGGCGAGGGCGGGTGGACCCGAGGCGGAGACGGCGAGCACGGGCGAGCTCCGGGCGGTGATGCTCGGGTGGTGGAGCTCACCGGAGCAAGCGGCGGAGGAGCGGCACGGTGGGGAGCGGCGCGAGGGGCGGCGGTAGCGAGGCGCGGCGGTGAGGGAAGGAAGGGCCGGCGGCGAGCAGCTCGGGAGCCGGGGGGCGCGGCAAGCTCACAGAAGGGGCGGGGCAAGCAGGCGGCGTGAGCTCGGATGGCGAGGGAGGGTGCGCTGAGAGAGCTACAGAGAGAGAGAGAGGGAGGCTCGAGCACTGCCACAGAGGGTCGGGAATAGGAGATGGCGGGGTGAAGCATGAGGTGGCCACCGGGTAAGGGGAGGCCGCCACGGGGCACAGGAGGCGGCGGCGTGGGAGGATAAGGATGGGGAGGGGGCGCCGGCAACTTAAGGAAGAAGCAAGCGGGCTGGGCTAGGTAGGCCGGCGGGGATGAGGCCCATATGGCATGGGAGAAGGAAATAGGTTAGGGTTAGGTTTTTATTTCTTTGATTTTCTACTACTCAATTTTGATCCTATTTGGGCAAATCAAACCAATTTTAAAACCCCTTTTAACATGAATTCTGAATTCAAACTCTTCCCGACAATTTCACAGAACCCCTTTCTGCATACACTGTTCCAACTTTATTTAGAGCTTGAGCAAAACATTAGCAACTTCAAATCAATCTAAAGGTTTTTTCTCAACATTGCCCAAGGCTATTCTTAACCTTAAGAAAAATTTAAAATTTTCTCATTTTTGAGTTTATGGATGGATGACATGATGCACATTACAAGGTTAGAAAACTAGGGATGTTACACCGTTTCCGTTTCCGTTTCCATATAAAATTTCCATTTCCGTTTCCGTACCGAGAAATTCTGTTTTCGTTTCCGTGTAAGAACTTCCGTTTTCGTTTTTTCCAGAAATGGACGGAAAATTTCCGTTCCGTTTTCAACCCTAGCTCTTGTCATGTCAAACTTAGTCTCCTCTCCGGGAGAGTTGAGGCAAGGAATAGCAGTGTATCAACGGTGCAGTCATAATTTCCCCTTAGGTTTCATTCTCCAGATTCTAATGTGAAATTTAAACGATTTAGGAAATTTTCCCAGACTAAGTATTGAGCTTTCCTTATTTTTATTTTTTCTCTCCAGGAAACTCTTGATCACTCAAAGTGTCTATTTTCCTCACTAGGCCAAGAAAGGCCACATAAATCCTACTTCTACAAGGTATATATGTGGAGCTTGGTAGGGTAAATAACTTTTTCTCCTATAACCTAGGTGTTGTTCAATCAAGACAGTGTTCAGACAATTGTTATAGAACTCAGGAATCTGGTCAAGTGTGAGGTGGGAAGAGATGGTGAAGGGATGAACTCACGCCACGGTGTTTGAAAAGATTTTCTGGAATTGCATGAGGTGGAAAGGTCTAGGTCCTTCAAAATATTTTCCCATAGCAAATATATGTGATCCCTTTGAGGAAAGCTCTCTTGTTCCTAATTCTGTACATTTTTTTTATGTTCTTTTTTTACTCAAACATAGAGCCTCCCTTGTGGTGTGAAGGGATTATTGAGGCATTGTTGGGGTATGATTTTGAGCACCTAGACCAAGAGATGGTGTTTGGAACAATGGATTTTGTTGGTTGGAAACAAAAAAATAGGATACCCAAAAGAAGAATGACCAGACTCTACGGACCAACCAAAGAATGAATACCATATTAATCGAATACATCAGGATTAACAAGAGTACTAATTCTAAGTGGCTCAAGGATTAGTAAAACTTAATTTTCACAAGGCTACTGGTAGGATTGGAGCTTTTTCTACGGAGCGGTCAAACTCAGAGGGGTTTCCTTTACGTGGCACACATAAACTAAATTTCTAACCTTACTAAGGTTATTATTCACAAGCCATGCTATGGTGCTATATCCTTAGACCATAATAGACTCATATTAGAATTTTATCGTGTGACGGACTTAATTTTCCCACAAATCAAAAAAAGAAGCACAAAAACTAGCATTATGATTTGCTGGGACACTCTAATTCTACTAAGTCCAAAGAGTTAAGCTTTGATCAAGATTCTTATGAGGTTACTACCTAGAGCAACTATTCATCATTTTCCGGAAGGGCAAGGTGGCATGTTCTTTATACACAAACTAGTGACACCAGATTTATTCAATTGAAAAGGACATTCCTCTAGATAGAAAGCACCAATTTATTTTATTACTATAGCTACCAAAAAAATTTGTTACTCTTATTTATTAATTTTTTTCTTTTGAACAAGAAGCAAAGACTGCATTGACGAGGTTCACTTGGTACGGTAGGGTAGGACCAATTTGGAAACAACTAGGACAAACTACTCTGGCAAGGCATGCAAAGATGAAATGGCAAGACAAACAAAAATCGAAGCACTTAGAGGATAAGTTTGGGGACTCACAGATGTTCCCTCCCCCATGTTCAAACCTTGCACTCCATCACGAGGTGCATCATGAGGTAGGGTGCCCTCCTGGGCAGCGTTTAGTAGTATCTGGGGTTCTCGTTACCCCAATAGTGTTCCCAATACGCTTCTTGGGTGCCGGTGGATTCCTGAATTGCACTGAGGCATTGCATCTCGGCTGTCCTGAGGTCGATCCACTCTACTCTCTATTGCAATGAGGCAATATCTGCATATGTTAGGGGTCTATTTGTGTTGAAAAAAGACGCACCTCCCCAAACATGTTGTAGCTGTACTATCGCTGAAGTTGTGTTGAGTGCCGTGATGGACTTATTCATTGTACTCAGGCTTGTAGTTGGAATGACGGCCCGAACTATGATCACTTGAGTCCTCAAGGCTCATGTCATGTCTCTGGTAGGCGGTGGAGGTCTAGCTGCGACCTTGGAATCTTGTCGACATGCTTTTCCTTTCTTGCGATGTCTGCAGGATGATGGCCTCTGGATCCTCTGCTGTATGAGAATGGTTGCGTCGGCTTGGCGATGGTGATGTCGCTAGCAAGGGAGTCCTGATGCCGAGAATCTTTCTAAAGAGGCCAGCCATACTTGTAGGGTTAGATTATGCAAAGCAACACAATATTGCCCGAAGGTAACGTTCAAGTTGCAAATTTTTACGTTCAAGTTCAGATTGTAGTGTCTTTTTGCCTATATGGTTTTGTTACATGCAGCCCTACACTACAAGTTCTTTTCTTTTTCTTCTCTTTCCTCTATCTCAACACTAGGCTCAAAATTCCAACTCTAGGTGCAGCAAGGAAGGCAAGAAAATAAAGGAGGGAAGTGGTGAGTGTGTGAGGAAATGAGGGGGTGCTGCCCTCTTTTGTAGGGGCAGCTCCAACTTCATCTCCCACTTGCTCCAGTAGTGTACATTTAATCTTCCTTTAATTTTCAACCAAGCATTCTCATCATTTTTATTTATTTATTATTATATTATTATTTTTAGGCTTGGTGAAATTGCAACCTAGGTGCACATTGAGAACACTAGGCTAACCCCCTCCTGAATTTTTTTCTTTCCTTTTTTAGGTCTCTTGCAAGGTTTTTGGAGAAGAAAGGAAATAGTTTGGAAGAATTTTCAGTAGAAATAAGGGCTGTTTTATTTTGGAAGCAAAAACAAGAAGAAGAAAAGGATCTCTCTTTTCTTTTCTTTCTTTTCTTTTGTTCCATTTACCTTTTGTTTTAAGAACTGCATTGTTTTGATAGTTAAAAGAAAGAAAAACTTTTTTGGTGTTGTTTCTCTATCTTTTTGGTATGCAGCTAAATTATGTCTTTTTTTTCTGTTTTTTGAAAATAAAGAACAATTAAAAGGGAAAGATAATTTGGGGTACCTCCTGACAGTGCTTTAGTTTAGGTCAAAAATCTTGACCTCTCGAGTACCTGATTTAGTGCTTAGAGCCGGTCCCGGAAGTGGAGATACCTGCGATGTTGCTTGTCCCAGCAGGGAGAGACAAAAACAAGAAGCTCCAAAGAGAGGAGATAATGTACTCAAGAGAAAGAAAGGATGCATATGGAGCATGTAGGGAACAGAGAAAATTAGGTGTGGGAATGCATTAGAGAGAGAAAGGGATAATGCGTCTAGGTCTCGACGGAAGAGAGAGAGAGAGAGAGTACTTTGAGAGTATGGGAGCGCATCGAGAGGAAGAAGGAAGGTCACTCAAAGAACATGGGAGATCAATTTTTTTGGGGGTTTTATTTATTGGAAAACCTTGTCAAATATGTGAAAGAATTCTTTTACTATTTCTTTTTTCATGTTAGGTACGACCCTTTTTTTATCTTGGAATTTTAAGGATGATTAACTAATTTTACTTTTAAGGAAATATTTTTTACTTTGTGTTTGTTTCAGATTTTAATTGAAGCAAAGCATAATTTTATCATTTTCTGATTAGTGAGGAAAGTAATTTTGAAAACGGAAGATAATTTTGGGTACCTCCCAAGAGTGCCTTTTTTTCCAAGTTAAAAGCTCAACCTATTGTGTACCTTATGAGAGAGAGAGAGAGAGAGAGAGAGAGAGGGAAGCAAGAACAAGATACAACATGTTTATGAAAGAGGAATAACATATATGTATAGAGATAACTAATATTCTAGTTCAAGTTGCTTCCCTGGCAACGGCGCCATAAATGCTTGTTGGCTATTCTTATGGCCTAAAGATATTTATATCCGCAAGTGCATAAAAAAGCAGTTGTAGCATTTCACCTTAGAAGTATTTCAGGGTTTATCAAATCCACAGGAAGCAAATGGTTTGAGTAGAGGTATCAGATTATCAATGCATCTAAATATTTATCCAACTTTTTGCCACTAAGATGGGAAGGTTCTTTTATAGGTTGATAAGAAGGAGGATATGATCACCAGATAAGAGAGGTTACCGACCATCACATGTAATAACTAATAGCTAGCTAGCTAACCAGAGTCTATAGCAAGCAGGGAAGATTCCAGTAGGGAAGGATTGAGTAGTGGCCTCCTTATGTCTCGGGTCCTATTCTAATTTATATAACAGTCTTGAGCTTTATCCAAACTTGGGATCTACCTCTCACTAATCGTGTGAGCACGCCATGGTTTCACCTAAGGGAATTACTCCCAGTGTCACTGCCTATCACCAAATTGAAATCTCACACAACTAATTAGTCCTTCCAGGGAATTACGAACCTAAGCATCATGCTTAAGTAAGAACCCACTACCGACTACAATCGTCACCTCTAGTCGATACCGTGTATAGCTAGAAACGCTTAAAGATAATAGCTCAAACCAGAATAATAAATATGGAACTTAAAAAAAGGAAATTAGGATTATCGGCATAAAAGAGAAATAGACTTTTATTCCGTAGAGTGGACGAAGACCTCTGGAGAAGTACTGACAGGCCGACCTCCTCAGAGAATGACTTCTTCTTCATCCCTCACTCACTCTCTCTTTCTCTCCCTACATTGGAACTTTGGCTCGCAAGCTGACTATTCCTCATATGCTACTTTTGTGACTCCAGTGTCACCTACACTATTCTACTAGAGCTACATGTGATGTGGCACCTTGAAGAGAGGATGTGGTTATTTGTGATGATCAAATGAGAGAGAGGGACCTTGGGTATTCGGCCGATCTTCTCCACGTGGCAGGATCTGCTACAAGGCCACCCGACCAAGTTAAGTTGGTAGGCCGGCCGATCTAGTCTGGTTCGGCCAATCCTTGATTGATGGCTGGGCTTGGTCCTTGGATAGCGCAAAAGATGGAGGCTGACTGGCTCTCTCGTGAAGCGCGCACAAAGTCCCCCTCCCCCACCCGGCAAAAAGGTAAGTGCCTTGGGCAATTTTAGTGGGTGGCTAACCTACTTAGCAATCAGGGCCAACTGGCCAACTTGGAAGTCAGGGTCGGCCGACCTAAAGGGTAGGTCGGCGCCATTCTGGCATCTGGTGACAGGTTGATTGCGCTTTCGCGGATTAATTTTTGCGGCAATCGTCAATTAGTCCAAAAAAGGTTCTCTGGACAGTGATATTCGTCTTTATTATAATTTTGGTATTTTTTAGGAGAAATACTTTATTTCCTGCAAAATAAGTTGACGCACCAAAACTTATGGAAATAGGTAAATATAGACACTAATTTGTACAAGTATATCATAATACCTTGCCTTTTACGAGATTCTCGGGGGTTAAATATCGGAAATAATGTGCGTCAACAGAGGTCAATGCCGTCGAATCTAATGGGGAAAATCTCTATTTTTTCTAGGTTGGTCCTAAGTCCCGAGGCTTCCCAGAATTAGGCCAAGATGGCCACGAGGGTCTAAAGCTCCTCTTTTGTCTTGTTTGCGAAAATGTCCGCATCATCCACATAGAGGGATATTTTGAACCTATACGCCCGGGCCATGCTGGGAGGATCATCTAGAATGGGAAGCTAATTGTAGGATCTGTTGGAGTGGGTCAATAGTGACAATGAACAACATCGGCGAGAGCATGTCGCCCTAATGAAGCCCCCAAGCGTGGTAGACAGGCGCGTTCGACGAACCATTGAGGAGGACCTTGGACGAGGAGGATGCTAGAGAGAGGCAGATCTAGTCCTGCCATCGCGGACCAAACTCAAGCTGCACCAATACTTCCAGAAGGTACGCCCAATTGATGGAATTAAAGGCCTTGAAAATGTCAAGCTTGAGGAAAAAGCTGGGAATGCTTTTTCTGTGGAGCTCTTTTCACATATTTTGGACATGTAGGAAGTTGTCATGAATGCATTTTTTTATGACCGCGCTTTGGATCTTGGAGACTACCATGTCGAGGAGCGGCACCAACCTATTGTCCATGAGCTTGGAGAAGATTTCAATGATTCTGTGGATGAGGCTTATATCTCTGTAGTCCCCGATTTAGGTGGCATTTGCTCTCCTGTGGAGCAAAATGATGTTAGCTAAGTTGATCAAGTTGGCCGAGTCGCCATGCAGGTCAGCCATGTGAAGAATAGCACCCATGATGTCTACTTTGATCACGTTCTAGCAAGCTTTGAAGAATGCTCATATGAACCCATCTGGCCTGGCGCGTTGACAGACGAAGACGATAGGGAGAGAACGGCTTCTTTTTGCATAGCTGGGTTCCACTAACCCACTACGTAGGATAACTTAACAGAGTAGTTTGTAACAAAAACATAAATAAATATAAAATGAGTTTTTGATCCTACACAGCTGCCACGAACGCTAACAGCCCTACGCGCATCATCAGTCTTCCTAATCAGTGGTAAAGTATAAAGCTAAATGCCTATTACAACAACCAAAGAAAGGATGCATTGCTCTTTCCTTTTCCTCGGAAAATGGCTGTTTTGGCCTCGCGACCGGAGTCAATTTCAAAAAAAGCCCACCTCGCAACGCTGACAAAATTGACGCCGCGATGGCCTGGACAACCGCCACGTGGCACATGTCGCGCCCGCCAGACGCAATAGCAGCTAGGCCCGCCGCCACTGCTGCAAAACTACTCCTTTCGCGTGTTGCGGTCGCGACAGCTGGTCGACAGCTGGGCTATCGCGCGTTGCGGCCGTCAGTCACGTGGCCCAGGTGCTGTCGCGGTTGGGAGGCGCGATAGGAGACCTGTCACGGCTGCAGAGCGCGATAGATGCCACGTGGCGGCTGTTCAGACCATCGCGGCGTCAGTTTTATTATTGTGTTGCAAGACAAGCCATTTTTGAAATTGACCACGATCGTGGAGCCAAAACAGCCATTTTGCCCTTTTCCTGTCTGACAGTATCAAGTCATCATCAGGACCCAGGATCTGCAGCTGGACAGCTAGTGGAGCCGTGTCGTCATCATCAGCGTGATTTCGATGCGCCACTTCCTGTAGCTAGATCGGCCCTTCATTCAGTAGCTCACCGTCAGTACCAGATTGTAGACCTTCCAGTAACGAATAAAGGGAACATGCATAACAAACGAGCTCTATAGGAGAGCTAATCAGTTTGTTTTCAAAACATGCTCTATCGCTAGTTTTCCAAATAGCCCACTATATTGCTGCTATCTCGACTATATGAATATTGTAACCCACTGGAGCCAAGTCAGCGATCCACCCAATGTATTGAGTAAAACAGCAAGGATGATTTATATAACCTAGAACTGTGCTAACTACACTCTATACATAACTAGCAACAGGACAAGAAAAAAACAAATTTTTACTCGTTTCCACCGCAGAGCAAAAGCGGCAAGTGTAATCTCCTTATTTTTGTTTTCTTATATTATTTTTAGTGGCAATTGCATTGTATAAGATTAGCCACAGCCAAATCTTAATTTTCATTAGTATTTTTGTCTTCCACAGGTGCTTAAAAGATTTATCTAGCCCAACATTAGACGAGAGAAGCTTCATATTGAAATGCAATAACTAGGAGATCAACTTGTATAATTCTCAGATGAGAGAAGCTTGCTTAAGCTCGGTACTTGTTAATTCAGGCTCACACCAACTAGCTTCTTTCGACTGTTCAGTCGTCTCAAGAACCAGAAACCATTTTGTCATTTACATTTTTAACACACTATACCCTTTTGAAATGCAATAACTAGGAGATCAACTTGTATAATTCTCAGATGAGAGAAGCTTGCTTAAGCTCGGTACTTGTTAATTCAGGCTCACACCAACTAGCTTCTTTCGACTGTTCAGTCGTCTCAAGAACCAGAACCCATTTTGTCATTTACATTTTTAACACACTATACCCTTTAACTTACATTGCCTGCCTGCCACTACAAATCACGCAAATTGCAAAAAATTGGCAGTGGCATCCAGCTCTGGAAGAACGTTGCAAACGTCAAATTTAGGAGAACAATGAAAGAACAGTATTATCAGCTAAGGACTTTTGGTGGTGGAGCCATCTGAATTGTGAAGCACACTATCTTGATATCTTCTCTTGATTTCAGCAGATAGGCAGAGGCTCACCGTTCCACTCCTTGAGGCACTCGAGCAGCGCGTCGATGTGCTTGCCCTGGTTCATGGCGACGAACACCTTGTCCACCTCCTCGCCGGGCGAACGCGTCTTCTCCCCGGTCAAGTACACCGTCCCGAGCTCCTCCCGCACAAACCGGTACAGCGGGTAGGACCGGCACTCCGTGATACGGTTCGGCTCTGCGCCGGTGCCGTTCTCCACCGCCGCCCGCGCAGCCTCAACGTCCCGTGGCAGCGCCGTGCGGAGCTCCTCCTCGAACGTGGCAACCTTGGCGAACACCGAAGTTTCCACGTTGCGTTCGGCGTCGCCGTTGGCCAGCGCGTGCTCAACCAGCACCGCGCGCATCTTCTGCATCAGCGGGTAGTTGGTGCTGCAGGGGTCATCCGCGTACGCGAACACCGCCTCACGGTCGATCGTCCGGAGAAGGTCCTTCTCACAGAAGCGTGCGTTGTGGAGACTGCCTGTGTCATTGGTGATCAAGGTCTTCTTGGCCACCGTGGTCACGCAGTTTTTGACGGCGTTCTTGACGTTCTCCTCAAGGTAGCGCAGGTCGATGGCTTGGCACAACGCGACCAAGAACGTCGAGGACATGAGCTTCAGTGTGTCGACGGCCTCGGCAGTCTTCCTTGACGAGATGAGGCCAAGAGAGTTGACGTCTTGGTTGTGCTGCTCTGCGCTTTGGACATGGTTGGTCACAGGGTTCCCTAAGAACTGGAGCTCCGAGCAGTACGAGGCCATGGCGATCTCGGTGCCCTTGAATCCGTAGTCCAGGCTTGGGTTGCGCCCACCGGACAGGTTGGAGGACAACCCGTTGTTGTAAAGGTCGTTCACTAGCTCCGAGAACTGGGCAAACATGAGCTTGCCCATCGCAGCAATGGCAAGCCTGGTGTTGTCCATGGACACACCAATGGGCGTGCCCTGGAAGTTGCCGCCGTGGATCGCCTTGCCACGAGAGACGTCAATGAGCGGGTTGTCGTTAACGGAGTTGATCTCACGCTCGATCGACTTGGTGGCAGCACGAATGACCTCAATCTGGGGACCGAGCCACTGCGGTGACGTGCGGAGAGCGTACCTGTCCTGCTTCGGTTTCATCAATGGGTCGAGTTCGCCGAGCTTCTTCGCGAGCATCATGTAGGAGCTGCCTTCCAAGATATGCTCCATGATGGCTGCGGCCTCGATCTGTCCGGGGTGGTGCTTCAGCTTGTGCGTCAGGTGGTCGGTGTACTCCGGCTTGCCGTTCATGACCTCGCAGAACACGGCTGACAGCACCTCCGCGAGGACGCCAAGGATGTTTGCCTCAAAGAGCACCATGGACGCGAGCCCGGAGCCCACCGCCGTGCCGTTCACCATGGCAAGGCCTTCCTTCGGCTGCAGCTCGAAGAAGCCGTGCTGGATGCCGGCGATCTTAAGTGCCTCCGCCGCGTCAACCTTCCTGCCATCCGGAGCCACGGCGACGGAGTTTGGGCGGCCAGTGACAAGGCCCGCGATATAGGAGAGTGGGACGAGGTCGCCGGACGCGGTGATCGTGCCCCGGAGCGGCAGGCACGGCGTCACGTGGGCGTTGAGCAGCGCGGCGATCGTCTCGAGGATCTCGAATCGGATGCCAGATAGAGTACCCCTGGAGCAGCGTGTTGACGCGGACAAGCATCGCCGCCCTCGTCGCCGCGGCGGGCAGCACGTGGCCGTCGCCGCCGGTGCCAAATGCCCCCGCATTAAGGAACCGGATGAGCTCCCTCTGGAGGGCGCCGCCCTCCTTTGTCCTCCGGTGGGAGGTGGCACCGAAGCCGGTGGTGACGCCGTAGCTGTCGGTGCCGTTTGCCATGCTGGCCATGACCCAGTCGCTGCTCTCCTTGACGCGGCCGCGCGCGGACTCGTCCAGCTCCACCCTGCAACCGCCGCCGGCCACGGCCACCGCCGCGACCTGCGCGATGGTCAGGCTGGCGCCCTCCATCCTCACCACCGGCCTGCGGTACTCCGCCACCATCCGCTTCACCGCGTCCAGATGGCTCCCCGACAGCTCCTCCGCCGCCTTACCCCAGTTGAGCGGGTCAGCAGGACGCGGCGGCTCCGCCACGCACAAACCATCGTCGGAGGCAGCGTGTCCGTTCTCGCGGTCCATCGAAATACGCAGATGAGAGCAAGTAACGCAGGTATGTAGGCTAGAGAGTGGTAGGAGTATGAGTATCTGGAAGCGGTGATCTGGTGATCGCTGTCTCGAGGAGCTGTGCAAGAGAAGAGCTCGAGTAGAAGAGGCTCTTCTTGGATGGGAATGGGGGGAGGAGGGATTTAAATAGGTAACGTAGGCAGGGTGGGTGGAGCCGTGGAGGTGGGAGTTGGTGTGGAACTACTGGAAGGTCGCGTTGACTGCCTGGGGGGTTGGTGTGCGGTGGTGGCTTCCTTTTAATTTCGTCGCGGATGGACTCGTCCGGGGTGGGCAAGATGGCAGTGGTGGGCAGAAGGAGGTTGGTGCCGGGGAAGGGAGGGGCATACGCAGAGCGCGCACGAAGGGACTCGGCACGAGGGGAAACAAACAGGCGCGAGGCATTCCCTGGACCTGGAGCGCGCACGCCGCTAGCAACGACGAGTTGCTGATAGTCATACCCCTTCGTCCTCCATTTGCCAATTTGCATGATGGCTGTGAATGGATAATGGTTCGGTAATGACGATTCACACGATAGATTTGGACAGATCTGACTTGTCCACCACAGTCGTAATGACCCGGCTGGGTTAGGACTACGGACTCTGGATTCGTGATCATATGAGGTCGTTAGTTTGCAGTAGGTACGTAGGAATGGTCTTGAACGGTTCAAGGAACCAAGATTTCATTTGCGTGGCCGAAACCAAAAACTAGCTGAATTCAAATTCAAATGGACATGATGGCATGCATATAATTAACTGGCTCATGTTTGGAGCGGTATATAAATGATGATTACAATCTTTGGAGTGGCATATCATAAAGTGTCACTCTCCGGGATCGCATATAACTAATTTCCCTTGTATATATAATGTCGACATGGCACTGACAGCTCAACCGCGCTAGAATGACACTATCCACGACCCCTCAAGCTAGACTGCTTGTGCGTGGGCGGATGGTCTCAGGCAACTTGCTCTGGATTGTCGCTCCGGCTGTAAGCAAATATTGCTAGCACATCGCGTGAAGGATTAGGCTAGTCATTTATGTGTTCTCTGACTCGTGAGAAAAATTGTCTAGGTACCTTTTAGAACACATGATTTTAAAAACGCAGAGTGGCTAGGGAAAAGGTAGACTGAGATGTCATAGACTACGGAAACGGACGTCCGTGTCTCTTTGTTTTAGGGGTTCTAAAATCGGATGAATAAAAAATATAGAAATATATAAAACAACATGTGCAAACACAAAGAATTACAAATTACAGAAAAACTACAACATGAGTTCTTTAAATCGCATGAATAGTAATACGTAGAAATCAAACCAATGGTGTTTTAAAGCTAACTAGATGACACATATCACTGACATAAAAAATGTGCTTTGCCTTGATCCTACTACGTGTAGGAATAAAAAGTAGATCTCGGTAGATGTTAAATTTCTTAATTTTTTCTTTAAAATAGCATGCAAAGAAATTTTACTAGGATTTCCTTTTACTTTATTCCTACGAATCAAACGGTAAACAAATCCACATGAATTCCTCCAAATCAAAGAGACCTTACAAGAAACAAAAACATGTTAATCTGATAAACTAGCTTTTAGATATCCATATGATTTTTACAGGTCCATACAAGGCACGAAGAATTTTTCCATGAGGACAAGTGAAAGGATCTAGACTATCGACTAGAGGGGTAAATAGAAGATTAACAAAAACTAATTCCAAAAACTGATTTCTACACAAGTATCTCTATAACACTAAGCAAAACCTAACATGCTAGTGAGCAAAACAAGTAGGAAACGAGTATAGAGAAGTACAAGAAAACAACCACACGGGAGTCACGATATTTGTTTTCGTAGTTCGATCCTTTGGCGAGGCTATACGTCTCTGTTGAGAAATGTTGATTAATTGATCGCAGCCAGCACCGAATCGTGCTCTCTCAAGAAGCTTACCAATGTGAAGTTTCTCTTCACAAACTTCTCGGCTTCTTCACAATCTTGAAGACTTCCAAGCAACGCCGTCTAGGAGGCGCCAACCTAACCTCACTCGGAGAGTCCGGGTCAACACTTAGCACGCTAGAAACGGTCCTTAACTTTCATGATTCTATGTCACCTCTTTTTCAGTTTTTTGGGTCATCAGTGTCTGTTCCAACTTGCCTTGGGGACTAAAAACCTGATCAACATCTTGGTGCACACATTAGTCCCTTAAGTATTTTTTTTCATTAATCATCAAAACTCAATTAGAGGGCCAAGATGCACTTTCAATCTCCCCCACAATTAGAGCTTCGGTAAAAAGATAATATGAAGTTGTTTTCGGTTCCACGATATAGAATGAGCTCCCTCTAAAGATATGCATTATTTGATATTTCTTTTGAATACAAATGCGCATGCCATGGAGAAAGTGAAAGAGCTCTCCCTATATCTTGGAATTCGTGGGCATGCATACTCTTCAAGAAAAGCATATGCCAATATACTATGCACAAGAGATAATCATGGAACAAGATGCACTAAGATATATGAGTAGATATATGAGCATGAAAGTAGCATAGTGCATATGATACAAGTATCCATGCCATCACCACAAAATAATAGATTTTACAAGACATCAAGAAGCACAATAAAATAAGTTTTATAACTCTCAAGACCCCTCTACCCAATCGAATCTAGCCTACAACTCTCTTCTCCCCCTTTGGCATCAAGACACCAAAAAGCAAGAAAAAAGAACTAAATCCCAACTTGCTAAGTTTTGGGAGTATCATTGACCGGTGTAGAAGGTGGGATAGAAGCGGCAATCCTTGGAGTTGTGGTGTCGATGATTAGGGTAGGAGTCAGTGTGGTAGTGGTAAGAGCAGGAGTTGAAAGAGCTAGAGGGCTGGTGGTCATCTCTTGCTCAGATGCTTTCTCTTTCTCAATAGCTTTTAGGAAGGCCATGAGTGCCCTCTGAAAAGTATTCACTATAGCTCTCCTGGATCACCCTTCTTGGGTATGGGTGCCTTCTTTGTTGGGACATTGGTGGTCTTTTTAGCAATGCGGCTAGAAGTTCTCTGCTTATCTTCTGTAGCTTTGTCATGTTGCGCTTGAGATAACAAATTTTCTAGTAGGGACCCCACCGCCTCATCATCTTCTGAATATGAAGCTGGCTCTACTTCCAAAGCCTTAGCTTTGCCCGTGTCAGCCTAGGCGCCTCTATTGTTTGATTTTTCTTTATGGCCACCTTGGAAACCATACTTTTCTTCTTCTTGGTTGAAGGAGAAGAAACAGAAGAATCCTCACACTTAGAATCCTCGTTACCCTTGGCACCAACCGGCGAACGGTTCTCTTCATCAGAAGACATGGTCTCCTATGAGAGCATATAGATAAGAGCATGTGATAAGTACACACTGAGTTAGAGGAAGTTTGCAAATTTTGGATTGAATTTGGTTCAAAACATTTAGAGAAAGTTAAATTTAGTCTGTCCGGAAGGTCAGAGTGATCCATGTCCGAAAGTACTGAGCCACTCAAAGACTCGTCCAGAAACTATCTGGAGGATCCATAGTGTTTTGACTCGGAGGTGCCGAGTGACATGGTGCCTTCAGCTATGCCATCCGGAGATTTCATATGGAATCCACTCGGACGTTCAGAGTGAGCACTGAACGCACTAACGCTAACTTTTGCACCCAATTCAAATCAATACATTTTCAACAAAATCGAGTTGGAATTTTGGGAGAATCGGTAGAATATCAAAGTACGGAACGTTCGACACGATGAATTTGTCAGAGATGTCGCATGGAGGCCAGTTGCCCTAACTCAACGGAGCGGTTCTATGGCAGCTTGTGGTGGAGAAGATGTGCCGGCAACAACGGGAGCTCTAATGAGGTGGTCGGCCGGGTAAGAGGTTCAGCTAGGTTGTGGGGCGACGGAAGAGGTGACACCAGTGGTGAATGGCATCTATTTGGTCCGGGCGGTGAGATTGGGTTAAACCCTAGCTATGCAATCCCTTAAGTAATAAATGGTTCACTCACCGTTCAGAATGTCCGGGCGAAGATCATCCGAAGGTTCTGAGTGAACACTTAGCAAAAACTATAGAGTGTTCATCCGGAATCTTTGGGTGAGGTTCGTTTGGATACTCCGGAGATATGAATGTCTCTTTGTCACAAGAAAATTTTCACCAAGAAGTTCCAAGCAGGTATGGTCTAGAAGTTCCAAGTGAAAGCAAACATTCGGTTTCAAAATTGAAGTTCCAACTAATCTGTCGACGATCGGTAAACCGCCGATCTTACGGTATTCGTGGAATGTGTATGTATGAGGGGTAGGGACCGCTAGGGCACAAGGCCAGAGGTATAATGGCAAGGAAAACGCCCTTTTTATACAGGTTCGGGTCTCCCTCAGGATAACAACCCTACGTCATGTTCGTATATATTTGATGGAGAAACGTCTTACAAGGGAATCTGGAAGTTAGTGGCTATCCTAGGCCTAATCGTAGACTAATCCAGCTAATTCTGCTACTCTCGACTCCTTTGAGGTGATGGGGCTTCAGGATCTGGATTGGCCTTCTGGATCTTACCCCCTTGTCGATCTAACCTGACTTGTCCTCCCCTATGGGACTGCTGACCCTCTTATAGGGGGTTCATCTAGTCGTACCGTACATGGACTTTCATCCGAGTAGGACTCTGGCTTCCTTAAACATTGGGATGAACTTCCTAGTTTAAGGGATATCTTTCCTCCTTCTTAGAGGTTATCTTATCATACTAGGATCCTTACCGGATACGGGGTATACTTTGGTAATCTAGGGAATCGTATATCAGATACTTCCTAATATACGGGATACTGTACTATTCATCGTCAGAATGGTCCAGAAGTTCCGCCAACGGACCAAATGCTCAAATGTGTAGATTTAGATGAAGACTTTGATGACATAGATATAGATAGCATCTATGGAATCGTTATGTGTTCTTTCTACATCCAAGCGGGAAACAATCAAAGCAACACTTGGATGCAAATTGAAGAAGATCAACTCAAGGTCTAGGTATTATATGCAGAGATATGACAAACACATAGGCATATTAGAGCAAAAAAGAAACCTATGTAGAGCCAAAGATGATAATTTTGTGCAGTGTTTCCACCATATATGAGCTAAATTTCCACTAAGACTATTGTCACATGGGATCCTATGATGCAACAACTCACATTTTTGCATATCTATCATCCTAAGGATAATCAACGCACAAAAATATTGATTTGTTCACATATGGGATGTATTTTCTAAGAAAATAACTCTTTCCTTAGTGTGTTCACACATTTTAAGCTCCAAAAATCAAACAAAGCAATCAAGAAAATGTGCAAAGCTTCAAGCAACATTTTAAGAATCCAAGATATTTAGCTCAATCCTCAACTCACAAAACCTATGCTCATCTAAGAGCTTGGTGAAGATATTCGCTAATTATTTTTCTATCCTTACATGGCTTTGGGCTTATATCTCCTTTAGTCATATGATCCCTAAGGACATGGTGTCAGATATCTATATGCTTTGTTCGGGACTGTTAGGCGAGGTTGTTGGCTAACTTGATTGCTCTTCCATTATCACATAAAAGAGGCACCTCTTCCAAATCGACTGCATAATCCTTCAAGGTTTTTCTCATCCAAAACAATTGAACGCAACAACTACCCACGGAGATGTACTCCGACTTCGGCGGTGGATAGGGATACGGAGTTTTATTTTTAGGATGACCATAACACTAAGAATATATCAAGAAATTGGCATGTGCTGGAGGCACTCTTACTATCTACCTTTCACCTTGCATAATTTGAATTCGAGTATCCAACAAGCTCAAAACTAGCACCCTTGGGATACACAAACCTAGGTTGTGTGTATGAACTAGATATCTCAAGATTCTCTTAACGGTCACAAGATGTCACTCCTTAGTAGCGGTTTGAAATCTTACACAAATACATCCACTATCAAGCACCCAGCTCTTCCCGTCGGAGGTGTAGTCCTATGAAACAAGTTCGAGCTTGTTTAGGTACCCATACATTCTTTGGTCTTTGTGAGTTTGTGATAAGAGACTTTGAAACCCAAATAGAACTCTTCCTAACATGAGCACCAATTTTAGTACCAACAAAGTTGGCTTTTGGCCTTACCATCCTTGCCTTTCCTAATCACATAAAAAGTATCGAAATGACCAACAAAGTTGGGATGACCCCTTTTAGCCAAATGAACCTAAAAATGGAAGCTTGTACTTATTTCTCCTTTGCTTGCACGAACTTGGTCTTACAGTATTAACGGGGTGTCCAAGCCTTACCATTGTCATCGAATCTTGGGTCAAAGGCCAAACCCTCATGGTTGAAGTTCTCAACTTGATGGCTCAAAATATCCTTGATGGTCTTGCTACCCTTGTAGTATTTGAGCAACCCTTGATTGAGTTGAGCTTTCAGCCTAGAACTCTCACCAATAATGTTGCTTTACAGATATGGGGTTAGAGGAACTAGCAACATCATTTAGAGCAATAGTAGAAGACTCTTTAGACAATAAAGCACATTTAAGATATGGTATCTCTACACTCTCTTGAGATGAAGTGGTTTGCTAGTCAAGGAGAGAGAGATACTTGCCCTTGAGGATATCACGAGATATCTTAAGAGTTTTATAATCTATTTTTTCTTGATGTTCTTAGGCCCAAGATTTTCATTAACACTCCTAAGCTCCTCATGAGACTTGTCAAGTCTACAATATGAGACCTTAAGCTCTTTATGCTTAAGGGTTATGGCTTGTTTTTTCTCTTTCTTTCTCGCAAGCAATTTCTCTTGCCTCTTAAGAGTGGCAACAAAATCATCATAGCTAGACATACTCAAATCATCAAGATCATCATCAAGAAAATAATCATCATTATCATCATAAGTAGGAGACTTAGTGATTTTTGATATCTTTGATCCCTTTACCACAAGACAATGAGGTGTCATCTTATCACTTGAGTGATCGAAGAAGGACTTGGTGGGTCTTGCCATGGCAATATCTGTGACTCCTTCATCTTCATCGGAGTCGGAGTTGGAGCATGATTCATCTGAATCTCATTCTTGACCAATGTGAGCTTAAGCTTTGTAGCGGTTCCTCTAGACGAACTTGCCCTTTTCATGGCACTCTTTCTTTTTGTACCCCTTCTCCTTCTCATCATTCTTGTCCTTCTTATTGAGACAATTAGCGATGAAGTGTCTCATCTTGCCACACTCGAAGTATGCCCTCTTGGTGAGTTTCTTGTTTGTGTCCTTTGAGTACTTGTGGCTTCTTCTTTTGCTGAAGAGTTTACCGACACTGCTCTTTTTGAACATCTTAGAGAATCTTTTCACAAATAGGGTGATGTCCTCTTCATCAAGTTATTCTTTTTCTTTATCATTGCTTGAGTCACCCTCAATAGCGTGTCTGGCCTTCAAAGCGATGTTTTTCGTGAGGTTTGACTTGGAGGCTACGAGTTCTTCCTTGTCTTGAATTGTCATCTCATGAGTAATGATTCTTCTAAGTACCTCGGTGGGAGTCAACTTCTTAAAGTCATCTCTCTCATGAATAAGTATCACCAAGTATTTGTACTTGGGTGAGGCCTAAGAAATGAGAGCACGAGACTTCGATATCAATCGAAAATATCTGAGCTATCAACCAAAGGAGTTGAATAGGAGATTAACAAAAATTAATTACAAAAACTAATTTCTACACAAATATCTCTATAGCACTAAGCAAAATTTAGCATGCTGGTGATCAAAACAAGTAAGAAAACGGGTATAGTATAGCTGTCATATACTTAATGTGATAATTAGATCACTAACATGACTAAAAAATGTTATTAATCTTCTCGATTCCATGCCGTCTCTTTTTCAATCTTTTTAGGAGTCGTCAACGTCCGTTCCACTTTGCCTTAGGGACTAAAACTTGATAGCGTATTGATGCACATATTTGTCTCTTAATTATTTTGTCATTAATCATCAAAGCCACTTACGTGACCAAGATGCACTTTCAATAAGTTGTTAAAGTTATTCAAATTTATATGAATTGAGATATTCCAAAGGACTTTTATAGGATTTAGACAAATTCATTTCCATGATCCAAAAGTTTCTACAGGAAAAAGAAGTTGTCAATTGAAATCTAATAAAATTTCTTTGAAACTGCTTCAATCCAACGGGAGCTTTGCTCTGTGTCCGTAAGCTTCGTGGCCAGTTCACATGGACGCAGCTTCATGCAGAAGGCGTTTATCACAGGATGCAGTCCACGTCTGCGAGATTGGCAACAAGCGCTTCTGGACAAATATGATGGAACCCGTCCACAAGTTTATGATAGGCTTGTGTTAGTACATTAACTAGTAAGCGTTGAGTTCTTGGGAACAGCATAATTTTTGCAGATTATGGTCTCGTCGTCCGACTTCCTGCAACTATGGTCTAGCAAGAATCTGCAGCCACTTTGGGCAAGACGCATTCTTCATCGGTCACAAGTTATTTGTTGTAAAAAAAAATTCATTGTTCGCGTAATCTCCTATAGATTAGTTTGGCAAATTAAATTTCAATCAGTTTACGTGATTTAACAGTCATTTTTGGTTAAGAACTCAGAAGACATTTTGATTTTTTTTCTTCTCTTATATTTCAACTTCTAGCGATTCAATTTACATGAGCATCTCTGTATTCTAGAGGTCATAAAATAGAAGGTAACAATTATATAACAGTCTAGAGCTATTCCACAGCCAAAAGAATGGCATTGATATGCATCAACCAAAATATTTTGAAGTAGCTCATTCAATATATTTTAGCGAGGACATCTTCGTATTCCGTGTGTAGAGTACACACGCGCTACATGAAAAAGTATGTGCATGTGTTGGTGACACGCTTACACAATATCATATTACCTGAGCATGTAAAGTCTTCGCCGTCGTTCCCGTAAAAAGAAAAAAAGAAGTCTTCATCGTCATGGAACTTAGTCTGCTCCACGCTCTCAACGTGCCATGCTCTATTTACTCTCTCTATTTTATCTTATCTGTCCTTAATCTCAGGATGCTTCGTTCCAAAATGTATATTCATTGAGAAAATAAGAGTTTAGTTTCTTTTGACAGTAAGACAATCTTTATTCGTTCAAATAATGGTTACATCATCAACCAAAACCGGTATCAGAAGGTTCGGAGGGTCATCCATCCAAACACTCGGCGGATGAATTCTAGTACTACTTGCTAGTTCCTGAGTTACTAGATTAGCTTATCGGGGGCAATGTTCAAATGTTATTTTGACGAACTCAGTCGCCATGATATAACAATCTTTAAATAAAAGTATAGTTATTGTGTTGATTGTACTCTATGTCTTGATTAAATTATTTTGAGAATGGCTAAATAGTTATATTATATTATTTAATAGGGGTATACATGATCATTCTATACTTTATGTTTCTATGAGTTAATGTTTCTTTGCTGCGTACGTACAATGGCTGATGATAGCTACAGCGAAACAGAGAGTACTCTATTTTGTGTTTTAGTTAATTTGTTTGCTAGCTTCTGTTAGAGATTCCTTAAGGACGTGTGAAGGGGATTCGTGGGGTGAATAAAGCGCAGCCAACTCAGTCTTTCATAGTAGTATATACGACGAAACCAAAAGACGCTTTGTTATATGAGAAACATTCCATTGTAAGAACGTATCATCATTCATTGATAAACTAACCATCGAGAAGAAAAATTACCAACTGGAAACACTTTGATTCCGAAAAGGCAGCACATATTTGATTCCAAAAAGGCAGCACATATTTGATTCCGAAAAGGCAACGCATATCTATGTATTCAGGATTCAGCTCATCACACTACACGATACACAGGAAACTAAAAGCCAACTCTGTGTCTTTGACAGAATGAATCAGAAAAAGAACATGCAGAAACATGCTGAAGTTTACTTATTGCAACCATTTCAACTCATGAGCATCTTCGCTGGAACAAGTTCTGTAAGAATAGGTACTGGTGACAAGCACTAGATCCCACAGGAAGCTATTAGTAACATATTACTTCAATCCATGCACGATTACTACAGTTGCTCCATATCAACTACGGTGGTTGAACCATTTGCATAGACAGGGTGGAGTACATGCCCGGCTACAGGATCAACATGAATCCACTTCCTGCCAGTCAGCTTGTTGCGCTCAAATCGCACGTGGCCTTCTTTCAGACTGAAGAGAGTGTGATCCTTCCCCATGCCAACATAGTTTCCAGGATGGAACCGGGTTCCCCTTTGGCGGACAATAATGTTTCCTGGTTCCACTTTCTGAAAAATGAACACAAATGTAAATGTTTATGAACAGTCTGTGATCATTTCTCCAGCTTTTTAACAATGAAAATGAGTATAGGCACTACCAATACAAGATCATCAAAGGACATGCCTAAATTTCCGAATTCTTAGATATTTCCATGTGACCTAGGAAATTATTCTTGTGATCTCAATCAATATTGTGCACAAGAAGAAGGTACCAAAATCATAAGGAGCATCTGAAGATGGTACCTCTCCACCAAACTTCTTAACACCCAAATACTTGGGGTTAGAGTCACGGCCATTTTTTGTTGATCCAGCAGTCTTTTTGGTGGCCCAACGCCTAAAAACCAAGCTCATTCCTCCAGATGACTCTGAAATCAAGTACATTTCAAACAGTCAAACTAATCGTTCAGAATAGCAAAATGATACAAGATCAAAATCACACAAACTACCCAAATCCTAAGTCATCACCTGTTGCGCTAGAGTACACTGAAACATTTGAGATCAGTTCTTTGACATTTACTCTCCTGAAAACCGATGAGAAAGCCATCTTGTTTGCCACAAGTTACCTGTAGTATAAAGATTCTGTCAAATATTTGACACTAACAATGTACTGTTTGAAAAAAGAAGTACATGTACAACTATGCATTGTGTCCTTTTCAAATTTCCCTATCATCAATCCTAACATTTGCTTGCTCTACTTTTACTACAAAACATCAACCTATAAGTGTCCACACTAAGCCTTCCACTTACTTATGTTCTGATATACTAGTCCTCTTGTAGTTCTCCCGATAAATTCTCACCACTTCTCTAGGAAATTGATTCAACAAAAAAGTAAATGCAATAATCTAGGTGGCAAAGCACGAAGCATGTTTGAATTTGAAACAAAAATAATCAGAGGATGCGCGCATTTATCTTCAATTCGAGCATAAGCAACAAAATTGCTCCAATGATGAGTTCATAATATATAAATGTTAAATGTTAAAGTTAATATGTCTGGACAAAATTGGATCAGGAATGTGTCAGAAAATACCGACTTCATAATCTTCTTCTAATATTGGACTCCATTTAGAAGAAGACTTTATTTAATGACAAGCAGCCAAGCAATACAAAGTTGTAAATTCTAAATGAGAGTACCAGAAACTACTAATACATAGTATTCTTGTGTCGAATATCTAAACCGCATGCAGAGTAAAGCTTCACTACTGAATGAACTGTGCATAGCTGGATGCAAAATCAGCATTTGATGGAAGCCTCTAACTATGTTTATTTTTTCTATAAAAAAAGGTTGTTCAGAAATCAGAAGTACTAAATACGGCTTTCGCCGAAAGCAGGGTTCATATTTTCTTTGTGTTAACAGTTGACTATCACATTTTCAAATTTTCATTGATCTCCTGAACTTTGTCAACAAATCAAAGTTGAACAGGGAGTTTCGGACATTCTAGTGCTATTTAGACCTGACCAAAACTAGGAAAAGAAAACACGAGCACGTCTCAGTTCTGGGATTAAGTGTAAGCAATGGGATCGAAACGCCCACCGCCCTCTCCCCCGCGAGCCGACAAACGAATGGAGTTTGCAGAAAGAATCGGATTTGGATCTTGTTCGTCACATCAAAGAAGAGAACGTGGTGAATTAGGGCAAGTCGAAATCAACCATAGAAAAGCTAGGGCTTACCAGAGTGATCACCTCAGTCTCGGGTAGGGGAAGAAGGAGTAGAGGAGGAAAGTACGTCCGAGGCGGCGAGCTTCGGTGGGAGGTGGGCCTCGGCGGCGGCGAGGAGCGAGGATTACAAGATGCTTTTGCGCTCGGCGGGCGTCGACCAGATGGAGGGATGGATGGGCGAAACCTGCAATGGTATGTGCTGCCCTCCTCTCCATCCACCGTCCATCGACAAGATCTAGCCGCGCATCAAGATCAGTGCCTGCGCAAAATATTTGATGTAGTTCTGGGCCTTCTGGCTTTTTGGGGCCGGATGCATGAGAACTCAAACAGAGCAGGGGAGGTAGCAGACTGCGAAAGTAACAAGATATTCACTCCAAATGTTACCCATAATTTTTGGGGCACGATTGTTTCTTTTTATTACCACGGTTTACGTGATAATTTCAGCTAGTCGGATGAGTCTAACATGGACCTAAGGACGTGGTTGGTTGCACGTACCACCTCGCCCTGGCTCGTTGGAATAGGCCGAGCCAGACTGATAAATTTGGATAGACTGAGTGATTTAAATTTAGGTTATTGTCTGGTTGGTTGTACGAGTAAGTCAACCAAAAATTACACCAGGATTAAAATAATAATAAAAACTAATCTACGTCTATAACAATATAAAAAAGACAAGTGAGGATTTAATGCAATCAATATCGTCCACCCGTAATAACTAGATCAAATTAGCTCAAGATTTAAGTTAGATTACACAAAAAATTCAGTCTTAGACACACCATATTCTAATCCCATCAGGTAATCCACCTCCACTCTTCCATGCGCCGCGACCCATCTCCTACCTCTCTAAACCTTGATTACCTCAACCTGCTTCCACTAGCGCATTGCGGATGCCAGCCCCTCATTTCCCTTCCTCCCTACATGCGCCATCACCTCCACCTCCGCGTGCTACCGAACAGGCTAGGTGCTAGGATTCCCAGAGCCCTAACTGGTCACTATGTCTTACAGTTTAGGGATGGCAACGTCGCTAAGTATATGAATTATAGTATAGACCTTTTTGGATGTGACACGGTGCAATTCCCCTTCCACTACTGGGGCATCCCTATTCATTATTGGTTTTAAAAGAATGCAGACTAGAAAGGGGTGGAAGGTTGTTTTAAGAAACAATTGAGCAGCTGGAAGAGGAAACACCTCTCTACCGACAGCCATCTTACTCTAATTAATTCAGTCCTTAGCAACCTACCCTTGTTCATTTTGTCTTTCTCTGAGATCCCTCGTGGGGTCCTTTAGAGGCTCGATTGCTTATGTTCTAGATTATACTAGCAATGTGACAAGCACAAGAAAAAATACAGAATTGCTAAGTGGAGCATTTTGTGTAGGTCACATTGTCAGGGTGGTCTCGTTATTCAAAACCTAGATATGAAAAACATTGTCCTGCTTTGTAAGTCGCTCTTTAAGCTGCTTAATGAAGAAGGTATATGGCAGACTTTGCTGCGAAGAAAATACCTTAAAGAAAAAACACTCGCACAAGTAGAAGGTAAACCTGGTGATTCCCATTTCTGGGCTGGCCTAATGAAAACTAAGCATGTTCTTTTGAGTTTGGGTACATACGGGCTCTAAGATGGATCTTAAATCCAAGTTTGGATGGACACCTGGTTAGTCAATTCCCCTCTTTCTACTCCATATCCACGACTTTTTAACATTGTTCATAAAAATAGGCCGCCATGGCCCAAGTCCTAAGTATGAATCCACTAAATTATACATTTACGTAGGTGTCGTGGGGCAGATTTGGTGGGGTAGATTTGATTGATCTCCTCGAGTTAACAATGAGAGTACCCCAAATCCATCTTAAAAAAGGGCAAGATAGCTTCACCTGTAGTATTCACCAAAATGGTGTTTTCTCAGTTAATTCTTTGCAAACTCATCTGATGCATCAAAATGTCCTAGTTAGGAATAAACAACTATATAAACTGAAAACTTTGTTAAAAATTAAAATTTTCCTTTAGTATCTACAGTAGAGAGTAGTTCTCATGAAATATAACCTTTGTAAGAGAAACTAGGTGGGTAGTCTGAAAGTTTTTACATGGGTAGCCACACAAGCGGGTTCTGGTTTGACTCCCAATCTTTTTGGCTCTTGGCTGAGGGGTTAGATAAGAAAAAACTTCGCTCCTTAATTCTAGTGGGAGTCACCATCTTGTGTTGGTCCATTGACCGTGTGGAAATGATGTTGCTTTTGATAAGAATAAATTCTATAATTCTCTGCAGGTTATCTATAGGTGTACGCATTGGTTGCGCTCTTGTCGGCTCTGCAGCGTTCAGACAACCGGAAGCTTGTTTCAACGGCCTCTTGCTCACTCGAGACAGCCGTGAGGGAGCTCTTCTCTACACACAGTGGAGATTTAGCCACCGGTTGGGGGTGCCATAATGGCAGGCTTCTTGTGAGGATATGCAGAATTATAATAATGCTTTAGGTTTTGCTCCTGGTTTTGGACTTGCATTTTTTCACTTGTAATGCCAGTGTTCGGCAAATACCTTTTTTGTTCTTTCTTGTGGTTGTGTGCACATGTTGTGCAGGCAGGAGATACTTTGTTTTGTATCATCTCAATGCAGTCAAAGTAATAAAGCTCTTCCATTGTCTAAAAAACATCGTTGTTTGGCGAGGTGAAATGGCGGCTCTTCTACGCTCACAAATCGGAGCCAATGCAAATGAGGCAGTACACCCAAGGAGAGAGGACCGCAAATTTATCGCTGGTTGCCGTGTTGCCAACATCTCAGGCCCTACTGCCTCTGCCAAGCAGATTCAGCTTGTGCTGCCAATTTTCTAATGCTCCCATGATTCCCATTGCCAAACAGGTGCATCTCAGTCCAACTTATTTCCTTCGTTTTTCTAACATCATTTTTGTGTCCCCTCCTCATATTATGCAATTTTTGAAAGGTTTCATCTGCACAGAGGGTAGGAGAGAGGATCTATTGGTTTCTCGTAGGCTAGATGTATGAGAAAATCATTTTTTGGCATCCAAGGTACATGTTGTATGACTTAAAAAGCTATTTGTTGTTATGTTTATGCTTGTATGGTTCATTTTAGTTGCAGTCGTTTGCTGATGCAGACAAAAGTTCTGTTGGCATTTTATTTCCCTTACAATCTATTTCGTGTATAAGACTACATGTGTGTTTTTTCTTTGGTCATCATTGGCTCTTGTTCTTTACTTCGTGTACTGCATATACTCTTGAAGCTTAATCTAAAGCTGAGCATTAGATGGAAGGAAAGCAGGAGGTAATTCTGAAGCTAAACACCCCAATACTACAAAAGTGGTGAGGATTATCATTGCAAGTGGTGAATAGTCATTTGATAATCTAATTGAATAACTTCCTTTGGGCTGCTATTTTGGAAATGCCCTGTCCTGTAGCATGTAAGATAATAAACTTAATTATTTTTTTAGTTTGCTTTACATCAGGAGAGAAGGACATTCTATGTTAGATATCGGCGTTTGCATCCATTGATTGTACAAGGTGAGCAATTGTGCTTGCAAAATATTAGTGGATTATTTTTTGGAAATTGATAATTTAGGATTTCTTGGTTTATAAAAGTAGATTTAATCAAATATGTGAGGTTCAACTTCTGATTCTCACTTTCAAATCTTCCATACTAGATTGAAATTAATGCATTTGACTAGATATCAACATAGGAATGGTTTAGCAACAGGTAGAAAATATACGTTTCGTGAACAATGTAATTGATAGGTTTGCCAAGTGTCAACACCAGAGAAGGTGATTTTCTGCTTTCTTTGCTCATTCAATTCAATTCTTATTTTATATATTTATATACATACATATACATATATTTGTCTTGCACTGTAGCACATGATACATGCATACAGGGATGATTCAAATGTAAGCCGATCTTTATAAATTATCTCATTGGTTCCTTAATTCTCATGGTTAGGAAGTTTATAAGTATTTAGGTGGATGATAAGTCATAGTTTGCACGAATAATGATAATTTAATTACAATGAAAATATATATTTGATTACTGAAATATCTTTATGCAAAGAAAGAGGGACATTTTGTTCCCTAAGTTAAAATCTTCTTGATTCATGGCATGAATGAGATTTGTCCTGTTAGTTTTGCGGCCATTTCCAGAAACTATCTCTTTTAAGGATTTTTTTTGTTCGTGGTTGGTTTATGTTGATTAGGAAATCACCCTCCATCTATGGATCTGGTGTTGTCGCCCCCAAGTCCAGACCACCACCATCTAATCCAACTTTTGGATGATATTGATCAACTTCTGATTCAGGTTTCCTATTTTGATAGGAAATAGGAGTTGCATATTTATTTAATGCCTTATGAATTCTGTCACACACCGGCGGGTGGTGTTGCTCGGCGCCCTCTCCGTCTTTGGCTGGCGGCGCTTGTCGGCGCCGTCTCCTTCTTCTTCATCAAGCCTACGACCGTCGGTGCCATATCCATCCTCTCCAGCAAGCGGTGCTTGCTCACAATGGCTATAAGGACACACATCCCCTACATGCTTGTGCAAAGATCTTTGTTTTGTTTCCTGGATGATTAGGGTTTCAATTACGATGCGTATTTGTGCAAAGATACATGCTTTAGGCTTAGATCTATCGACCGATGATGTTTACTTGTGCAAAGATGCATGCTTTAGGCTTAGATCTGTCGGCCAATGATGTTTATGAGGCAAAGATTCATTATAGGCTTAGATTTGTCGGTCCATGATGTTTATGAGGCAAGGATTCATGCTTTAGGCTTAGATCCGTGTCCTGGTGATGTTTTATTAGGCAAAGTTGCATACTATAGGATTTTGATTGATGCGTATTTTTGTTAGATCTATTTGTCGATGATGGTTATACTCATTAGATATGTGTGTTGATGATGTAATTGAGTCAAATAAGTGGTTTCTGGTTATATTTGTATTGGATATGTCTTTGGCGATATCACAAACCTAGTTATGCCTAGCAATGAGTGTATGGTTGTCTGTTTAAAGAAACTTCAATCTGACACATATACCTATGAGCTCATTGCCAAGCACAATAGTTGTTATGAAGCAAATATGTTTGCTTATGTTCATTATTGACTGTACAAGTCGATGATCCTGATGAGGCTGTTGAATTGATTAATGTATGTTTCCTATGATTAAAAATAATTTCAGATGCCTCGCTATCATGCTCATAGGTATGAGTGTGAGTCCGAAGAATCCTCAATCTTACATGTATACCTGTGAGTTGATTGCAAGGCAGTATGCAAATTTTCAACGGACTAGTTATTATGAGGCACTGTGTTTTATGGGAGGGATGTTTTTGTGATAACATCTCACATTATGCTTCATTATATGTAGAGGATAGGGAGGTGACTGAGGTATCTAAGAATGGTGTTAGTTCAAAAGGGTTTATGGAGGAGAAGAGAGGCCACAAGGGTGTGAATAAGCTAGAGGAATAGACTCCTTGCCTTTGGATTTCTCTTTAGGAGGTTAAATCGTCTGACTAGAGCATATAAGGATGTTCAGATGAACAAAATGGCTAAGATTATAGAAAAATGGACTCTGGTTGAGGTCACCCATGACAGGTGTACAACCACCTGCACTTGCGGAGAAAGAAATTGCTCAGATTGTGCAAACTGAAAGTAATAAGCGGAGCACACTAGAATGAGCATGACCACACCGTTGACATGCATGAGGACCATTATAATTCACATATTAAGGTGGCTTCCTTGCTCATCTCCTTCCTATGTTATTAAGTAACCACTTATTTACATCTTAAATTACACACATTATCCCCTCTTAGGAACACCCCAAGGATGTTGAGCATCTGAACATGCCAATTATGCATTATGCACAGATGGAGACCATCTTTGGAAAAGCTTTAGGATCCCTTAGTGAGTTGGAAGGCATATGCATGTCCTTGAGGGATGAAACTCTACTTATGCTTGACAGTAATGAGCATAATCTTGAAGCTAGCACATCTGTTGGCACAAACAAGAGCAAGAGGTCTTCCAACATTGGTGTAGAGCAAAATTTGATTAGAGCCTAAGTAGTGCACTCCAACAAATTGCATCTACCTTCAAGGACACCAAGGTGGAAAAGGTGCACCACAACCTCTATAGTGAGGTCATATCACAGACCGCCTTCACTAATGAACAATTAATTATGGCTCTCAATTACCTGGTGGATACAAGGCACAGAGGGTGAACTTTCTAATAATGACAGTTCCTCGTAGGGAGTTGTGGCTTAAGAACTTCCTATCAAGTAGTGATGCATTGGTTATGATATAATTAGTGTTAGTGCTTTTATATTTTGTGATGGTGAACTTTTACCAGTAGGGTGTATATTTTGTGATGGTGAACTAGTACCATAAGGGTTGGTGCATATTTTGTGATGGTGATCATGTGCACCATTTGGATGTGATCATGTAGGACTAGTAATATGTGTTAATCAACTAGTAATGCTTGTTGGATGCTATTAGTCTATGGTTTGTTTCATTATGCAATTCTTTGGCCTGCGATGTACTCTGTATATGACAATGTGATGCACCCTCTTATATAGGCAACCGAACACCCCTTTTTGCCTGATAAGAACATCTGCCACCTAACTTAAGCTAATTGTGTTTGATATTTGTTTCTCCATGCAATGAGGGTGCAAACGATCTTCCATATTTCCGAGGCCAATCTCTTTGAACGATTTGTAGAGACCATCTAAGAGGAGCAAGGTTGAGGGCACTGGCCAAACCAGCAACCCCAGAGGGAGAGGAAGACCTCCTATGGTTGGACACTTCCATGAGGACAGGGTTCCTATTCAGTTTTTCAGAGTGGTGTTGGAGTCAACATGAGCAGACTGGTAAATATATCTACTCTCCGTCTTTTTTACAATGGTGCAGGGTTCCTAGTCATATGACCTAATTATATGTTTTATGATTTCCTTTTGGGTCAGGAAATTCCTGCTTCCTTTGAGCAATGGATCAGTGCGCCACTTACTAGAACCATCAAGCTGCAGACTGGGACAAAATGCACCTGGTATGTGCAGATTAGACAGACGGATGGAAAGTTGGTAATGGAGGCAAGTTGGTACCCCTTTGTAGTTTGCCATGGCCTCAACCTTGGAGACTTCATGGTCTTCAAGTGCATTGGCAATTCTACCACGAAGGTTACCATATTTGATCACACATGTGCTGAGAGAGTTGTGAGTTGTGGTGATCATCCTGTCTTCCCAATACATGATGATTGATGTGTGGTTATGACCTACTAAACTTAGGCAGCGCTAATATGCGCGAGAGCGCAGAATTGCATAATCTGCGCTCTGGCCGAAACGCGCCAGACCGAGCCAGCCAGGCTACCCGAACGTGTAAACCCGCCTCTGTCCAAATTTGACGGTAAGACGTGAAGTGTCGAACGGTAATTTTACTACTGAGATTTTACTGCCGAGATTTTAGTGTGACTCAAAATTACTACATTTTGCGATAGATTTTATGATATCTTATACACAACTTTACTGCCTCGCGTGCATCTCGACCGTAAAAAACTTCTGAGTTTGACGACATTTTACTACATTTTATGATAGATTTTACGACATCCTATACACAACTTTACTATCTCGCGCGCATCTCGATAATAAAAAATTCTAAGTTTTACGACTTTTTGGCAGCACTTTCACAGTCGCGCGCAGTCCGTTTTAATTAAATAAATAATGAGGTGGTGAGATTTGAACCATGGACCTCATGCACGTTACTCTTCTCTTCTAACCAACTAGACTATGCAAGTGATTGTGAATAAATAGAAGAAATATTTTCAGTATAGAAGAAATATTCCCCTAATCCGTTTTAATTGAAAAAATAAGGACGGGATGGGATTCGAACCCTGGACCTCATGCACGTTGCTCTTCTCTACTGACTAACTGGGCTATGCAAGTGATTGTAAACAAATAGAAGAAATATTTCCTTTCTAGTATGGAATAATCAGACATGCAGTAAAATGATAGCCGCGAGATCGTAATATCGTATACATATAATAGTAATTTTGCGACACGCTTTATACAAAAATTACTACAGTCCTGAATTTTACGATGACACATGTTGTTTTACTACTCAACAGACATAAAATTACCGTATTTTACATGTCAAGTTACGTGACTGTGAGGGATCTGTTCGACAGTAATATAGTTCGATGGATTACTATATCTACTGAATAGTTTTACGGTAAGTGGTGAAAAAGGAGAGGCGTGGTGGGTCTTGGCTGGTTGGCTCGGTCGGTGGTCAGCGCGCAGGTTAGTTATTCTACTCTCAGCTGTAGATTAGCGAATATATATATATATATATATATATATATATATATATATATATAATATTTGTTTATTTTATTCATGTACTAAACTGTAATGCTAAGTAGAGACCTATGTGGTATTAACTATTGTAAGCAGAGACCAATGCTAAGTTCTGATGCTATGTGCTACTCTTTTTATGTGTATGATGATATGTGACATGTGGCTAATCAAATGAGAGAAAATGAGGGAAATGCACATTTGATGCTAGAAGTGGTGGGCAACCTCATGGGTTGTGGTGCAAAGTGAGCACAACACCTCGGATGAGGCAACCAAACACCATTTCTAACCGGGCCAAGCTCAGTTGGTGTAGACAACCAAAATCACACCTTGGCTTGCGCAGACCTTTCCCTAGCGGGTCTGGCTGTGACTAGTCTAGCTAGGATTTTAGTACAAGCAACCAAACACGGCCTCGATTTTCCCTTCTTTAACATCAAGCTTAGGGAGCCTCGTGTTTAAGCTCGTGGGTGCCTCTATCACGTAGAGCCAAAAAATGACACGTGAAAAAAATATTATGCACAAGAGAGCCAAGCTCAACCTCATGCACAAACCGACCATTGCCTAGCTTTGGTGGAGGGACAGAGCTAAATAGGGTCAGGGTGCACAAGTACTCGGGTCTAAATTTTTTTTAGCAATTGGTCCATAAAATCAATCTGTGCACCATCTTAGCTCATATAAGGTACATCCTGATGTTCTAGATCATAACTGTCAACAAAACAATCGCCCTTACGGTGAACCCCGATTAATTTCAGTATGGCTTCTCTCCTCATTGGTGTTTGCGTTGAGAGTCTGAGTTATGTGTACCGAAAACTCGAGACGTGTGATGTTCTTTTGAAAATATATTTTTAACTGCAATGTTAGCTTATACAGCGCTTAGTATTGTTTGGTTAGCTTTTTTATTTCTTTCTTAATGTTGTAAATAATTGCTCCTTTGTTCAAGAATCTATGATGTTTTTCCACAGGGCACGGGTCTACTGATCAAAATGACATGACTCTTTGGACAAGATATGGTCCGCCATGAACAACTTTAAACGTTATTTTTTATATTATTACTAATATTTAGTTGTAAGTTTTAAAGTGTCACTTATGATGTAGTTCTAACAAGTCTTAATAATATTGTTTTCGTAGGATCAATCTACGTAGGTTTATACAATAAGCGGACAAAGCTAAAGAAGTTTCGAGCATTCAAATTCTAAAATGGCATGTATTCATAAACTAATGGAGCATACAGCGTTGCAAAAACATATGATAAAATATAAGACAACAATAATTGGATAACAAAATCTATCCCACTTCAATCGGGTTATCAAAGAGAGTAAGAATGCCCAAACTTGGTTTTTCTATTGTTCTAACTCTCTAGTTCTTCACCAAAAAAAAACTCTAGTTCTTCGTTAAGTTGATTTTCTATACCTTCCGTTCCGGAACTTCAAAATCCAATCGTAACTGTCTCGAAGCTTAGTGTGCCAGTCATCTCATTTTGCACAATCAAATTGACAATAAATTAGGAACACAGAACCAACAATGCACAATTAATTTTGCCGTCAAATATGATACATATAGGGGTGCATTATAAGCACCGCAGCAGTGCAAATCTGTTAAGTACAATCAGACTGCAGGCATCGAGAGCTTCTGGGAAATGCTTTTTGGAATGGGGGATGAACACAGCATAGGCAATTTAGTTTTAGTATCCATATATGAACACAACACGACTTGGGCAGACACGCATCTAAGATTATTACCCACGATGAAAATAATGTTCATTTTGTGAACAGCATTTTCATCATGACTTAATCAATGACATACAACATGACCTAGAAAGACTTGTTGCCCCTCCAGTTCTTTTTGCCAAACTCCGAGGATTGCCACATAAAACGTGCGACAGCACATGTATTCCTGCTGCATTGGTCTCCCTAGCTCTAACCGTCAAACTTCTTCCATTTCTGTAAAAGGACGGCAAAGGCTTCCTTCCTTCCTTCCTTCCTTCTATGGTGGTGCAAAATTGCATTGACGAATGAATGAGTCACCATAATCTACGTATTTTGTCCAAAGGTGCCTGAACTGGTTCATACCAATATCCAGCCAGGGCTTCATGTTACCATTGAAATGTACAACAGCAGCGTTTCTAATCTCCTCCATGCTGATGCTTGGATTATACCCGAGCCCAAGAACATGCCAAGATTTGTCCAGAGGCTTTGTGGTGGAGTAGAATGTGATTAAACCTGGGGGCAATGTTCCTAGCTTCCATAATGTCCGGTTCTCATTCTGAAGATGACACGACCAGCAGGGAAGTCATTTCATATGCATGGATCAGATATGAGCTATTCAATAGAACAAATTAAGTATTGACAGTAAGTTTCCCTAGTCACGGTGAACTATGATGTCTATAACTAAAAAGGCTACATATTTTAGGGGGACATAGAAACGTTAACGTCAGTAATTTATCTTGTTGTCCTGTAAGGCTAATTGGCTATAACCTCAGGAGACATTGAAACACTAGCTTCGGTAATTATTTTGCTGTCCGGCTAGGCTATAATCTCAGGGGACATAGAAATGCTAACTTCAGTAATTTATCTTGCTGTCCTGTTAAGCTATAACCATTGACCTTAACTCTTTAACAAGCCATACCCATACTACAACAAGATGGAAGTGACAGCTTAACAATATTCAATTATATCTTAATATAACAAAGTAATATCAGCCATCGTCATCGATCATTAACAAAGTTACTCTTATATAAAAAGGCTAGGCTAATTGTCATATCACAGGGAACAGCTTAGTGCCACATCGACATTTATTACTACAAATAGAAATTCTTAAACTTCCAACGATAAAAGAAACACTATTAGGATGATGCAAGGAAACATACCTGATTCTGCCAGTAATGGTACTGCTCAGTAGATTTCTCCCTCCTCCAAGAATCAAGATCGAAGAAGTTCATGCCGTAAGCCCATCCACATGCATTAGGATTAAACTTCTCTTTGATAAGGGGGTGCGAGAAGTTCATATACTGCCAATACCGATGAAAGGATCCGAAGCATGTTTCTACTGCTCCATTCACCTTCCCATCCATGTCAATTTTCCACAATCCTGTAAGGTCCCGCTGTACCACAACATCATCATCCAAGAAAAGAATCTGATGCAGCCTGGGGTACATCTCAGGCAAGTAGAATCGCAAGTGATTAAGCATGGAGAGATACTTGGGATTCCTAAACTTCATATTGCTAGCATCTTTGGTGGCATTCTCAAGCTTATTCTCAAATAGAATTTTTGGAGGTTTGCCGACTCCAGTTGCCGGAGCACAGGAACATATGAGGAGTTAAGAAATTTGTAATCTTCATATGCTTTGACCTCATAGTGTGCACCTTTTAAGTCCATTAGGCGGATTATAACCTGCAGATGCATGACATAACTTTAACTCACTTTGAACTGAAATATTAATGGAACCATAGAATCTAGAAAAAATTTGGTATTCAAGCTACAAACCATTAAAGACACACAATCTGAATGTCCAAAAGATCTACACAAACTGGCAACCACATTGCATGTTTCCGGAGTCAGCACTATGATTTTGAGTTTTTTAGGGTACTAATTAGCACAATGGTATTCCCACTGGGGTGATACTGAAGTTAAAACCTATTATCAATGCCCAAATCACCTTTGAGTTTAGAGATGAACTCTTCTTCAGTTTTTTAATCAGCTATCAAGCATGTTTGCACGTATTTTGATTGGTTAAGAAATGTTTTGACAAACAATTACTCCATTAATATGTGATTTATGTGATATAAAATCACAATCATAAGTAAGTACTTTTAAATGCAAATCTAATAACATCAATTTTGTGTCACATAAACTACATACGGAGTAATTGTTGGTCAAAACCTTGTCTTAACCAATCAAACTACGCCCTGTATATACATACAGAGGGAGTAGTGCTTATTTCACAGATTGTCTGGCCCCTCTAAGTTCCATTACCATCAGTATAGTTAGATCCTATGGACCATATTTGTTAGCATCTGACATAAATCATAAAACTTCTATCCGGTATTAACATCATTTTAATTGGTTCAGACTCCTGTTAGCCTCCACTGATTCTACCATGAAGCTTGTTGTTGATCCAGCATATAAAAAAATACAACTAGTTCCTCCTTGAGCAATTGAAACCAGCAACAAGGTGGAATCAGTCAATCCCTCAAGTAGTAACATGTTACAGCAACCATAATTTATTGATCGTTAATTTTATATTTTCGTGCATGGACACAGCATGGAGGCTGGTTTAGCTGCAGGTTCCCCAGGGGTGTTAAGAAATCATGGTGATGATGGCGGTTCTTCCAACAAATGAGTAGTTGTTGATAGAGATGCTAGCACATCCTACACAACCTTCATCCTACTCAGCAGCCGCTATGTCTACCACTCTCAAGGAACCAGCCGGTTACCACTGTCCATTGTTTCGATCTGCCAGGGCAAGATTTACCGAAAATTCAAAACCTGCCGATTTATATGTTATTCAGTATTACACCGAGTTAAGACTTCCTTAGGGGTCATACATGCCAACCGTTGCCAAACCTGGCATCATTCTTGTTTATAATTTTCTAGATGTCAATTCACTACATTCTTTGGGAAAATGAATAAAAATTAAGAACCTAATTCAGTCTTGTGTGGTTTTGCTAGTAAATAACCACAAATGAGACAACACATTACTTCTAGCATGATGTACAAATGCACTAGATAACATCATATCCAGACAAACGAATCTCAATCCACACAAAAATGTCCCTCATTCTAAAATACTGTGATTTTGCAATTCACAAAAGTAACCAGTAAATGCCGGTCAGTGTTAATACGCAATCACTAACCCCTTGTTGTTTATATAAAGAATGGTGTGTATATTGCAAGATGGAGAAACATAATTGGGCAAACCTGCATGGCCCCAAGGTTCATTCGGTCAGTGACAACGTGGAAGACGTGCTTCGAGGGGTCCTGCGAGTTGGCTACGGCAGAGCGGACGACGACGGAGGCCGCGAGCACGTTATCGGAGAAGATGGCGTAGTGGAACAGCGCGGGGTCCTCTAGGGCCGCTGGCGGCGGCACCGGGTCCGCGAACTTCTCGGGCAGCGCGATCCGCTCGGCGGTGAGGCGGACAGCGAGGCAGTGGAGTGGCTTGGGTATGGACTTGGCAGCGATGAGGGAGGCGAAGGCTCCGCGCTTCTTGGCGCGCGCGAGCAACTCATTCTGCGCGAAGATGGCGTCCTTGAGGCGCTGGATCTTGAGCTGCGGGTCGAACAGCGGCTTCGCGTCGGCGATGGCGGCGCGCGCGGCGCGGATCAGGTCCTTGGCCTGTAGGTCGAGCCGGCGCACCTGGTCGCTCGGCGACGCGGATTCGGACGCTGAGGCAGCGCTGAGGTCCCGGAGCGTCGCGGTTAGGTTGCGGTGGAGGGATGATAGGAGGCGGAGGTGGCGGGCGCGGTCGAGGTGGAGGCGGCGGGAGGCCGCGGCGAGCGCGGCGGCGGAGGCGGCCGCGTCCGAGGCCTGCTTCCGGATCTGCTCCGCACGGAGCCGGTCGCCGTTCACGGCCGCGGAACCCCTGCCCGAGGCGGCCGGCGCGGCGGCGGCGAGGAGGAGGAGGAGCGCGAGGACGGAAACAGGACGGATACCGGGTCCCCTAGGGCTTCCGGCAGCGGCTGCCATGGCTTCAGAGCTCGCAAGCTTCGGGAGCTCGTCGCATTGGAGAGGGAGAGAGAGAGCGCGCTGTGCCCGTGTGAGCTTGGGGTTGGGAAGAAGAGGAGAGGAGAGGTGAGGAGGGGATTTAATTAACTGGAAGGAAGATTAGTGTTTTGATAGTGGTAAGAGGATTAATGCTAATGACTCTATTTAGTCAGACTAACCGCATCGCCGACAGTTCAGTGTGCTCTCGCTGACACGCAGGGTAAGGGTCCGCGGGCCCGGCGCGTCAGCCTCGGTAGTTAGCCACTGCTTGGCGGGATCCGGATGGCGGGCAGGGGTTTTGGTTCGTGGTGGCGTACCAGATTGACGTGGACTGTTATTATAAGACCAGGGCTACCTGTCAGTGGGCTCGACACTATTGTTTTAGGTGGAAATCACGAACCATATGGGATGTCTGGTTAGTTGTATCACGCTGCAGTGGGGAGTGCGAGGCGGCCGGAATTCTGGCACCCGCCGATGGGATTTATATGAGGATGGATCTTCTGTGCCAGCGATCCCTGTACCGTAACTCGTAGGCTACTCGGTAGGCGATCCCAATTCGGAGGCACAAATTTGTGCGTTGGCATGCTGCGAGGTTGCGCTCGCTGGTCATTTTTACCTGTGAGTGTGATCAGCGGCATGGCGGTGGGAGGGGGAGATCGGCGGGCGCCACAGCTTCCCCAGTCTTGCCAATGGAGTTGATTGAACGATGCACGGGAAACAAACAAGAATTTTGTGATTTAGAGAAAGAGAATCTGAACTCTCGGATGAAATTTAGACGAGGCTAGAATACGTGTTTCGTTCCCTCCGAAATTCATAGAAAAGAAATTAGTCGAATGGTTTTCTATAGCTAAAATATAGCTCATTCCATAAAAAAGAGCTCCCAGCGGTTATCTCATTCTACATCCTCCTCAATTGTAGCTAACATCCAGGTTCTGTGTCTGGCCAACCATCGGTCAGGAATCCTCCTCCCCGCCATCCTACTGCACTCCTCCCCCTCTCCTCCTGTTCTGCTCCACACGTCCTCCCTAAGGGTGAAACCGGATCGGATTCGGTTCGGATAGCGCTTGTACCATATTCTATTTTATATTTTTTTTCTCGGATTCGGAAGCGGATCGGATAGTGTTCGGATATGGATATGAATACGGATAATTTCATAATCGGATATGGTACGGAAACGGATCGAATGCGGACCGGAAACGGATAAAAAAAGTCAGATAGTACGCACATACGAAGAGAAATAGTTTTAACAGAAATAGCACTTCCTTTTAGCTGATCTGACATTTGGAACCTCGTGTGTTGCGGTGATAGCTTAAACTCTAAGCATGCAGGTATGATGCTAAGTGAAAGATGGACATGCATATAACAAAAAAATAGCCAGCATTCACTCAGAAAAAACTAGCATCCCTACATTCAGATGTACTAGAAGATGGGGAGAACATCCAAGATAACACTTAAGTGATCACCCAGATCTACTTAACCCTATCCAGGTGAGGCTCCACGCATAAGAGAAATCAAACTCATTACAGTTTTTGGTGCCCAAAAGTAATGAGACTCTCTGAGAAAGGAAACACAACACATGCGCAGCACAAACAACATTGGAAAAGAGCTTTTGGATCAACGGTACTCATCCTGCTCCATCAGGTCTTCGATTGGCACTTCTTAAGGTCCAGTCATCCTAAGAGCATTGCAAGCGCGAGCACTTCTGCTTGGAAAACATTAGCTCCTACAGCAGCAACTCTTTGTGGATGGGAATTCTAATCCTTTTAATGCTCTAATATGACACCAAATATTTCACCCCATAATGCCATCTCATATTCCCCAATGTGGAGGCTATCAAACAAAATACCAAAATTAAAACCAGGACATGTCTGTTGCAAGGCAAATCAGTAACTACAAAATACAGGCATCACAAGGGATTTACATATTGAACCATCACAAGCATTCATGCGTAAATCATATATCTACAAGAAAAAAAAAGGGATTATGTTTCCTCCCAGAATGAACTTAAAGTGAACCCAGTCATGAATAGGGGGAGCAAACCTCGCCGGAGAGGCGGAGAGCCGGTTGCTCGACAGGTCGAGCACCACCAATGCCGAGCAGTTGGAGAGCTCCGGCGGGATCCTCCCGGAGAGGGCACTTGCTGAGTCACCGGTGTCGTCCAGTTCGAGGGGGGAGACGAGCGTGAGGGAGAGCGTGGCGCCCTGCGGGATGTCGTCGCCGGTGACTCGGCCTAGAGCTGCGGGTCTGCGACGCCGTCGGGGTGGGGGACGGTAACGGGGACAGAGTGAGGACTGAGGCTTGGGCGCTTGGCCGCTTGGGGAAGGAGTTGGAGAGACCGGCGAGAGGGGTGGCGTGCGCCGTCACGGGCGTGGCGTCGGCGCCATCGGGTGCGGGGCCGGGCCGCCAGGGCGTGCGGTGCGGCCGTGCGGGTGCGGCGTGCGGGAGTGGAGCGCCGCTGCGCGCCTACGCCGGGAGGGCTAGGGTTATGGCGGTCGGCGGAGTGGGCTGGACCGGGTGCGGCATGCGGGAGTGGAACCATAATGGCGGAGTGGGCTGGACCGGCTAGTGGGCTTGGCTACCGACTGCAGCCTGATGGGCTGAAAATCGGATAATATCCGATTTAGCTATGTCGGATATCCGTTTAAAAATTTCGAATAATCCGATATCCGATGAATATTTACAATACCATATCCGATACCATATCTGATTCCAGATATCCGAATCCGAATCTGTATCTGATTCCACCAGATACGGATATGGTTTTATCCGGAAATTATCCGATCCGGTTTCACCCATAGTCCTCCCCCTCCCAATCGTTCCCGAGCAATTTTTCATTGTGTCCGCCTATGCATAGATCCCATCCGCGAAGATCCCCTCTACGGTTGTCCTCCATCTCCGCCTCCATCCGAACCCCCCTCCTGGCCACCGGTTGGCTCAACTGCATGGCTACCCCCCAATCTCCGCCTCTGTCCGGATCCTCCTCGCCACCGGTCGGCTCGACCGCACGGCTGCCCCCCATCTCCACCTCTGTTCGGATCCCATTCCTCCCCACCGGCCCGATCGACGCTATGGCATACCCGGTTTAAAGGCCGGATAATCCCTTGTATTTACTGTACTGATCCCATGATCAGTGGCCAGTACACACAAGTTAACATGTATATCATTGTCATACTCGCACATATCAGTATTTGATATATAAATAGACTGTCCAGCTGAGGTATTATACCTATAGCCCAATGGCTAAAATATTACAGCGGAAATCAATCTATGAGGTGGCCCATCAATATGCCATACCCGACAGGCAATTGACTGGGGTTACGCCCTAGCCTTCGCAATCACTATCGTTCTCTTCAAGGTAGACGTCTCTTTCGTCTGGCCAGATCAAGAAGTTAAGTGAGTATATTGAATATACTCGCAAGCATCCATAGGGGGAGTATAACGTATATGTTTCATGCAAGGCTTGTTCAAGGGAATAGCTCTAACCTATGTTGTATGTTGAGTGGAAAAGTAAGCTCCCATTCAAAATACGAAGTAATAGATTCAAGAGCATTTTTGAAATCAAGCTCTTCTCTGACGAGGCAGTATCCGGTGCTGGAAGTTCTAGCTAGACAATCGTTAGCTAAAGGTCGATAGCACCGTCTATCGCCTCAAACAATCCTTAAGTCACACCCAATGCAAGATGCAACTCCCCCTTTTGCTAGGTACCAGTGAGCACACTTCGCGAGGTGTGTCGGCAAGGTTATTGCAACGAGATATTTCCCCCATTTTTGTAGCAGAGCTGAACCCGCTAGATGAACAACCTAGATTCACTTTATGTTCGATGGTCCTCGACACATAGATAGAAAAATAGGTTCATCTTTGTGTCGAACAACTTTCTACGTAGCTACCTGGAGGTTCTCTAGGGATAGCCATCCACTTAGCACTTAACTTCCTACTGCCCACGTATCCAACCACTAGCACTCGATAGGGTATTTAGCCAAGTCCTTCTCACAAAGGCCATGTGGAAGTACGAGGTGAACCTAATTTGGCGGCATTTAGGCTTGGTCCTTAACTGATTCAAGCAAGACTGCACATCATCACCTTATAGCCATGTCTTGACATGCTACGATCATTCCTCCAACCTCCCCTTATTGTTCTCACCCGAATCAAAATCATCCTCCATTTTTATTGTGGGGTTTTGGCAAACATCACTTTCTAAACATTCACCTTGGAAGGCACATGTCTTCCCAAGGGTTTTATCCCATAACCAAGGGAGGTTCACGTGGATCGGAGAAAAACAGGTAGAAAAACAGGTTTTTCTCTATAGCGGGGCTAAGCATGGCTACCGCATATATTCCTTAATACTTTGCTGGACGTACGATGAACAACAAATAGTGCTAGGGGAGTCACTCCCGATAGAGCAAGTTGCAACAGCAAGGTTAGTCTCAATACGAGTAAATTAATAGACTAACATCTCTTTGCACTTGTTACCTCAAACAGGGGCCCGACATATTTCGCCAAATCCAGACCTCCATCGATAAGGGCCACTAGCTCCGATGACAACAATGACAAAGAAGGCCCCATCTTCCCGGACCCAAGGCCGGGCCGCTATCGACGTCAGGGGCTTCGCGGCTTCCACAATTAGAACAACAACCTCGAGCGAGGGGCAGACCACTCTGCACATGTCCCCGTCGTACTCGCCTCAAGTTTCTTACGTCATCATAGTAATTGCAGAAAAAAGGGGAAACCGATTATCACCACCACACAAAATCTCCTCCACGATGATTCAAATTTTGGAAAACAGCCGGATCAGATAAGCATGATTGCAAAGTCACAGGCGTGACCTAAGCATATGTTAGACTCCCCAGAATTCCTACTCGGACGTGGGACTACTTGACAGTTTCCTAAAACTACTTGAGGGTGTTCAATTCCCGACTAGGAGATTTGGATGACCAAGGGCCTGAGTAGACAGCTTAACCTACTTGAAAGCGCTTACGATAACTCAAGAAAACATATAGTCGAATGTTGTACCTGGCTAGGTTGATTCTATTGATCTATCTTGGCCTCATTCCACGTACTGGTGGGGGGCTTGACAATGAGTAGTATATTACTATCATATACGAGGTGGTATCCGTATACAAAACCTTGGATAACTAGAGCAGTTGACGTGTCTACAAAGGATTCTAGATAAGGAGATCCCCTCGTAAGGATCCAGGAGACCTTTTAAACTAGAAAGTCTAACCCTACGTTTAAGGGAAGATAGAGTTCTACTCGGAGATGACTTCGTGTCTCCCACCACTCAGAATACCCTCTATAAAAGGACCCGGTAGCCCTACAAGCCAGGGAAGATCCAACAAGATTTAGAAGATGCAAGCCTACAGGAGCATTAAGAGATTAAGCTCTAGTTGTGCCAAAGCTTCAATCTTCCAACTAGCCTCCTCGAGAAGATTCGTCAAGTTGTCCAGACCTACTCGGAGAAGGTCCCGACTAGGTCTAGATCCTATCTAGGATAGCCACTAACACATCCTTGTAAGCTACTCGTGGTTCAATATGTACCCACAGGATGTAGGGTTATTATCCTAAGGGAGGCCCAAACCTGTATAAAAATCATTGTCTGCGTTTCCCGGTGTTGCTAGACGACGGCCCCAGGGGTCCCTACCCTTCAACAAATCTTTTGTTTATGACAACAGTAAGCTTGGCAGTTTACCAATCGTCAATGTTTAGGTCATCACGACAAGAAGTATCAACTCTAAGGTTTTTTACTGAGCTAGAGTTTATGTGGCTTTTATTGGGTTACGGTGAATTCATAGTAGGATTTCCTTACCTTAACGTGGAAATATTATGTCTTGTACTTCCCTATTTAAAATGAAGGTGCATAATTAATCATAAGGGTTTCAATAATATGAATATGCGCCTTAAGAACATATTGGAACCAAGATACGTTACAAGGTTTTAGGAAAAGAATCATTTTAATCAAAGTTATATTGAAAAAGATAGGTATACATCATGTATACATGAAATACATTTAAATCTGAAATTCAAATAATTTCAAAAATCATGAAACTGGTACGAGTAGGTAGGTTTTGATTTAATGAGACTATAGGAAGAAGGATGGGTCATTTGGAGAAGAAACAGAGAAGATACGAGGTTCCGAAGTTCTGCTAGGAGGGGGCGATAGGAAGGGTGAAGTCCTGCCGACAGGGGCGTAACGTCGATAGCGCATTTCGGAGGTACGCGTTTAGTAAATGAAAAGGAAACAGAGATGCTACTAACTTACTATGATTTCCAGTCAAGAAAGCGTATTTTGGTTTGAGCAGAAGAAGGAATGCGTGTTCATAACCGAAAGGCGTACTCTAGAAGGTGAGCTTCTACTTGTTCCGATTAATGGGACCGGGTTGTTGGTGTCACCTTAGGCTTAGTAGCCTTTACCTGCCTAGCAGTATGATCCAGACCATCATTAGGATGCGTCAGACAAGGTTAGCTAGACGCTCCTCGCGGAGAAGGAGAACTAGATGGGGAAGGGAGATGGGACGGCGGGGCCACGCAACGCTCGGGAGATGGGTGCCAGTGGTGAGTGGCGGCCTTGGGGTCGATGGCGGGAACCGAAGCTCAACCGCGTGGTGAAGCGGGTTGCTCCGACTTGGTCCTGGGGCCAGGACGGTGGCGAGAAGGCGGCGAGGATTTGCCCAACGGCGATGACACTCGGGAGGTCTTCGGTGAAGAGCTCTGTAGCTGCCAACGGGGAGAAAGAGGAAGTCTGATGGGACAAGAAGGGGTAGTGCACGCAAGATGGCAGAGGGATGTCGCCAGAGCAGGGATGTTGCAAAGGGTGGCCACGACTGATCTCTTCTGCCGGGGTTGGAGACGGGAACTAGCTCGGCAGCTTGGGAATGGGGAAGGAAAGTTGGGTGTTGCGCTTGACCATGACCGAACGCCCTTGCAGGCGCCGAGCAGACCCCGCCAGCAGTGGTGGTACGGGAGCTCCTCAATGGAAGCTCGACAGCAGGAAAATGTGGTGCTTGGTGAGGTGACCACAACAGTGCTTGCAACTGGGACCGAAGAAGAGGATGTTGTGTCAACTTGGCACCTAGGAAGAGGAGGCAAAGGGGAGGGGAGGAGGAGGTGGAGAGAAACAATGGGGAATGGCTCGGGTGGAGCTCAAGAAGCAAAGAGGAACAAGGATAGAGAGGAGCTCGAAAATAGAGGAGATAGCGCAGCTTGCTAAGGGAGTCGAGCAGCTCAGCTTGAGGAGAAATAAGCGGAGAAAAGGAAGGCACAAGGAAAAGGGAAACTCGGCTATTAGGAGGACGAAGGGAGGTCAGCGGCTATGGGGCAAACGGTGGAAGCCGGAGGATTAGGGAAGAAATGGGAAAGGGAGAGCTCAAAAGGGAACCTTGGAAGCAGCTCGGAGAGAAGGAAGAGTGACAAGGGAGCTCAGTAGAGAGTAGCTTGGGAGCATAGAGAGCATGAAGAAAATGGAACTTGGCTTGGTGCTTGGGTAGGGGTGAAGAAGAGGCCAGGAGAGATGTAGCTCTGTGGAAAAGAGAATGGGGAGAATGAGAAATGGTTGCCCGGCATCGGAGGATGGAGAAGATATAGGGGAGCAAGGGGCGAGCTGGCCAGTGTTCCAGTTAAGCATAGTGGAGTTGGGCACCGACATCTGTAGCAAAAGGGAAGGTCACAATGTGTTTCATGGCAGCAGCTCAACCGAGCAGGGAAGATGCAGAGGGAGAAGAAGGTGTTGTCGAATGACCCAGAGGTCCACATGGAGGTGAGGGAATGTGTATTCGGTTGGTACAGGAGGTGTGGTCTTAGTAGTCAAAAAGGATGAGCAACAATACGAAAAAGAACAATGTTAGGCCTAGATATTTTGATTAAAGCTTTGAGGGAAATATAGCGTTGGAAATATAGCCGTTCGAAATATAACCGTTGAAAATATATCTGACGATGGCATAGCACCCGGGTATCGTCAAGGAGGATAAAGCTGGGCCTCTGGTCATAGGGTGGGCCGGGCCGACTACTCGGAGTCCGACTTCTATACGGGGGCACTTCATCGACTTGGAGTACAAGACATAAACATGTACCTACCCGATATTATCGGGTTCTAGTTGTAACCGACTAGAATATTTACTTGTAAACCAATTTGGACTCATATAGCCCTGCCCCGGTCGCCTATATAAGGCAGAGCAGGGATCCCCTGATCGGGAGAAGCTTACATCTTTAGACACACGTAAACCCTAGCAACCTAGAGAGCTCCTCTCGAGGTCTTGCTGCATACGAAACATAAGCAATACAATTCATCAAACATAGGACGTAGGGTATTACCTCTTCTCGAGGGCCTGAACCTGCCTAAACTATGTGTCTTGTGTGCACCCATCTAGATCTGCTACGCGTACGTTGCCCCATATTCATTATTGCCAGATTAAAACACCGACAGTTGGCGTGCCAGGTAGAGGAGGTGCGCATAGATCCATCTAAGCAGATCCAGATGGGTTTCTCCAACAACAACGGCGACTTTGCTCCGGGCCGAATCATGAGTTTTGGCTCCTTGGATTCTGTCACTGACCCAGAACAGATTTTCTGATTCGAAAAACTGGACTTCATCACCGACAAGCTCGACAAACTTCAGCTCTGCGACTCGGCTTCCAGCCGATCGGTGGAGGCTTCACCGTCTTCCCCACTGGGACTCTCCACCGAGTCGAGGGCTTTGACAGCCATCTCCGAGGATGAGGTTGTGCCAAAGTTGGATCTACTGCTTGGACATGGGTTTTCACCCGTCGAGCAGGGATCCCGACTAGTTGGCGCGATCGAGTCCCTCTTGCCCATCCTTGACTATGACTCGGATGACTTCGAGAGTTCAGGAAGTCACCATCTTTCCCGGGAAGTCTTCATGGTTGACTCGGACACAGTGGCAAACAACGGCGACCAGTCCATCCCCATCGCGGATCAGACCTGACGATGGCATAGCACCCGGGTATCGTCAGGGACGCAAAGCTAGCCCTCTGGTCACAGGATGGGTCAGGCCGACTATTCGGAGTCTGACTTCTACGCGGGGGCGCCTCATCGACTTGGAGTACAAGACAGGGATAAGTACCTGCCCGGTAACCCCGGATTCAGTTGTAACTAACTCAGAAATTAATCTGTAAACCGATCCGGACTCTTGTAACTCTACCCCGGCCGCCTATATAAGGCTAGGTAGGGGCCTTCCGATCGGTAGATCCACACGAGGCAACATACGTTCTCGTACTTTCATATCCACATAGCCCTAGCAACCTAGAGATCTATTCTCAAGGCCTTGCGGCACTCGGGATACAAGCAATACCAACCACCAAACACAGGACGTAGGGTATTACCTCTTCTTGAGGGACTGAATCTGCCTAAACTTTGTCTCCCGTGTGCACCCATCTGGATCTGCTGTGCTCACGCTGCCCTATATTCAATATTGCCGGATCTAAACACCGACAGTTGGCTCGCCAGGTAGGGGCTGTGCGCATAGATCCATCCGGACAGGTCCAGATGGGTTTCTTCAACAACTACAGCAACTTCGTTCCAGGCAGCATCATGAGATTTGCTTCCCTGGACGCTGTCCCTGATCTAGGATAGCTTCTCCGATTCGGAAAGCTGGACTTCATTGCTGACAAGATCGACAAGCTTCACCTCTGTGACTCGGCTTCCCGCCGATTAATGGGGGCTTCATCGCCATCTCCACTCAGACTCACCCCTGGGTCCACGCCTTCGGCTCCTCTCCCCAAGGATGAGTTTGAGCCGGAGTTGGATCTGCTATTTGAACACGGGTTCTCACCCGTCGAGCAGGGATCCCGACTGGTTGGCGTAATCGAGTCCCTCCTACCCATCCTTGAGTATGACTCGGACGGCTTTGAGAGCTCGGGAAGCCACCATCCTTCTCGGGGGGTCTTCATGGCTAACCCTGATGTGCTGGTCGACAACGACGACCAACTCATCCCCATCAAAAATCAGACTCCTGAGCAACTAGCAACCACTCGGCTCCGCCTTCTTGCTAAGGAGGAGGCACCAGCCGAGTAGCAAACTGCGCTGGCTCGCCAGCGTGAAGAAAGAGAACGCAATGAGGACATGCGGGATCGTGGATGCCAGCTCCGCAATGCACTCCGCATGCATGAAAGGGATGGCGTCCCGATATTTCCGCTCCCCAGTCACAAAATCATCGCTGCCACGGTGGCGGCACGTGCCATCAATATTCCTGAGGACACCCCGGGTCACCATGAACTCCGGCGGCTCCGGATCCTAGTGGGGGAAGCAGCCCTCCAGCAGGCCGAGATCTCCGGGGACCGCGCAGGTTCCTCTGCGAGTGCCAGGAGCTGGCATTTTTCCCCTCGAGGGAACCCGCAAGCTGCAGAGGGTCGCCGGGCCAACCTCGAACGTCATCACCCCGCCGGATCAGTTCGTAGCCGACTCGGACCGGACCGTGATGCACGGGGTACTATTGCTGCAAGAAACCGTGCCCGCCACGGCACGGGACAAAAGGATCACCCTGCTGGGTCGATACGTAGCCGACTCGGACCAAACCGTGACGCGCGGAACACCCTTGAGGCTCGACAAAATTCTTGTCGGGACTCAGGGAGAGACAATCACGGTGGTCACCACGGAGACAGCAGTGATAGCCGTACTACCAGCCGGTGTAGCTCTCCAACTCATTCCGGCATGGCCTACGTTGGCCCTAAGGCGTTCGGTTCTCGCATCCACGACGTTGTCTTCCCGTCACAATTCCGAGTCACCGGTGTCGACAAGTACATGGGCGAGACTCAGCTAGATATCTGGCTGGCTGATTACCACACGGCATGCAGAACCAATGGTGGCAACGACTACGTTGCGATTCATTACCTGCCCCTGTTTCTAGCTGACTCGGCTCGAGCCTGGCTTACCAGCTTGCCTCAGGGCTGTATCCAGTCATGGGCCGACCTTGAAACCCTCTTCATGAACAACTTCATGGCCGAGTGGACAGAAGTCCAGTCCCCATCCCTCCGTCGTCGACCTCGAGCATTGGACACTCTACTCTCACTGATGCTTCAGGGCGCAGGGGCTGGCGTTGTGCTCATTTCCCCAAGAGGAGAACGTTTCAAGTACGTGCTACAGATCCACTTCCCAGCGTCCAACAATGTCGCCGAATATGAAGCCTTACTACACGGCTTACGCATTGCGACCTCACTCGGGATCCGCCGGCTCCTCGCCCACGGAGACTCCGAAACTGGTGATCAGGCAGGTGATGAAGGACTGGTCATGCAGAGACCCAGTCATGGAAGTCTACTGCCAAGAGGTGCGCAGGTTGGAAGTCAAGTTCGATGGCCTTGAAATCACGCATGTCCTCCGCCGAGACAACGAAACTGCAGACGCGCTTGCCAAGCTGGGGTCTAGTCGGGATATCGTCCCGGCTGGAGTTTTCCTCCAGGAGTTGCATGCCCCCTCTATCAAAGCGAAGACGGCGCCCGAGACCACTGAACCACACCATGAAGAATCTGATAGCACTTAGCAGACTCCACAAGAAGTCTTCGCCATCACCCCCGACTGGGCAACGCCCTTCCTCGACTACCTCCAGCGAGACACCCTCCAGCCAGATCAGACCGAGGCGCGCCGCCTCGCGAGACATGCCAAGGCCTACGTCATCGTCGAGGGTGAACTCTACAAGAAGAGCGTCTCCGGAATAGTCCAGCGATGCATACCTCAAGAACAGGGGAAGCAACTTTTGCATGATATTCACTCGGGAGTTTGCGGGCACCACGCGGCGCCAAAATCATTAGTCGATAAAGCCTTCCGACAAGGATTCTACTGGCCAACTGCTATCTCCGATGCTGAGCACATTATGCCCACTTGCGAGAGATGCCAATACTTCGCCTGGTAGACACACTTGCCGGCTCAGGCACTCCAGCCCTATCCCGATCACCTGACCTTTTGCCGTTTGGGGTTCTGGACATGGTTGGTCCCCTTCAAGAGGGCTCCCAGGGGTTACACACATCTCTTCGTCGCAGTCGACAAATTTACCAAGTGGATTGAAGCCAAGCCAGTCGCCACGATCACCGCTGAAAAGGCCGTCGAGTTCTTCCAGGACATAGTATATCGTTTCGGTGTTCCTAATAGCATAATCACAGACGATGGCACTCAGTTCACCGGCGGTGCCTTCCTCCAATTCTGCGATGACTACAACATTGGCCTCAACTTCGCTGCCGTGGCACACCCACGCACCAACGGGCAGGTTAAGCAGACCAATGGCTTGATTATGCAGGGCATCAAACCTCGGATCTTCCAGTGCCTGAAGAAATTTGCGGGTAAATGGGCAGCCGAGTTGTCCCTCGGTACTCTGGAGCCTGCGGACTACACCCAACCGATCAACCGGGTACACCCCTTTCTTCATGGTATATGGAGCCGAGGCCGTGCTACCGACTGACCTGGACCACGGGTCTCCGCGCATCCGTGCCTACACTGAGGCCGAGTCAGCGGAAGCAAGACAAGATGCTATCGACCAGCTCGAAGAAGTACGCGAAGTCACTTTCCTTTGGTCGGCAAAGTACCAGCAGGGACCTACGACGCTATCATGGCTGGCACGTACGCGGCCGCTCGTTCAACATTGGCGACTTGGTTCTACGCTAAGTCCAGTCCAACAAAGACAAGCACAAACTCTCACCACCATGGGAGGGTCCGTACGTGGTCACCGAAGTACTACGCCCGGGGGCTTACCGGCTGAAAGATAACAATGGCAACATTATCACCAACCCATGGAACATCGAACAGCTATGTCGCTTCTATGCCTAAATTTTATTCGCTCCATTGGAAGCAATGCTCAGAATTCCCGACTGGCCTGCTATGCACGCTCACGGCCGCGCATAATGGACACTCGGGGGCTACACCACCCTGGGTGCACCCAAACGCACTCGGGCTTTTTTTCGAGCAACTTATTTTAGTACTGTTTATACAATCTGACGTTAACTCTTTGCTCTCGATCACCGGTTTATGCCACAACCCTATGGTAAAAGGGAAACAGCCCACGGCTACTCTCTACGCCAAGGGGGGCTACATCGGGTCGACAAGAGCACATACAACGGATTAACCTACACACGAACAAATCTTTTACGAAGAAAGAAAGATGATAGGCTTTAAGCCAAGTTCTCTACAAAACATGCATGAACAAATATTCACTCGGACTTCCCGAGCAGTTGACGCACATGTTTATCCCTACAGATCGGCGCGGTCGACGAGGGAGTGCGCCGTGCCTTCGACCACCTTCATCGGCTCTCGGGACTTCTTCGTCGGGAACGTCGGCAGCATACCCTTCTCCTATTGCTTCCATGTCAAGCAACGGGTAGTGGGACTTCGCCACCGCGAGCAACAACAGAGCTCCGGATCACGAGATGTCCCTCTGTAGCCACCTATCCTTATCGGGCACCCATTGAAGGCGCTCTGCGATCACATCCGCGTGGTTCGGCACGGGGTTGTTTTCCCACAGAGCGTCACAGGCTGTCCGACCTGCCGTCTTTAGGGACTCGGCCGTCTCGCTGATCTTATTGATGTGCAGTTGGAAAGCTACAAAGACAAAACAGAGGCATTAGCAAGGTGTTCAGTGGGCCCCGATCGAACAAGACCCGAGTCAAGAATTTACTGGTGGCGGAGTCTGCGGCCCTCTTGTTCGCTGACTTGACAGCCTCCAAAGTCCTTCTCAGGCTACCGTCAATGACGGTCACTTCCTCCTCTAGCTGCCTAACTCGAGCCTTCTCTGCCCTCGAGCTCCTCTTGAAGCTTGGCGGCCCTGTCTTCGACAGAGGCAAGTTGACCGACACGGGCCTTCATCGCCTCAAGCTCCTCCTTGAGCTTGGAGGCCTCATCTTCAGCAGCTACAGAAGGCAAGTCAACACGACAAGAAACAAAAAATGATCAAAGAAGCTCGGCTTCCTTACCTTGAGCGCGGGCGGCTTCTTGGGATAGGCCCCTCCTCAGGGCCGCAATCTCGACCCCCCACGTGCGGACTACTTCTTGCTTCGCTTGGAGGTTCCCCCTCAAGTTATCCCATCTTGGCCTTGCGCTGGCCAAGTCAGTCGAAGGCCGGGAGATGCTCCTGGAGGAACTCAGTCTTGTCCATAGACCGTTTGGTCAAAGTCTGCAAGAAGCATCAAGGGAAGTTAGCAACCCAGGAAAATCGTCAAGACCCTCCACTCGGTTCCTTGAACCCAGTGAAAGCTCGGGGGCTACACCCGATCGTGCACCCAGAGTGAAATCTACATAATAAACCAAGGACCCTCCGCCCGACTATTCTAGTCGACCGAAGGCTCGGGGGCTACACCCTCTGGGTGCACTGATCGTGCACCCAGAGTGAAATCTACAGAATAAACAAAGACCCTCCGCCTGACTACTATACTCGACCGAAGGCTCGGGGGCTACTCCCTAGTGGGTGCACCGTCGGTGCACTCACAGGCAAAAAATAGAATAACAGAAACAGAAATGCAAGGGTGAAAGCCTTACCTACATCAACGACCACAGTCTGTCGTTCAGCAGGTTGGCGCTCTCCCTCACCGTCTTCAACAGCACCGGGAGCGTCTCTCCGAGCTAGGCGGCGATGTCCATCGCCTCGTCCTATTCTTCCGCCTCCCGGACATCGTTGATCTCCCGGAGGACTTCGCTCGGCCATGCGGGGTCTATTTGTCGGACCCGCAGCGGCTGGATCGCTAGCTGGGAGCCCGGCAGAGGAGGGGGCATGTGGTCGATTTCGACCTCCTCCACCGGCATCGCCAGATTGCTCCTGCGGTCTGACGGGACAACTCCCGCCAGACTCGGGCCCACTGAAAGATCATCTAGGCTCCTAAGTGGTTTTGATGGTTAATGGCAACTCAAAATGGGATCTAATGTTTACAGTGAGTGTAAGCAGGTTTTATAGGTTCCAAGAAGAAGGGTCATCAAGGGAATGATGACCACCCAAAAGTACAAAGGTGGTCTCCAGGACAAGGGAATGACTGTGCTAGGCAGCTGTGTCACAGCTGTGAGGAAGCCGGTGCTATGCAAGGAGTTGCAAGCAAGGTGATGGTGGCTTGATGCGTCAGGGGCCGTGAATACAATTGGTGGCAAGTATAGCCTAGATTTACTAGTTTCTTTGAGTCTATAGGAAACGTCTGTACTATCAAGAGGGATGAAGTAGTAATAATATGTGGATGATCTTTTGTTCAATGCTCAGGGTGTTGGACAGTTGCACTGATGCTTTGAGGTCAGTGGCCATGTGTCAACAGTTTTGCACAAGTGTGAAACTGGTTTGCGTTAGCACTCTGCAGTGCTAGCAGTAGAAAACCCTAAGGGTTAGAGTCACCGGTGTGACGCAGCTGTGTCACAGGTGGTCTAGCACTCTATGACTCAGGTATATCACTGTACCAAGGGAGAGCTTGTAAATGCTAAGGGACCTGCACTACGATGGTTTGTCTGCTGAGTCAGAAGACTGTTGGAGGTTCTCTCCTTATTAGGGATCAGAGTAGTTGTATGCTGAGGGCATGTCATGTGCCAAGACCGGGCTGAGTAGTGCGGCTACATCAGTTAAGGGTTCACCTGTGTCAGCCTCCGGTGACACAGGTGTCGGTCTGCCCCAGCCGGTTATAGGTTGGGCGTAGTGAGTAGCTGTGCCACCGGTGCCTATCACCGGTGGCTCACTTAATCCTACGTGGCAACAGTGTAACGGTCGGGTTCCTGTGAACCCTATAAATAGGGGACCAGGGGAGGTCTTCGACCTCAACCATCCAAGCTAGCTCAAATCAGAAAATTATATTCGACCGTTGCAAGCCTCTCTCACTCAGAACAAAAGCCAACCTTCCTAAGAGAGTTAGAGTCCTTGAGCAAAAGAGCATTTGGTTCCTTCAAGATTCATTGCTGCTGAATCTATTACTCTTGGAGTGTCTACTCCTAGACGAGTGTAGGAGTTGCTGGTATCACTCAAGTTTGTGTGAGCTGGACCAGTAGTTTGTGAAGGTGAATCGAAGTCTACCTGCTATAAGGCTAAAGGACTTCCACAAGCAAAGCAAGAGGCCTGATCATGTAGGTACTCAGAGAACAAGCACGATTCAGTGCTGGTGATCTCTTCGGAGTAGCCTCTCCAACGGAGACGTACCTCTCTGAGAAGAGTAGGGAACTTCGGTGAAAAACACCTGTCTATCTGAGTACTTTCTGTATTGCTTACAGTTCCTTGCTATATCTGCTTGTTTGTATGATCTTAGACATATTCTGTTCATCTGTTGTAGATCATGTTTTCACCTGTGCTAACTTAGCTGTGTCACAGTTGCTATAGATCATATCTCTTACCTGTGTTAGCTATCTGTTACACAGCCACTTAGGTTGCACATTTATTTCTAAGTCTTTAGCTCACTTATGTTACCACCTGTATGACAGCTACATGTTAATTCGTACATCATATATTGCATGTGCTGTTCACCTGTCACACAGTTAGCTTATCCTGCAACTAGCTAAGTCTTAATCTGTTCAACTAAGTTAAAAGAAGTAAATTTAATTAGCCTCCTATTCACCCCCCTCTAGTCGGCACCTTCGATCCTTTCAATTGGTATCAGAGCAGGTTGCTCTTTGTTTTGGCCTAACAGCCAGAGTTAAAGGATGTCGGGCTATGAGAGTAAAATACCTGTCTTTAATGGGACTAATTATGCATTCTGGAAAAGAAAGATGCAAATGCATCTTATTGCCATTGACCCAAATGTATGGGAAGTTGTCTGTACAGGCTACAGGTTAGAAGACAACATCATGCCTACCATAAACGACAAGAGAAATATTCAGAACAATGCTAGAGCTGCCACAGCAATCTTCATGGGTCTACAGGAGCATGACTTCAACAGAGTCAGCACTATGGATTCTGCCAAGGATATCTGAGATACTCTGGAGCAGATCTATGAGGGCAGTGATACTCTAAAGAAGTCAAAGAGAAGCCTTCTGGAATCAACATTGGAGAGATTCAAGTATGAGCATGGTGAGGACATCAACTCCCTGTTCTCAAGACTCACAATCATCACCAACCAGTTGAAGGCCCTAGGCTCCAATCGGGTAGATGATGAAGATGTGGTGAAGAAGTTCTTGTCAGTGCTTTCTAAAGCCTACAGAACTCTTGTTCTCATGCTTAAGGAGAAAGATGGGTTCGACAAGATGAAGCCCACAGAAGTGCTAGGAAGGATCCTTACACATGAGATGGAACTCAAGCAAGAAGGCAAGCAAAACTTTTCCCCAGCTATTAAGAAGAACATTGCCTTGAAGACCACTGCCTCAACGTCACAACCTGAGAGTGACAGCAGTGAGGAACTCAATGAGGAGCTGACTAGTGGAGAAGAGAGTGAACTTATCCTCCTCACAAGAAATTTTAGAAAGTTCTACAAGAAGAAGAAGCAGTTTGAGTCCAGTGACAGATTCAAAGGGAAGAGGCTGTCTAAAGACAACAAGTGCTTCGAATGTGGCAAGAAATGCCACTTTGCTGCTGATTGTCCAAACAAGAAGAAGGACAACAGTCAGTACAAGAAGAAGAAGGACTTTCATGGAAGGAAGAAGACCTTCAACAAGCACCCAACCTACTCCAAGAACAAGGCCACTACTAGAACCTATGTTGGACAAGCTTGGGTATCAGATGACTCAAGTTCAGAGAAAGAATCTGAGGATGAAGGTCAGGTTGTTGGAATTGCCATCAGCATGGCTGATGCACCCAGCTATAACACAGCCAGGTCACACAGCTTCGAGGTCAACTCCAAGGATGACCAGACTCCATCCACTTCTGGCCTTTTGTGCCTTATGGCCAAAGAATCTAAGGTAATTACAGAAGATGACTTTCTAGATTATGCTGAACTAATGGGTATTCTAGAAAGAACAGATAAGGCATATAGCAGGAAAAGGAATGAGAATATATCCTTAAGGGATAAACTCAGGGAGCTCAGGGAAACATGTGATGAGGTCTCTGATAATAGGGAAAATCTCAGGCTGGACCAGGAAAACCTGAAAATAGCTCATGAAAAGCTCAAGGTAGCTCATGAGCTTCTCATTAAGGAGCATGAGGAGCTTAAGGCAAAGCATTCCATGTGCACTGATATTCCTTCTATATGTACTGATGCATCTTTGCCTACTCCTGCTATCATTGAAACATGCTTAAACTCTGCTAGTCGTATAAATATTCTAACTTCCACAGGTTGTGCAATTGATAACTCAAAAGAGGCTTCAACCTCTACTGCTACTAACTTTGTGGATGCAGTTGAACATAACAAGCTCAAGGAGGAGCTTGAGGAGCTTAAAAGGCTTATGAGAAAAGGCCTATGCACTGCCAATATTGGCATGCAGAATTATCAGCTGATTAGAGCTGAGATGCTAAGAAAGAATGATGGCCGAAAAGGCCTGGGTTATGATTCCTCTGTAACTAAAGATAAACTGTCTGCTGTCACTAACTCTTATCTTGCAGCTAAATTTGTGAGACAGGCAGGCACAAGTGACAATAAATTTGTTGGTCATATGTAGAGAAATAGGAATGCAGTGAACATTCCATCCAACCCATCCTATGTCCTGCAAAAGGACAGAAAAGGGAAAGTTGTGGCCAAGTATGTTGGTCGCAAGCACCTGACAAAATGGTTACCTGCCATATGGGTTCCAAAGGTAACAGTTGCCTGTGTCACAGGTATACTACACAGCTGTGTACCCACCGGTGTCACCGACAACTCACACAGCCAGCTAACCCCTTTGTCTAAGGTTGCAGGTGATAGACAGCCAAAGAGGATTCATGTTATATCATCTGTTGCTAAGGCTGTTAATGTTAGAAATAGATATGCTAACCCATTAACTGTTGTTTTTCCTTATGGTAAATCTGCTAAGGGAGCCAAACATGTTTGGGTCTCTAAATCCCATAACTAATCTTGCAGGATACTGCCTCCAGTGGAACTGACTGGGTTGTGGACAGTGGATGTACACAACATATGACAGGAGGCAGAGAGGAGTTTGTAGAGACCACAAGTGAAAAATCTTCCAAGCAAATATGTGATCTATGCAGATAACTCAAAGGAAAAGGTAAATGGCATTGGTAAAGTTGCCATATCTGAAAATCATTTTTTATCCAATGTTATGCTTGTGGATTAGATAGGCTATAGTCTGATGTCTGTGTCACAGCTATGTGACACAATATGAAAGTAACTTTCTATCTTGATGAGGTTATAGCCTCTAAGCTATCTGATGATTCTCTTGTATTCAAAGGATGCAGGTCTGAAAAACTATACATTGTCAACTTCAATGAATAGCCTGCAGTAGCTCCATGGTGCCTCATGGCCAAGACCGGTGCTGGCTGGCTGTGGCACAGGTGGCTAGGATATGCAGGGATGAAGCTTCTCAACAAGCTCAGCAAGCATGACTATGTCATAGGCTTAGAAAAAGTGAAGTTTGAGAAGGACAAACCCTGCAGCTCTTGTCAAGCCGGCAAACAAGTTGGAGCTGCCCATCGTCCCAAGACTATCATGACCACCACCACTCTGTTTGAGCTCATACACATTGACCTGTTTGGTTCTACAACATATGAGAGCTTGGGAGGTAACAAGTATGGCTTTGTCATAGTAGATGATTTTTCTCGCTATACTTGGGTGTTCTTTTTGGAGGAGAAGACACAGGTTTACAAGAAATTCAAGCACCTCATTGTCAGAGTTCAAAATGAGTGGAAGGTAAACCTGGTCAAGGTCAAGAGTGACAATGGGACTGAGTTCAAGAACTCAAAGGTGGAAACATTCCTGGACAAGCATGGAATCAAGCATGAACTTCCAAGTCCATATGCTCCACAACAAAATGGAGTAGTGGAAAGGAAGAACAGAACCTTGATAGAGATGGCAAGGACTTTACTAGATGAATATAAGACTTCACCAAGATTTTGAGCTGAAGCTGTCAACACTGCTTGCCACTCCATCAACAGGCTATATCTACATCCACTACTCAAGAAGACTTCTTACGAGCTGCTCACCAACTCCAAGCCAGATATCTCATACTTCAGGGTATTCGGTTGTAAGTGCTATATTCTTAGAAAGGGAAAACGTCTTACTAAGTTTGAAGCTAAATCTGATATTGGTATATTCGTAGGTTATTCTAGTAACTCCCATGCCTATAGAGTTTTTAATACCTCCACAAAGGTTGTTGAAGAATCTATGGATGTGGATTTCGATGAATCTTATGGCTCCCAAGGAGAGCAGATTGTTAATGATGTAGGGAATGTGGACATTCAAAAGAAATCCATTGGTGAGATCAGACCCATCATTAAGGAGAAATCTGCCTCACCGACTGATCAAGAACCACTCTCTCGATCACTGGGTGAAGACATTGGAGATCAAGTCATTGAGTTCGAGTACAACCCAACCAATGATCAACTGAATGCAGAGGACCTGACTCAGCCAGCTGTGTCACAGGAAGAACCAACTGTGTCACAGGAAACTCCCACAGCTGTGACATAGGCGGTTAACCCAGATCCCCTTGTGATCAGCAGACTGCAGAAGGATCACCCTGTAGATCAAATCATCGATGTCTTTAATAGGGGAGTGATTACTCGTTCTCGAATTGCTAATTTCTGTGAACATTACTCCTTTGTTTTCAGTGTTGAACCCAGGAACATCAAGGAAGCTCTCATGGATGCTGATTGGATAAATGCAATGCATGAAGAGCTCAACCAATTCGAGAGAAACCAAGTTTGGTCCCTGGTGGAAAGACTCAAAGATCATAATGTGATTGGAACAAAATGGGTCTTCAGGAACAAACAAGTCACTAATGGCCAAGTCGTAAGGAACAAAGCCAGACTTGTGGTTCAAGGTTTCACACAAGTGGAGGGCCTGGAGTTTGGAGAAACGTTTTCTCCAGTGGCAAGACTTGAAGCCATCAGGATCCTCCTTGGTTATGCTGTTCATCATAACATCAAGCTTTACCAAATGGATGTGAAGTCGGCCTTTCTCAATGGTAAACTTTCTGAACTTGTATATGTAGAACAACCACAGGCTTTGAAGATGCTAAGAAACCTTATCATGTTTATAAACTGCACAAAGCACTTTATGGCCTAAAACAAGCACCTAGAGCATGGTATGACACATTGAAAGAATTTCTGATCAACAATGGTTTTAAAATGGGCTTAGTAGATACAACTCTATTCACTAAGAAAAATGAAAAGGATTTATTTGTGTGTCAAATATATGTCGGTGACATAATATTTGGCAGTACTAACCGCTCCATGAGTGATGAGTTTAGTCAGATGATGACCAAGAGGTTTGAGATGTCTCTAGATGGTGAACTCAAGTACGTTCTAGGACTTCAGATCAAACAACTCAAGGAAGGTACTTTCATCTCTCAAGAAAAATTCACCAAGGACATCATCACCAAGTTTGGCATGAAAGATGCAAAGCCTATTCATACTCCCATGCAAACAAATGGTCATCTGGACTTAAACACTAAAGGTAAGTCTGCTGACCAGAAAGAATTTAGATCCATGATAGGCTCCTTGCTATACTTATGTGCATCTAGGCCTGATATAATATTGAGTGTATGCATGTGTGCTAGATTCCAAGCTAACCCTAAGGATTGTCACAGAGTGGCAGTACGCAGGATACTGAGATATTTGATTCAAACCACAGGGTTTGGTTTATGGTATCCTAAAGGTGCAATTTTTGAGCTAGTTGGCTATTCTGATAGTGACTATGTAGGGTGTAAGGTTGACCCAAAAAGCACCTCTGGTACTTGTCAATTCCTAGGGTATTCCTTAGTGTCCTAGTCATCCAAGAAACAAAAACTCAGTATCCCTGGGCCATCAGCCTCCCGACTCGGCGCTTGACCTCCTTCGTGAGGTCGTCAGCTGATTCCCGGGTCACATCCTGCTGGCCGGTGTACGCATACATCAGGTGAACCCTAAGCTTCACAGGCTGGATTCGGCGCCTGATGAAGGTTGCTACAATGCCGACCCCAATGACCCTCGACTGGAGCACCTAGGAGAGATGAGCCATGAGAACCTCGATTGCAGGCCACTCGCATTCTAGCGGAAGCTCCGTCCAACTCGCCCTGATCTCGGGAGGCTGACCCACTAACCCTAGGAGTGAGGGCTTGGGGTTGTTACAGTAAAACCAGTCCGAGTGCCATCCTTTGTTGGAGGTTTGAAATGGCAGCTCGAGGTAATACTTGACGACCCTCGGCCTCAGCTTAAATCTAGCACCCCCGACTACGGCTGGACTGTTCTTGCTCGGCTGAGGCTTGAAGATGAACAGTAGCTTCCACAGCGCAAAGTGCGGCTCGATCCCAAGGAAGCACTCGCAGAGCGTCATGAAGCACGCCACATGGAGCATCCCGTTAGGGTTGAGATTGTGCAGCTCTAGCCCGTAGAAGTATAGGAGCCCGCGCAAGAAAGGGTGCACCGGGACAGAGAGGCCACGGTGGAAGAAAGAGGTGTGGACGACAAGCTCGCCGGTATTCGGAGTGGGGACCTCCTCCCTGACGGCGGGGCACCATTCGATCAGCTCCCGCGACGGAAGCACTCCCGCCTCCACCAAGGTGCGCAGCCAGGCCTTCATCGCGGTGGACTTGGTCCAGGGCGCCATTGAACCAGCGGGGGAGATGCTCTCGCTAAGTGATGCCCACACCACGGCGTCCTCCTCCTCTTCAAGTAGATCCACTTCCCTGATGGAGGTGGGTATTCAATGGCGGCGGACCCAATCTAGATTTTCTCTAGGATGCCTAATCGGGGTTCGGCCGGCTAGGATGAGGAGGCAGACGCGCGGAACAGCGACAGTGTGGAATCTAAATGGTGGCGAGATGGATGCGGGAATGACGATGATTTGAGTCTGTTGCACGGTGGCGGTCTCGGCTCAAGGTCGCGGGAAGACAAAAGGATTTGAGCGCAGAAGAGACAAAGCATGAAAGTGGAGCCGGTGTGAATGGACCGGGTTTTAGAGAAGGGACAGCCTAGCGGGTGCGAATCTTCCGTCCCCACGGGGCAACTTTTTCGCTTCCACGGCGTAACTCCTCCGCATTCACCGCGGACTCTTCCATCTCCACAACGAGGCGTTACCGTTTCCAGCATCCGTCTGACCAGGGTTTCAATGGTTGGTCTTCCGAGACTAACGGGCCATTTGAATACACCCCACATAAAGAGCGACTGTAACGTACCTTTAACGGGTCACTAGTCGGTTACCGAATAACTCGGAACTGAACGTTGCGGTTTTGAAGGGTTTTAATGGTTGGCCTCCCGAGGAACGCAATCATTTGAATACACCTGAGTGAAGGGCAGTTGTGGTGCGCCTTCAGTAGGCAACTAGTCAGACACCAAGCAACTCGGAGCCACCGGTTTCTCCGCTCGGACATTCCGGAGACTTTACCCTGGAATCTCCAGGATCCGGAATTTCCGGATTCAGTGGAACATCCGGGCCTTAGGCTCCGCCACTCGGGACCGAAGCGCTACAGCTTGTGTTCTGGTTCTGACGCAACTTTCGAGGGCATTCCTGCAGAGGGACACTAGCTGGATCCGAACCACTCGGGAAACCAGATGCCACTCGGGAATTCAGTCGGGATTCTATGTCCCCCGCTGGGCTATCAGTCGGTCTCCATCTGCTGAAAATGACTGGATACCACCAGAACTTACCCGTTATTAACTCAACCGCCATGATTTTCCTGCCCTACGGGTGAATATTACTCGGCTTATTATCTCTACTCTACAGGAGTTCTATGAGTCCCTCACAATCTTCCTGCAGCTAACAAAAAGGGCGCGCCCAAGCAGATGCTACTTGGAAAAAAGAGAAGGAGGCAAAGGCACTTGGCTTGGGCGTTATCATGACGAACTGCAGTCAGATTGTGAAGGACTCGGGGGGCTACTAACGATGGCATAGCACCCGGGTATTGTCCGGGAGGACAAAGCTGGCCCTCTGGTCATAGGATAGGTCAGGCGGACTATTCAGAGTCTGACTTCTACACGGGGGTGCCTCATCGACTTGGAGTACAAGACAGGGATAAGTACCTGCCCGGCAACCCCGGATTCAGTTGTAACTAACTAGGAAATCAATTTGTAAACCGATCTAGACTCTTGTAACCCTACCCCGGCTGCCTATATAAGGCCAGGTAGGGGCCTTCCGATCAGTAGATCCACACGAGGCAACATACGTTCTCATACTTTGATATCCACATAGCCCTAGCAACCTAGAGATCTATTCTCAAGGCCTTGCGGCACTCGGGATACAAGCAATACCAACCACCAAACATAGGACGTAGGGTATTGCCTCTTCTTGAGGGCCTAAACCTGCCTAAATTTTGTCTCCCGTGTGCACCCATCGGGATCTGCTGTGCTCACACTGCCCTATATTCAATATTGCCAGATCTAAACACCAACAAGACCACTAATCAGCTGGAAGCCACCTGGATTCACCTTCTCGCCAAGGAGGAGAGACTGGCCGAGCAGCAGACTGCGCTCGCTCACCAGCATGTGGAGCGACAGCGCAACGAGGACATGCGGGATCGAGGGCGCCAGGTCAACAACGCACTTCGCATGCGTGAGAGGGATGGCATCCCAATATTTCTGCTCCCCAGTCACAACCTCATCGCCGCCACGGTGGCAGCACGTGCCAGCAAAATCTCCAAGGGCACCCCAGGTTACAACGATCTCCGACGACTTCGAATCCTGATGGAAGAAGCGGCTCTCCAGCAGGCTGAGATCTCCGAGGTCCGCGCAGTTTCTCCTGTGAGCACCAGGAGCCGGCGTTCTTTCCCGCCAGGGAACTCACACGCCACCGAAGGTCGCCGTACCAACCCAGAGGCTCATCGCCACGCTGGGTCAGTTCGTAACCGACTCGGACCGGAATGCGATGTACGGGACACTCTCGAGACAAGACACCGTGCTCATCACGGCACGGGGAAAAATAATCACCCTGCCGGATCGGTACATAGCCGACTCGGACCCAACCACGACGTGCGGAACACCCTCGAGGTCGGACGCTACATCCCCCGGGACACAGGGAGAGACAACCGCGACGGCCACCACGGCGACATTAGCGGCTGCCGCGCTATTAGCCAGCACCGCTCTCCGACTCCTTCTGGCACGGCCTACGCGGGCCCGAAGGCATTCGGCCCTCGCATTCGCAACGTCATCTTCTCGCCACGATTCCGAGTCACTGGCATCGACAAGTATACAGGTGAGACTGGGCCAGACATCTAGCTGGCCAATTATCACACGGCATGCAGGACTAATGGAGGCAATGGCTATGTCGCGATCCACTACTTGCCCCTGTTCTTAGCCGACTCGACCCGAGCTTGGCTCACCAGCCTGCCTCAGGGCAGCATCTGGTCCTGCGCCGATCTTGAGACCCTCTTTGTGAACAACTTCTAGGGCACCTACAACAGGCCTAGGAATGCGTGGGATCTCCACAGTTGTACCCAGGAAGTGGGTGAGACCTTGAGAGAGTACATCCAATGCTTTTCCAAAAAGAAGAACTCTCTGCTGGAAGTTCGGGAGGGCGACATCATCACCGCTTTCTCCAAGGGTGTTCGAAGCACGGACCTCATCCACAAGATCGCACATAAGAATCCCCAGACTACGCGCAAGCTCTTCGATATTGCAAACAACTTCACAACTGGTGAAGAAACTGTTCGCAGTGCGACCAAGGACGACAAGGGGAAGGGCAATGCTCCCGAGTCCCCCAAAATGAAGGATAGTCTCGGGTCACCCAAGAAGAAACACCGAAAGCGCAAGAGTGGAGACCTCGTTGCCGCTGCTGAGCGTGCTCCACAGCACGGCCCTCAATGCGGTAATGCCACTTTTGAGGAGATGATGGCCTAGCCGTGTCACTTCCATGGACCAAAGTCAAATCATCTCACGCGCGATTGCAATCTCTTAAAGAAGCTGAACAAGCCTTCTGCCCCTAGCCAGAACAAAAAGGAGCCTCCCAAAGGAGACTGCGTGCCTCATGATCTTCGGCGGTCCAAATGGCTACGAGTCCAAGCGTTGCCAAAAGTTCACGGACCGCGAGGTCAACACAATTGAGCTGGCTGTGCCAAGAAACCTCCGATGGTCCGAGTCCGTAATCTCCTTAGATCACTCGGATCACCCCGACTACATATCTCACCCTGGAAGGTTCCCTTTGGTGGTGGATCCAATCGTCTGCGGCGTCTGCCTCACCAAGTTCCTCATGGATGGAAAGAGTGGTTTGAACATCCTCTACATCAAGACCCTAGACGACATGAGGATTCCCCGCACAGAGATCAAGCCCACCGGTGCACTCTTCCACGGGGTTGTGCCTGGCAAGCTGGCAAGACCACTCGGGCAGATTATTTTGGCGGTCACCTTCGGTACACCCGACAACATCTGGACCGCGTCCCTCACTTTCGAGGTCGTCGACTTCCCAGGCTCATATCACGCTATCCTGGGGCGTTCCTGCTACGCCAAATTCATGGCCGTTCCCAGCTATGTCTACCTAAAGTTCAAGATGCCGGGTCCCCACGGGATAATAATGGTGCAAAGCAGCTTCCAGCATGCTTATGCGTGTGACTGAAAAACTGCAACTTCGCCGCAGCCCAAATCGCGGTAGCAGCTGTGGTTGAGGAAGCACCCCCAGCCAAAAAGACTTCAGCATCGACATCATTCCAGTTGGCACGAGACACCAAGATGATCCAGATCGATCCGGAAGACTCCTCCAAGACGACGCAGATCGGGACTGCGCTTAGCAACAAATAGGAAAGCGCGCTCATCAGCTTCCTCTGTGACAATCGAGACATCTTTGCATGGACATCTTCTGACATGCCTGGAGTCCCGAGGGAGGCTGCTGAGCACTCGCTGAACGTTCGGCCGGACGCTAGACCGGTCAAGCAGCGCCTGCGCCGTTTTGCTGAGGGCAGGTGCCAAGCAATAGGAGAAGAGATAGCCAAGCTGCTGTCAGCTGGCTTTATCAAAAAGTGTACCACCCCAACTGGTTAGCGAACCCAGTTCTTGTTCGCAAAAAGAATGAAAAATAGAGGATGTGCATTGACTACACGAGCCTCAACAAAGCATGCCCTAAAGATCCCTTTACATTACCTCGCATCGACCAGGGATAAAAGAGCACGACGAGATCAAGACGTCATTCATCACTCCATTCGGAGCCTTCTGCTACGTCTCCATGCCTTTCGGCTTGAAAAACACTGGCGCTACGTACCAACGGTGCATACAGCGCTGCCTCCAGGGGCAGATTGGCAGGAACGTGTAGGCCTACGTCGATGACGTGGTGGTTAAGTCCGAGAAGAAAGAGGATCTCTTAACTGACTACGGGAAACATTCTCCAACCTTAGGCGATTCCACATGAAGCTCAACCCAAAGAAATGCATTTTCGGAGTTCCTTCGGGAAAGCTACTCGGCTTCATCGTTTTCGAATGAGGAATCGAGGTTAACCCGGAGAAGATTGATGCTATCGTCAAGATGGGGCCACCAAAAAGCCTCAAGGATGTCCAAAGGCTAATCGGGTACATGGCGGCCCTCAGCCGATTCATCTCTCGACTCGGCGAAAAGGCCTTACCCCTCTACAAGCTCTTGAAGAAATCAGACACCTTCACCTGGACAACTGAGGCCCAAGATGCCTTTGACGGGCTGAAAAAGCTCCTGACCACGTCTCCGGTGCTGGTTTCCCCGATGCCCAACGAGCCGTTGCTTCTTTACATCGCAGCGACTACTCAGGTGACTAGCATTGTCTTGGTTGTCGAACGCTCCGAGCCAGGCCACATACAGAAGGTTCAGCGCCCGGTCTACTTCATCAGCGAATTGCTTTCTGAGTCCAAGGTGCGATACCTACAGATATAGAAAATCATCTATGCGGTGTTCATCACGTCTCGGAAGCTAGTCCGCTACTTCCAAGGACACCCGATTACGGTGGTCAGTTCCTTCCCGATTGCTGACGTCATCAACAATCGCGACGTCACTGGAAGGATTGCTAAGTGGGCAATAGAACTAATGGCATTCAGCATAGTTTACACCCCCGCACGGCTATCAAGTCTCAAGCTCTTGCTGACTTCATGGCCAAGTGGACAGAAGTCCAATCCCTGCCCTCTGTCATCGACCTCGAACATTGGACACTCTACTTCGATGGTTCATTGATGTTGCAGGGCGCGGGGGCTGGCTTCGTGCTTATCTCTCCGAAAGGGGAATGCTTCAAGTACGTGCTACAGATCCACTTCCCGGCGTCCAACAACGTCGCCAAATATGAAGCCTTACTACACGGCCTACGCATTGCGATCTCACTCGGAATTCACCGGCTTCTCGCCTGCGATGATTCCGAATTGGTGGTCAGGCAGGTCATGAAGGCATGGTCATGCAGAGACCCTATCATGGAAGCCTAATGCCAAGAGGTACGTAAGCTCGAAGTCAAATTCGACGGCCTCGAGCTCACGCACGTCCTCCGTTGAGACAACGAGGCTGTAGACGCACTCGCCAAGCTAGGGTCCAGTCGGGATGTCGTTCCGGCCGGAGTTTTCCTACAGGAGTTACATGTGCCCTCCATCAAGGTGGAGACAGCATTCGAGACCGAAGAACCACACCACGAGGGATCCGGTAGCACACAGCTGGCTGCGCAAGAGGTCTTGGTCACCAGTCCCGACTGGACGGCGCCCTTCCTCGACTACATCCTACGGGACAAGCTAACCACAGGATCAGACCGAGGCACGATGCCCGGCGAGGCGTGCCAAGGCCTATATCGTGATCGACGGCGACCTCTACAAAAAGAGCATCTCCGGAATTCTCCAGCGGTGCATATCTCAAGACCAGGGGAGGGAGGTAGTTGCTGCATGATATTCACTAAGGAGTTTGCGGGGCACCACGCAGCGCCGAAGTCGCTAGTCGGGAAAGCTTTTCGACAAGATTTTTACTGGCCAACCGCTGTCTCAGATGCTGAGCACATTGTGTGCACTTGCAAGGGATGGTAGTACTTCGCCCGGCAGACACACTTGCCGGCTCAAGCACTCCAATCTATCCGATCACATGGCCTTTTGCTGTCTGGGGTCTAGACATGGTTGGTCCCGTTAAGAAGACTCCCAGTGGCTACACACATCTCTTCATCGCCGTCGACAAGTTCACCAAGTGGATTGAAGCCAAACCAGTTACCACAATCACTGCCGACTGGGCCGTCGAGTTTTTCGGGGACATCGTGTACCGGTTCGGCATCCCCAATAGCATCATCACAGACAATGGCACTCAGTTTACTGGCGGCACCTTCCTCCGATTCTGTGACGACTACAACATTGGCCTCAGCTTCGCCGCAGTGGCACACGCACAAATGTCGGGTCGGCATCCCATAGAGCATCGCAAACCGCCCGACCGGCCGCCTTCAGGGACCCGGTCATCTGGTGTATCTTTTCAAGACGTATCTGGAACGCTGCGGAGACAATACAAATACGTTAACAAGATACTTGACGGGTTCCGACTGAAGCAGAGGCGAGTCAAGTACTTACCAGCGGCGGAATCTGAGGCTCTCTTGTTTGCAGAGTCGGCGGTGTCCAGAGCCCTCTTCAGGTAGCCCTCGATGGTAGCTTTCTCCTGCTCAAGTTGCCCAACACGAGCCCTCATCGCCTCGAGCTCTTACCTAAGCTTGGAGGCCTCATCTTCAGCAACTGCAGAAGGTGTTACAAGAATCAGCACGACAAAAGTAGAAAATGACCAAAGAAGTTCAAGCCCATTACCTTGAGCCCTAGCAACCTCGCTGCCGATGTCCTTCTTCAAGGACTCGATCTGGGCCTCCCTCGTGACCACCTGCCCTGCGTTGTGCGGAGGGTACCCTTTAGGTTGTCCCACTCGGCTTGGCGCTGGCTGAGTCGGTCGAAGGCTAGGAGCTTGTCCTGAAGGAACTCGGTCTTGTCCCTAGACCTCTTGGTTAAATTCTATAAAAATGACAAAGGACATTAGCTACTCGGGAAAAATCATCAAGACCCTCCGCTCGGTTCCATGAACCGAGTGGAGGCTCGGGGGCTACACCCATTAGGTGCACTGATCGTGCCCCAGTGAGGAATCTATAGGCTAACAAAAGAACCTCCGCCCGACTGCTCTAGTCGGCCAGAGGCTCGAGGGCTACACCCCAGTGGGTACATTGTCTGTGTATTCACGTAAAAAGGGACGAAATACAAGGACAAAAAGCATACCTTCATCAATGGCTGGAGCTTGCCGTTTACCAGGTTGGCGCTCTCCTTCACGGTCTTCAACAGCGCCGGGAGCTTCTCCCTGAGTTGGGCGGCAGCGTACAGTGCCTCCTCCCACTCTTTCGACTCCCGAACGTCATCGATTTCCGACATAACTTCACCCGGTTTTGAGGGATCCATTTGGCGGACCCGAAGCGGTTGGAAGTCCACGTGGTAGCTTGGCGGAGGTGGCGGCACGCGGCCAATGTCAATCTCCTCCACTGGCAGCACCAAGTTCCCCCTGGGATCCGGCGGGACGATCTGCACCCGACTCGGACTCGCCCGCTCGGTTGCAGTGGGAGCTCGTGCTCCGGCACTGGACTCCTCCAGCTGAGGCGCAAGCGGAGGGGTCGGAGGCACACTGTCTTGTCAGGAGGAGGGCTGTAGCGAAGGGACACTGGCAGTCCTCGGGGGAGATGATGGCCGAGGATCTGATCCCGACGCGCTTTCGTGCTGATCGGACCCCTGGGCACTCGGCCTGCCCTTTGGAATATCCCCCGGTCTCCTCAGCCTACAAAGAGAGCCAGGGTCGTTATCACTTTCCGCCATAAAAAAGGCAAAAAGCGCTCAATCGGCGACATACCTGGTGGACCGGGGAACATGGAAACGCCTCCTGGGCTCTGGGGGCCCGATGCCCCAGTGTGGCGATCGTCGGAGCCGGCGGCGCCGAAGAGCCACTCCACCCCCGAAGGTGGCGTCAGCTGTTCGTTTCCACCTCAGACTAGGAGGAACCTCGTCTTCAGCCGCCTGAGGATTTTTCTCAGCGACGGCGGTTGGCACCGCCAGGGCCGGACGGGTAGAGGAGCTGCCCTGTCTCCCTGAGGTGGCATCGGCGGCTGGTCTCCTCCTCCTCCGAATGAGGGGGACATCATCCTCCTCTTCCTAAGGGCCATCTTCAGGAGCTGCCGTAGTCGGCGGTAGGGCACTGGGCTCCCCCGCTGCGGATGTCCCCCCTTCGACGACTTGGCGCTAGTGGTAGATGCTCTGGCCCTCCCCTACGGTGGCTGCCCGCCGCTGGGACGCCTGTCGGCGGAATGGGGCCCCCGAACCGCCGGCAGAGGCCAATCAGATGCTGCGGAGCGAGACACGTGGCGGCCGAGTCGGTGTAGGCCCCGCCCCGGCTGTCAAGTGGATCCGGCGGTCAAGCCCAGGCGCTCGGGGGCCTTCCTCGGGCGTCGCATCCGCGGGAGTAACCAGAAAAGGCCTTGGGCTCCCAAGAGTCCAAGGCTCAGAAATCAAGGGAGCGCTCGGGGCCCCTCTCCCGAGCGCCCGGCGTCCCGAGGGGTGTGGGGCCCAGGGGAGTGCTCGGGATGCTCCCCGAGCACTCCTCCTGGAGCTCCCCCGTAAGGGACCCCGAGCAGCCCTCCAACGAGTGCTCCCCGAGCGCTCGAGGCCGCCCGGGGGCAGCCTGGGACAGCTGGCGCCCCTCCCAGTGAAGGAACTGCTCGGGGCCGAAGTGCTCGGGGGTTGTCGCGTCCCCCCGTGGGGCCCTCCTCCGGGCACGTCATCGAGCGGTTAGCTTCTCCAACAAGTTTCAGCCCTGGCAGAGGCATTTAATACCCGTCATTTCGACAGGAAAACCTAAGCCCTGTGAGGACATGATGACGGTCAGGCCGGGCCCCACCCGCTCAGGCGAAAGCCCCGTTGGCTATCGCCCATGCCGAGAGGTGGGCCCGGCTGACAGGTTTGTTGACCGACCGGGCGCGCCGCATCGCACGCCCCTGTCGCTGTCAACCTTTTTGCCCCCTTGGGTCGCGTCACTGCGCGCTCCGGTGCGCGGGTTTGGTCACTGATGCCCAGGGCCCAGGAGCGGGTGTCTCACCCACCCTTTCAGAAGAAGCCCGGTAAGTCTCCGTCCGCGGGACCCGCCGGGCATAAAGATGTCAGAGTCTCTGTTCCGAGGCGTGGCGAGGAGACGTCCGGCACGGAAGTCTACACCGTGCATTAAATGAAGGCGTGGGCAGCCCTGTAGCACCCACGTCGTCAGTAGTACTCTCTGGCCGCTGTGGTAAACCCCCGGGTATATAAAGGGAGAGCCGAGGCCATGCAAAGGGTTAGACAATTCTAGGTTGGCGGATTGAGCAATTGAAGGACTCTAGGGTTAGATCTGCTGGAGAAGAACTCCCCTTGTAAGGGAAAAAGCCTCTGTAATCTTCCAAAGATCAATACACACACACAAAAGCAGGACGTAGGGTTTTACACCTCAAGGTGGCCTGAACCTGGGTAAATCTTTGCGTCTCCTGCATCAGATCCTCCTCTCCGAAAATCATCACCGGCTCGCAAGAACACCTACTGCGCCCCCGGCCGAATCCCAAAGGGGGTCCAACCGGACCACCGCTATAGGCGTCTCTACGCTGACAACGCTGGTATACGGTGGCTGGTTCTAAGGCTCATTCTCTGGGAGAGGAGCCTTGGAGCTGAACCCAAAGAAATCATGCGAAGTTGGGTTGCACAAACGCAGTCCGAGTATGACTCGACTATAGCACAAACTGCAAATAACAATGTCAGAAGATTGATCGCTCACCTGGCTTGGGGGGTTGGCTAGACTGAAGGGCGCCGGGTGCCTGGAGGTATCCAGGTTCGTTCCTTGGGCCACCAGCCTCCCGACCCAGCGCCGTACTTCTTCTTCCGAGAGCACGTCGGCCGATTCCCGGGTCACATCCTGTTAGTTGATATACTCGTACATCGGATGGACCCTTCGCTTCGCGGGCTAGATCCGGCGGCTGATGAAGGTCAAGATGACTCCGACCCTGGTAACTCCAGCCTGAAGCACTCGGGTGAGGTGCCCTTGAATGACTTCGACCCCGGGAAGCTCCCAGTCTCTTGGAAGCTCCGTCCAGCTCGCCTTGCACTTGGGGGGTTGACCTTCGAACCTCAAAAGTGAAGGCTCGAGGTTGGAGCAGTAGAACCACTCCGAGTGCCATCCCTTGTTGGATGACTCTAGCCCTCAACTGGAATCTAGTGCCCCCTACAACAGCCGGGCTGTTCTTGCTCGGCTGGGGCTTGACAACGAACAGCTACTTCCACAAGCCGAAGTGCAGCTCTATTCCTAAGAAGCACTCGCACAGGGTGATGAAGCAGGCCACGTGCAGCATCCCGTTCGGATTAATGTTCTGTAGCTCTAATCCGTAGAAGTACAACAGCCCACGCAGGAAGGGGTGGGCCGAAACTGAGAAACCACGACAGAAGAAGGAGGCGAAGACAACGACCTCACCCATGTTGGGAGTGGGGAAATCCTCCCCGTCGGCGGCACGCCACTCGATCAACTCCTTTGGTGGCAGCACCCTCGCTTCCACCATGGTTTGCAGCCTGGCCTCCGTCACTGTAGACTTCGCCCAAGGCGCCATTGGATCAACCTGATTGCTCTCTTCGTTGAAGATGGATTGCGGCACCGAGCTCTCCTCCTCCCCAAACAAATCCACCTCCTTGATGATGGTGGGCATCCAGCGGTGGCGAATCAGATCTAGGATTTCTCGGAGTCCCGATCTGGATTCGGCTAGCTGAGATGGGGAACGGATGTTCAGGGCACTACACGGTGGCGCAGCAGGCGCTATGCGACAGCGAAATAGCTGCCGAGAAGGCAACAGCTCGGATTTGGGGTGAGGCGGCGTTTTTGAATTGGTGAGGCGCGTGGAAGACGAAAAGGCTGTTAGGCGCTGAGGAGACAAAGTGTGAAACGGAGTAGGGGTGAATGGTTCGCGCTGTCCTCCCTCCCCCTAGTCTTATAAAGGAGAGACAGCCTAAGCGGCGCGACTTTTCCGCTTCCACAGAGCGATTTTTCCGCTTCCACGGTGTGACATTTTCGTTTCCAGTGTCTAATTGATCTAGGGTTAAAACAGTTGGCCTTCTGGGGTTAACGGTTGTTTGAATACACCCCAAATAAAGAGCAACAGTAACGTGCCTCTAACGGGCCGCTAGTCGGTTACCGAACAATTCGGGACCGAAGCGTTACAATTTGCAGGGTTTTCGGTGGTTGACCTCCAGGGGTCCACAATCACTTGAATACACCCGAGTGAAGGACGGCAGTAGTGCGCCTCCAGTGGGCCACTAGTCGGACACCGAACAACTCGAGACCGAAGCGCTACAGCATGTGTTCTGGTTCTGACGCGAATTCCGCCGGAGGGACACTAGCTGAACCTGAGCCACTCGGGTAACCAGGTACCACTCGGAAATTTAGTCGGGATCCATGGTATGCCCCCCGTTGGGTCGATAGTTGGTCTCCATCCGCTGGAAATGACCGAATACCACCAGGACTTACCCGTTATTAACTCACCTGCCATGATATTCCTGCCCTACGGGTGAATATTACTCGGCTTATTATTTTTATTCCACAGGAGTTCTAAGAGTTCCTCACAATCTTCCCGCAAGCAACAAAGAGGCGCGCGTAGGCGGATACCACTCAGGAAACTTGTCCAAGGGAGCAGGCAAAGAGCACTTGGTATGGGTAGATGCGTTACCAAGATGAGCTGTAGCCAGATCGTGAAGGACTCGGGGGCTACTGACGATGACATAACACCCGGGTATCGTCAAGGAGGACAAAGCTAGCCCTCTGGTCATAGGTGGGCTGGGCCGACTACTCGGAGTCCAACTTCTGCACGGGAGCACTTCAATGACTTGGAGTACAAGACATAAACATGTACCTACCCGATATTATCGGGTTCTAGTTGTAACCAACTAGAAAATTTACTTGTAAACCGATCTGGACTCATGTAACCCTGCCCCGGTCGCCTATATAAGGCAGGGTAGGGATCCCCTGATCGGGAGAAGCTTACATCTTTAGACACACATAAACCCTAGCAACCTAGAGAGCTCCTCTCGAAGTCTTGCGGCATACGATACACAAGTAATACAATCCATCAAACACAGGACGTAGGGTATTACCTCTTCTCGAGGGTCTGAACCTGCCTAAACTCTGTATCTCATGTGCACCCATCTAGATCTGCTACGCGTACGCTGCCCCATATTCATTATTGCTGGATCAAAACACCGACAATATCCGTTAAAAATTTGTCGTTCGAAGAAATAGCCGTTGGAAAAAAGCGTCGTTGAAAATATATCCGTTGAGAAAAATAGCCGTTGAAAATAATGCGGTAGTTATAGAATATCAATAAAATATAGGATGGTGAAATATAGGGAGTGAGATTTAGAGAAGCTGCTAGAGCGTGAAGAGATATAGAGAGTGAATCTTTTAGAGAAACTCCCTATATGGACACTCCCTATATGGACATATAGGGAATGAGATTTGGAGAACCTGCTGCGGATGCTCTTATATACATATGTCCATATAAAAAGTACGAAATTGTGGAAATTAAATCATCTAAACCATCCAACTAAATCTCATCCAATGGCACAAGAATTAAATTGAACCCCTACGAATTAAGCATTAATTACTCATTTAATCTAGCAATTATATGCTAGCAATGACCTTTCACAACCCCTAATTGAAATCATATTCCCCTTTGTCTGCTGCTCTACCATAGTTTGTTTGATGTAGACTGTCTTTCATATGTATATTTGACTTGATATTTTCTAGAATGGCTAAAATAAAGATAAAATAGTAGTTTCCGAAGGGAACTCTAAAATTTACGTTCGAATGATATACATCTTAACAGCCGCTGGTTCTTTAAAAGTTGACTTCTTTAAGAATAGATGTGTATAGAATTAGCTCTTACCATGTAAATGTTTTTAAGAATCTTTATACGAGAGCTCAAGATGATTTATTTAGAACTTCGCATGAAAACATGATTACCAAACACATCTATATATTTGGTCGTACATTATATTAAAAATAGATAATAATTTAAATTTGAATACAATTATATATCCTGTTTCATACATATTACGACAGACGTGCATTGCACGTGTCAGGTTCTAGTCCTTCGCATAAAATTCTTTGACGCGATCTGCTTTCAGTTGCACTCGATTTGCTGCAAAATTTCGTTATTGCAAAGAAGGCATTTAGGCTTCGTGCCAGGGATTTAGTTTCCGATGGGAGGGGTAAGAGTGGAGATAATAAGAGAGAAAAGAATCGTATTCAGACAGCGGGAGCAATTAGTTGACGGGAAGTTTTGAGCGATCAGTTTTCACAAGGGAGTTAAACATCGGCCTTAGACCAACATATTGACAGTACAGATAAGGTAATTCTTTAGGAACCCTAAGAAATAATCATGTGTGAAATGAGGCATTCGATGACATATTATATTGTATGTGGTACCGTGGTACACCTCACCATTGAGCTACTCGAAGTAGGTGTTAAGAGTTGAAGCACACATACGTGGCAGGATGTAAACATGGATAAGATATGGGCGGGTATTGCTCAACGCATAACCTAACTCATATTTTTCCAGTATTTGGGTAGGTTGGAGAAGGATACAAATTTAGCATATTCAGAATCCGGCCATGGGATGAATACACGAAGGATTCAGATGGAAACGGATATGATGGCGGGGATAAATGCATAAAGAAAATGTGCAACTTCACTACAATAAGCTAGATAATCAGTTATCATATGCCTAGCAATATAAGTATAATGTGTGTATCGTACTTCATAAATTGATATTATAAATGCTTTCCACATTAAATCATATAGAACATCAAATTCAAATGCTATTGACGTTTGTGTGTTTATTTTGATGTTTGTTGCTGCCTTTTTTTTATGAAGTCTTTTGGATATTGGGCCAAAAATGAATATGGGGTAGCTATTGCTTGTTCTGTGTCCTAACCCTTGTCCCGTCCAATTTTTGGATAGAAATATGAAAATACGGGTTACAAGGTTAGATCTAGAAATGACAACGAGTGTGAGTATTTGTGAGAACCCATACTTTAGTAATGTCAATGAGTGGGGTTTAGAAAATGTGAATATATAAAGAAGTAGTGGTAAGATGGACAAACCTTAATATCTTGGGTCTTCGAAGACATCATGAATTGCCAGATGTGATGGCAGATGTATTACCCAGAAAGGCTAGTTCCTTTTGACTGTTGGCGACACTGCAAATAGAAAATGTCTTAGTTCGAGAGGGGATTATTATTAATTGAAAATAAAGGTACAAAGTATTGTATTAAACTTTAAAATTGAATTCATGTTTCAGTTTGTCGCTGGATGCTAAATTGGATCTCTCCCACGAAGACGTAAGTGGCAAACATCCTGTGTGTTTCAATTTTTTTGGAAATTAGGAAATAAATAAATAAAAACAATATAAGGAGGAAAATGTGTTAATTAATGACTTGTTGATTAACTGGATGATACGCGTGAAGTTGTGGTTCTGACACTTGTAGGAATCACGGTATATTATCTTATTCTATTTGGTTATTATCACAATTAAGATCTACTGATAGCTACAAGAATAGATTTGTATAGTTATATGTAACCTTGTTCCATTTAGGTATTATCACACTCAAAATGAACATCAATCACTTACTCCCGGTTGAAGGCAAGGAGTATGAACTCATTGTCATGTTGACTCCACAATGAGTTTGCTACGTATCCCTCGATAAAATTTTCATCAACATCCATGCTTTGCTCAGAGACCAAGTGTGGGTCAAGAAAATGCGTAGGTTGTCTCCTTGCTCTGGCTTGAGCGATCATGTGTCTAGATGTACAAAATAGACTTGTTATATGCATTAATTCAGTAAATTGCAAGCAAATGTAGAAATTTCTACGTAAAGACTCATAGTGTTTAGATTCTCATCAAGGAGGTGTCCAACTCCCATAGGTTATAGAGGAGGAAGATGACTGCATAGTCCATGACCACATCATCGCGTGGTGAAAATGGTGTGGCTTGAACCAAATGGTTCTACTAGTTCCTTGTTCTCCAGGCCGCTTCTTCAAGTCCTCCATGTATATTTTGTGAAAATTCTAGCAAACAAGTCCTACTTGGTTCAGTTTTTCAGCTGATAGCATTGGTTCTCCAAGAATGAACCGCCCGACTGGCTCCATGAAAGGGAGATTTTCGTAGTCGATCAGCTTCTTTTTTCCCTTAGCACTCTTCAAGAGAATCTAAGCTTCTCTTGAGATTCTCCATTGGAGCAGGGAATTGAGAGATCTGAGGAAGCTGCGAAGCTGCTACTATGGATGGTGAGTCCCGCAACACTATATCCCTCTTCAGCCACTTGATGAATGACCTAATGGCTTGGGTAAAAACCTGAAACTCTTCATCAGGATGTTGCAACGGTATTTTTTGGAATGAGCAGTGAACGAGGTCCAAGTTGCACCTCCCAAAACCCCGACTGACCGGGGAGACCATGTAATAATTCCCCTTCAGTGGGTGAAAACGCCACCCCACAAGTAGCCTCCATGGAGACACCCATGCACTTCACATGAAGAGAGCACTTGGTGGGACATTGGATGTCATCCACTGGATATCTGTCACCGATATCATCCCGATCATCAGGTTCGTAGATGCGCGACTACTCCATCGACCACCGGTGTTAGGGTGTCCTTGTTGCATGCAGGCATCGAGGGTGGTATTTATCCTAACATCAAGCAATTGCTCAAACTCCTAGCGTAAGTCCTCGTGTAAGTCCTCTTTAATTTGCTGGATCTTTGCCACCCCTTTGCTCTCTTCCACTCTTTTGTTAGCTAAGGCAGCGGTGGCCTATGGGAATGCTTTGTCCCATGTTGTGAGGACTCTGTGACCCTGGGTACGTCCGAGGTGCTCCTTGGTCCCGATGCCGACATTGAATATATCATTCATCATGTCGGAGACGCATGAGCCTTGGGAAGATTGCTCACCCACTGATTCTTGCAAAAGCCTGAAATTATTTCAAGAACCTAAAAGTTATGGAAAAATTGCAAAATCAGGTGATCGATAGCTTACTAATAATTGGTAGACTTCTTGGTCTACAAGGTTAGGAAATTGAACCTCCTCCCTTGAGCTACTAGTTAGCCTTCCTCAACACTGGTCTCATGCATGGGGAGTCTAGATTTTCAAAAAAGGTGCTTCTATGCCCAAACGGTGTGCCTCTTCGTTCTCTTTTTTCTATATCTTCCTCTTACCCATGTACTCGTCGTGCCAAGTCTAAGTGGGTGTAAATTCTTTGCCACTAGATCGTTATGTTCTTCACTTTGACATTGAAATTTAGGCATTGTCTTTATCGCCATAAATTGCTCTAGGGCAACTTCTTTCACGCACGGGTAGGTCTCGTAGGGCTCATTTTCCTACTTCAAATAATTTTTGACGAGAGTGTACTTGAAGTGCCTCCAAGCCTTGTTAGCCATCATCAACATGGCTCGTCGCATGCCTTCCTTCCATTCTTTAGGCACCTCAAATGACTCCATTATTTCATCCACGATGAGGTTGTGCTGCTCCAAGTGAAGGTGCCTCTAGTAATCTATGGTGATCTTCACCCGTTCCTTTGCTACTACCCCCATATAGTCTTGAATTTGAGCGGTTCTGATAGGGGATGCTGGAGCCTCAAAATCATGAGGTACCCTTGTGACTGGATAACGGCTAGAGGGCTTCTTAGTGGGTATTCTACCATGGTGGGTCTATGTGGCCTTCGAAGGGTCGGACGCTCGCAACGACCCTGGTTCACCGGGTGAGCTCGATGGCGTTGAATCATGGGACGACATCTTCACAATTTTTGTTAACGATAAATTAATATTGCATGGTTAAAAAATCTCACCAGCGAGCATCCTATAGCAAAACTAACACAAACACTAAGCATAATTAATATCATAATTTTTGCAAAATTAACACGAAAACAATCTACATGAAAACAATGAGCATATAAATAGCAAGCACGAAAATAACAAGCATATAAATGGAAAAATTAACACTAACACTAAGAGCTCACCAATCGAGCAACTCCTCCAAGTTTTCTTAGAGCTAGCCACCTCCAAAAGTAAATAGTCAATGACGCTCGCTTGAAGATGACCAAGTATCAACAATGCTCAACTAATTATGAAAAAAGCACTCTTCCTTCTCAAGATGGTGATCACAAGAGACGAAATGCTAGGGCTCACAATGTACTAGTGGAATGACAAACATACCTCACTACAACCATGCTTTAGGGTAAATATATATACCGCTCCATACGGTCGAAATGGAGTTATCATACTAATTTTGAGTGGTTTGAACCGCCATTGATAGCCTGTCTGACCGCCTCTCATTGTAACAACTAGCATACGTAGTAGTGTGAAAGCGGGGACGGTGCACGTGCATGCAAGATGCGACAAGGCAGAGGTTATCCATGTATTGGCAACACAAGATGGTGTCGGTGGGAAGAATGGTATCTGGTGGCGATGTTCGGTCTTGGAGGATGCCAAGCAGTGCTATTTTGTCTAATTCATAGGGCTCCAAGACCTCATATAGTAAGTATTTATGCATAAAAGAGATTATGTCACATTAAAACCTGTATGCAGTAGGTAACCTAATCTAATATGTGACAAACAATTAAGGTTCGCGTGTAGCCCTAGAAAATGCGTCAGCTCATATGACAGATGACTATTTTTTCTCTAAAATACAATTAATTTTTTAAACCATTAGATCTAGATCCAACGACCCAAGCTTGCTTCGTCTTCTTTCCCAATCGTCTACTTCCTCCAGCTACCACTGCAGTCTCTAGATCCAACGACCCAAGTTTGCTTCGTCTTCTTTCCCAATCGTCTACTTCCTCCGGCTACCATTGCCGCCTCTCCAATCTAACCCGCCTCCGTCCGGACCATCACCTCCGGCCTGTCGGAACTGCCGCCTTCGGCTTGTCGTGTCCGGCTCTAAACCCTTCGGCTCTGGTTAACCTCTCACCTTAACCCCTAATTCCAGCGAAGTCTCCTCCATTGGCTCCACCATCATCTTAGTTCCATATTATTGTCGGCTCCACCTCGTGATCCTAATGTAACGTCCCCGTTCTTGAGTCGCTAATAGTGTGGATTATTGCATGGCATGCATTTGCACCGGAACTTAAAAACGAGAAGAATTTTGAAATTTTGGAATGTTGAGTGCAAATCCGAAGTTTTCCTGGAAATTAATCAAACCAAAACCTAAATTTGGTTCAAACAATTCGAGTTAAAAGGACTCGGCATCAATTTGAATAATGTGTAAGGAATGCATCTCATGGCATTAAACCGTTAGCTCGGTTGAGCATGTTTTTGAAATTTTAGATTATTCGGTAAACCTCTTAAGTTGATTCCTTGATATTGTGCATCATTACCATGTTAGCATGTTTTAAAAAGTTTTGAGTCAAATTGAATTCTTCAATTGCATTTGTATTGAAGCAGCACAAGAAAAGAAATAAAAACCTAATTCTAAAAACCTAATCCTAAAAATATCACCGGTTGCTTCTTTCCTAAGTTATTTCCTCCCCAATTCCCATCTTCCTTTGCCTTATCCTCTCATCCGGTGTTCATCTCTATCCCCTCAGCGCCGCATCTCTCTCTCTCCCCTACCGTGGAGCTCCTCCACCGCCCTAGCACCTCCCAGCGCCGGCCTCTCTCCCTTCCCATTCGCGCCGCCCCCTGGCTCCACTCCCGACCCCCGAGCTCCTCCCATCCGTCCCACCGCGTGCCTCCCTCTCTCCGGCCGCCACGCACCCTCCCTCTCGCAACCGAGCTCGCCGCCTCCCACTTCCTCCATTAACCGCCGCCCCGGCTCGCCTCTGTTCCGAGTCGCTCCCCGCCGCTCGCCGGAGCTTCCCTCCGCCTCACCGCGCCGTCTCCTCTCCGCACCACACCGCCGTCCGCCCCAAGCCCTCCTCGGCGCCATCCTTCTCGGCCGCTCCCATCGCCGCAGCTCCGCCCCGCCTCGCCCCACCTAAGCGCCGCCATGCCCCGCTGTCGGCCTCACCCCTCGCCACCCCGCCGGAATCCCGAGCTGCCCCGGTGCCCTGCTCCGTTCCAGTGCCGCACCCGAGCCCTCTCCACCGCCGGCCTCCTTTCCCTCCCCGCCACGCCTTGCCGGAGCCCTCCGCCCCGTCGCCGCTTGCCGGTTCTTCACCGAGCCACCACCGGAGCTTCCCGAGCCTCCCCGAGCAGGTGCCGTCGCCGAATCCCCGTCCCCCTGAGCCGCTGCCGTCGTCCTCCGCTTCCCTTGCCGTGGTGGCCGCTGCCGATCAGCCCCCGCCCCAGTGCTGTTGAGTCGACGCCAAGCACCGGCCAAACCCACTGGGCCGACCAGCATCCTCAAGCAGCGTAGCTAAGGTCCTTAAAACCTTTAATTTCATGTTCCAACCTATTAATGCTGTGTAATAAATTCTAACCGTGCTTAATGTTGTAACTAATAACAACAAACAATGTGATAATAGCTATGAATGCTGTTCCGAAGTGGTTATTGCTTATGAATAGTAATTAATGCTAAAAGCACCATAAATAAAGATGTTTGGACATATTAATTATTTTATTAAATGTTAATCAGGTTGAAGTAATGCTAACCAGCATGTTAATGGTTGTCATTAGTATTCATTAGTAAAATAAATGAGCATGATAATGATTGAGTAGATTTAATGCCAACTGATTAGGACATAATCATTAAACTCTATTAATAACAACCGGTGCAATTAATGAACTCGGTTCAATGCTCTGCTTATGACATCTAGGACCCACTTGTAAGTCTTTAAATAAAAAGAAAGTGGAAAATAAAAAGGCATGACAGTGGGCCCCACTGTCATTGACCTAAGTCAATGTTGACTAAAATTGACCTAGAGCCCACATGTCAGCTTCTGGTTATATTTGAATTAAGTTAAATGTTATTTTGCTGAGAAAAATACAACAAAGTATTTAAAAGGGTTTAAATCATATGAAATTCATAGAAAATGCATCTGTAATCAGAAAAAAATGCAAATAATATGTCAAAATGTTCAGAAAATGAAATCTATTCAAAAACCTCATTTCCATCCATGTTTGCATGCTAGGAATAATACAAATTGCTAAAAACTCAAACTAGGGTTTCCGATTAGCCGGAAGATTTTCGGATTGCGACATTTTATGCGTCCGAACTCCGATTAAATTGATTCCACTTGCATTAGTTTTCTTTTTGCATCCTCTACACCATGGCATGCATTGCATCTTGTATTGATGTTTGACATTTTGATGTTCACGATTGTGCCCTTCTTTTTCGGTGTTTTCGTTCTTCTCCGTTAGAGCCAGAAGGGCCAGAAGGCGATAGTTTCGAACAAAAGCAGGGTTTAGTTGCTCAGCAACCAGGCAAGCAGCCCCTTTGGTCACATTGCAAAACTCCTATTATTTGCAAAGTATTAGTTGTTTTCAAATGCAATATCGCATGCGTTCAAATGTTACTTTCTCGTTAGTATACCTTTATTCCTTGCACAAAACTTACTTTGTCACTCAATCAGCTCCACTACCATCCTAACCTAGCTAGAGTAGTCTAGTGCGTAACCTGCTATTGCTTATTATGTGTATTTGCTTAGACATGCTTCGACTTGTAGAAGTCGTAATTCCTGGGATAGCAGATGTTCTCACACCATTGGATGGGTTACTCGGTAGGTGGGTGTTCACCGGGATTGCTTAATAAACTTGCTTAATATTCATCTGGGCTAGACGAGAGGCCATGGCTGGGAGCATGGTGGTTTGTCTCGTTTTCCCGCAAGGACCGGTTCCCGGTGTCCCTTCGAACCAAGATTTGCGTACTTCTACACGGGTGGATTATGGGGCCACCCCCGACTGAATAATTTGCCTAGGCTTAGTGTATGAGCTGCAATCGGTTGCGGTTTTCTTTGGGGATAAAAAGGCATCCGGTGGGGTGGGCACACGGTCTGGGAGGCCGGGGATGTTCCTCGATTCACAACGCATGGGACCGTGTCTCTGTGCCGTCGGACAGATGTACATGGACTAGCCTGTACGGGTGGCTCATACCTAAGTCGAAAGCATTGTAAAGGTCGTGTTCGATCACCCTCCGCCAGCACACCTCGTGAAAGTGTGTAAATCGTCGTTGGCACTAGGAGACGATCGATACGTGTAGGTAAAGATGTACCCCCCCTGCAGGGTTTGAACTGTTTGAACAGCCGTGTCCGCGGTTATGGACAGCTTGGTAAGATTTTGCACCGAATTAGACAACTATAACAATACTCTAAAACTTGCCAACTCTAAGGACGTGGTTAGCGACAGCTTCCTCCCAGGGTGGTCGAGGATGGGTCGAGGGATCTGAGGTGTGGTGTTCTGCAGGTAGGAATGTTCGCGAAGTGTAGACTTATCCCCTTTCGAAAACCTTCCGGTAGTCGGTTTCATCTACTTATAAGATATTGCTAAAAGTAAATTGGCTTTCCGCAAAACAGTCCACAATTACCTCTTTATTGATACCTGTCACAACTATTACTACTTTCCGCACTGTAAGTCTTGCTGAGTACAATTTTGTACTCACCCTGCTATTGTTGATGTTTTTGTGCAGAGGAAACTACCTCTCCTGAGGGTAGTTTCGATATAGAGATCGACGCCCACGACGGTTAGTCACTGGGAATCCCAGGCAGTGATCCTGCCCCTGGGGTTGGGCAGCTAGGTTTGTTTTGCTGCCGCTTTCGGCACTACTGTTCGGCTTCTTAGCCCTATTTAAAACTTCCGCTGTGTATTGTACTGGGATCCTCGGATCCTTTGCAGGTATGTGTTGCTATATTGCAGTTCTGTTGTAGAGTTCTGCTGTGTTAGCTGGTTGTTTTCGCCTACCCATGTGCCGTGCGTGTATGTGATGAAGCACATGTGGTGGGTAGGACTTTAGAGTGTATATCATAGAGTCATTAAGTTTAATCACCCCTGTAAAGCGACTCTACTACTGAGAGATTGGGAACTATATCATCCTACTCCAGCCGTGCATTAATTTGCCGGGACGAGTTCGGGATTGAAGTTCCGGCTCAGTGGAAAAGAGTGAGGAGACCATATCACCCTACTACTCTATGCTCCTGCTAGAGTAAGCTTTGGGGTTGACGTCTCGGGCTATTCGGAGCCATATCACTCCACTCCTCTTGGAATTGACACCCAGGAGTTGAGGTCGGGGTTGACGTTTCGACTTAGCGGGTGGTTTCACTTAAGCCTCTCTGTTATGAATTCTAGGGTTCGACACCTAATCACTTTCGTGTCGCTGATGGTTCCGCATCGTAGTGTGCCAGTGGCGTCGTGTCGTCAACTGCGAGAAAGAGAGAAAAAAAGGCAACTACGTAATAGCAAAAGAGATTTTTCTTTTGACATGAAAACCTAGTATAGTCTGCACGCACGGGTTGGCCATGAATGACGCATATCGTATCATATAAACATGACGAAATAAACTTTGCTAACGTTTGGCAACCCGTGCAGTTTCTAAAAAAGAATGAGAATTGCATAATATTTTACTTAAAGATCCCTGCCAGGGTCAACCCTTGACTACGAAAAGTCCACGCCCCTCCCCAAACTACAGGGGCAAACTCGTCATTTCGCCCCCCTACGCCAGCAGCCAAACGCAGCCACCACAGCTACGGCGATACGTCATCAATCGTCTTCACAAAAAATACAGGAAAGAGAGAGAAACTCCCAAAAAGAAAAAACCAAGTAATTAACGGGAGGAGATGGAGCGAGATAAGAGTCGCCGCAGCGGGAGGAGAGAGTAGAAAGAGAGAAAGGTGGTAGATGCGAGCCACCCTCTTTGTATCCCTCGCCAACTTCTCCTACCAATTTCTTTTCCTCCCCCCTCCCCTCCCCTCCCCTCCCTCTAGCGGCCGCTGCCGCCTTGCCTTGGGCCGCCTCTCCTGCTGCCGCTGCCGCCGCCGGCCGGCCGGCCAACGCCGCCGGTAAGTACGCGCCGTCCCTGCTCCACCCTCTCTCACGTCGCACCGCATTGATTCTGCCCGCTGACGCGTCGCGCCGCCCTCGTGGTTTTCGTGAATTACGGCCTCGTATGTAGGATTGGCCGGCGTTTCTTGTTCCCCTGAATTCCGCGCCGTTTTCGGTCGTAGCGACGCTTTGCTTGCTCTGTGATTCTATATCGTGTGTTCTTGCTGGTTGAGTTCTTGTGCGTTTGGATTGGAAGGTGGCGGTGGTTGGGGACGTGTTGGGTGAGGGGTGGACATGTGGAGAATTCTTGTGTTCTTGAGGGGTTATTTGGATTGCTCGATTGGTTCCTGGGGTGGGTGGGCTGAGGGGTGGTTGGTTGGGCGAGGCTCTCGCGACCTGCCCTGTTTGTTCTTGCGATTGATTGATTGATGGTTTCTCCTTGCCTCAGTGGTACTAGGTGTAATCGGGAATTGTGGCAAGAAAATCAGGTGGAATTGCATTGGTTGTTATGATGATAATTATGCCTAAAAAATTGGGGTTTTTAGGAGCAAGTCTCGGTTTTATAGTTCTTGGCTTCATGGTAGATTCTGTAGTTCTCTTTAGCCGTACTTGTATTTGGATTTTGGAGTCCCATTGCAGGCTAAGGTGATATGCGATCAACTCTGATTGTTTTCGTACACTTCACTGTTGGAAAAGAAGTTGGTTCTGGGATGTCAGATGTGTAGCAGGATTCTGTAGGCCCTGGAGTCAAGTGTGCTTCGTCAGTTGTGCAAATTGGTAGCACTGACAAGTACACCACCTTAATTTTGTTTCTATTTTTAGGTGCTTATTTGGTCATTGGGTGCTACCGTATTTCCTTTTGCTTCCAGAGTAAACTTTTATGCTGACTGGTGCGTCCACGTGATGGGAGTGGGACTTTTGTCAGTGCGGTTGGAGATTGTGTTGGAAATTGGTCTATTGTTCGATTATTCTCCTCAAGTCTGCATTTTGTGCTTGTAATCGTTTCAGAATACCCCAAATGGAACTCGTGGGCCTTTTGACAGTCAGTACTTGATTGGAGGTGGCAGGGGCAGCATATTTTTGCTAGGGATTGAAGGATAACTCGTACGATTTTTTTTTGGATTATGCTTGTTATTGCAATATTTTAATAGTACGATTGGATCCTGTAGGTTCTGTTTTACTTGTTAGTAGCTTATGTAGTTATGTTACTAAGATATGAGTGTGGTCTTCCGCATACATTTCTTTGAGGTGAATAAACGATCTATTAAGATGGTCATGTGATGCTACTCTAGTTGTGGGGCTGATGGGTATCTTTCTGTGTGAGTTGAGTAAACTTGGTTTTCTTTTTCTTTTGTGAGTTTAACCTTATTATTTCTTGAAGGACCTGAATTTTGTCCAATGGTGTTTTATCCTACCTCTTGATAACATGTGTGCATTCGTTATGATGCTTTCACATGGTCTCTGTCCCTGGTCATGCAATTTTAGCGGGTGACAAATATTAGAACTGTGTTTTATGGTTAGCAACATGCACCTTTACATTTAGGAGTGCCCTTTTATTGCACTCTTATGTTCATTTTCCTTACGCTGAACCTTTCAATGGCATATGTTTGTATGGATTAATCATATCCATCATCATCATACCCATCTGTGTAAATATGACAAGATATATTTTTGACGTCTACGGATGTATTGTAATAGTCAAATATTACCCTGTTGCTTCTTCAAACAGCTTGGGTGATATCACTATTTATGAGCAAGAAATAATATTGGCCAATAAGAACAGTGTTGCACTGTTGCACAATAATGGCATTGTTTAGGGCCAATAAGTAAATTTGCATTGGTGACTTTTATATCGTCATATGCTTGATCATATTGCAGGTGGCATTTCAAGTATGGTTAGCTTGAGGAGACGTCGACTTTTGGGGCTTTGCTCTGGTAAGAGAAACTTAATACCTTGAAAAATCTTGTTGAGATGTGTAAAGAATTGTACAGAGAATTTATGTTGTGAAAATGTGTAATATTTTCAGTTTTAATGTATATGAAGCTATCAAACCATATCTTCCGATCATACGTATCAGTTCCGTTCTGGCCTGCTCTTGAAAATGAATTTTTTATATCATGTTATACCGGCATTACCATTCCAGATAAAGAAATAAAAAAATATACATAAGAGTTTGCATCACGCAATTTACAAATATACTATACATAAATTTATAAAGAGGTATATCAAGCTCTAATTTGTTCTTTCTAGTATGCAAGATACTCTTGATGAACGTTCGTCCAATACATCGGAACTCCTTACATATATGTGGTAGATTGCTTCATGGCCCACGAGGATCAGGTAGTTCTATAATAAAGACTAAAGAGGGAGGTGCAAGTAGTCAACGGGCCATAGAATGTTAGGAGAGCATGAGTTTTCATGAATGGGAAGTTTGCTTGCGAATTACTTGCTGCTGGTAGAAGAATTTTGGTTGCAAAGAATTTTGGCGGGAAGTGCTGGTACCGACCTGATGGGACCATAATTAGAGGTGACACGCCACACAATATTTTTCTATTCCACTTTTGCATGGTGGGAATTTGGGATGCAAGTTCGGGTCAGTGGGTCGGCCCACTCGTCCCATCTAGTTATTTACATGTCCACAAAATGAACTGCCAAGTGCTCATCTAGTTTTAAAATCAAAATGGGTTGTGGGTCAGCCCACTTGCATCCCTAGTGGGAATGGAACTAGGTTAAACATTTCACAGTTAATGGGTTTCCTTGTTGTAAACACTCTGTTCTCAGAATTGATTATGGAGATTGACAAGGAAAAGCTTATGTCTAAAGAGTAAATAAGTGCTCCTTTTGGGTTCAAAAATTACTTTTGTTTAAAGAGTAAATTGCACTAGGCACCTTCTGTTTGTGTAAATGTGGCAGCTTGAACTTCTCATAAACGAAAACTACACCTTTCACCATGTAAATTTGCATAAATTAAACAAGATACACCAAGTTTAACAGAGGATGCCCATTCTGTCAGGTGGGGCTCACCCCGACAATGATCTAGCAATGGTTAGACGCCATTTAGGATGCCACCTTGATGGCAAACTTCTTCAGGTCGTGTCCGAGCTTTTTTTTTAAATACATTCGCAGCTTGTCTGAGCTGGCTTGTTTGTTGAAATTCATGGCGTATCCGAGCCGGTTTATTTGCTGAAATTTGTGGTGTCTCCAAGCTGGCTTGTTTGTCCACAGGAGATCCGGGAGGTGACTTTTCACAAGGGTGTCTCTGACCTGAACTAGCAAGGGCATAACATAGCACCCAATCTGTCTCTCCTTCCACTTGGCTGCCTTGTTATGCCCTCAGATCACGTCGGGACAAAAACTTGCGTCCCGCTCAGACATACTCCACAAAATCAGCCTCCAGTGCATCGTCCTGCATGGCAATGCACCATTGCCACATCACTATTAGACTGGGTCCAAGCTGTCAGAACAGATATGAGCTGTTAAACCTGGTGTACAGCGGTCAGTTTGTCCAAATGACATGGTGGAAGGTGGAGTTTTCGTTTGCAATTGTGTACGCTGCAACAAAAACGGGTGGTGCAAAGTGCAATTTATTCTTCTTTAGATAAAACATAAAAGACAATTATTTATAGACCGGGGACATTCTCTGTTTTTTTTTAAAAAGAATGGCGGCATCAAGTGTTCTGGTACTCCTATGATCCGTTATCATTTTACTTGCTGAAGCAATAAACTACTCTAGAACTTTGGCAAGAACAGATGAGTACACAATATCATATGTATATGGGCAAATAGACAGGAAACATTCCTGGAATAGAACCAGATTTGTGCAATGATACTGATGGAAGTATACATGGAAATAAACCCTTGTAATTACAGCTGTGCTACGTAGGTTATTGGAAGCTACATGACTCTTAGGTTAACTGTTAGTTTGACCAATAGTCAAAGCAACTGCCCAAATACTGTTGGAAAATAAGATATTTTTGAAACATCATTATCTTATTGTTCTCATTATTTTTCTTCTCTGTCCGTCTCTCGTTCAAAAATATTTTTTTTCTTCCCATGAGAAACCAAGTAAGATAGGACCATTAGTACTATTCGGGGTCATTTACATAACAAGTATCTCTCCAGATCAATGAACTCAGTATGTCTGTTATTTTTTTAACAGTTACATCAGTTTAACTTTTGTTTCAGGCAAAGATTCATTGCCAGTTGATCTTCCTAAGCCTATTGAGAATGAAAAAATTGTGGAAGTTACACACTCAAATGTGAACCCGTTCAGTGTGCACCCGCTGCCCTTGGTAAGTTTAACACTGGACTGTTCCTTGTAGTTTTGATGGACTGCTGTAATGCCACTTTTAAGTAGTAGGTCTTGTGTTATCTCCTTACTTTTTTTCTCTATACATATCCTGATGTGTTTTCCAGCGATTGTTCCTAGAAACCACATTGTGTTTCTGATGCTGTTGAAAGCTTGTGTTTTACAGTGGCAGAGATGGTTTTGCTTAATAAAAGGATATTTTTATTGCAGACAAAGACTTCTGATGTACTCCCAGAATCCTCAAATGGTTCTGACTCTTTGAAGGAAGAAAAAAACCACTACTATCCAGGTTCATACTTTATTCCTACATATCATTCTTAGTATTTCCTTTATCCTTATAAAGTCCCGAGTACTTGTGCTAAATTTTATATGGCAGATGATGTTTTTGAATCACATATAAAATCTCATACTCCCTCTGTTCGTTTTTAGCTGACGTTTTAGCTTTGGGCACATGGATTAAGGAGTTGATTGAAATGACCATATTAGCCCTACCAATTACACCTGGTGTTGAGTAAAGAGCCACAAGTTTAATGCTAGTACAATATAAACAATGTTACATCCTGTGAATGTTATTTTCTCTTCAAGCATGCATGCAAGCACAGCAACCGCACACTTTCCAGCTCCGCACCAATGAAAAGCAAGAGTGGGTTTTAGGTGCCTTAATAAACTGAGTGGAAGTCTGTGTGCGGTGGCAGTAAGTATATACACTTTTGCGGCTAGCAACACATGGATGCATGCATGCACAATTAAAACAGGCAAGAGGGCACCGTTTGGCTTCCTTAGGGGCCTTTATTACTTGAGTAGGGAAGCTGTGAAACATTTACTAAGATGAAGGGCATAACAGGGAAAGTCATGAAAAAATGACCTTGAAATTGTAAAACATCACCTATTCTCAAATAAGAAAAGAAGCCTAAAACGGCACCTATTTCCAAACAGAGGAGTGTCAAATAGAATTCCATTAACATAAATTGTACCAGTTGTCGTGCACTGCATTTTCTCAAAATGAATATGAAGTTGTGGATAGAGTCCCAATATCCTTGCTAAAAAGGAGTTCCACAGTCTTAAGTTAGATTGGTTAGCTGAAGTGAAAAGCAAATTCATGTTTGACTTTCTTTTTCTCTCATTGATTGAACGTTATAAGCTACTTCATTACTTGAGTGATGATATCTAGATGTTTTTCAACAGGACCTTTAGCTTTTATCTAAAGGATTCTCCCACCATGCATTTTTATGTTCAAATACAGGCTCTTGTATTCCTTCATTTCAGATTAGCATAGCTACATTCATCTTCTGCAGTGTGTGCGTTGAAGATGACAAATTACTCGCTAGCTGATCAGAATAGTCTATTTTCCTTTTATATGATTTTAGGCAAGGAAATCAAGCGCAGAAAGCGACATAGAAGAAAACAGTATGTGGACCAAGAGCCATGCATAATGAGAGGGGTCTATTTCAAAAACATGAAATGGCAAGCTGCTATAAAAGTTGACAAGAAACAAATTCACTTGGGTACTGTTGGAACACAGGATGAAGCAGCCCGGCTATATGATAGGTATTAGCTCGACTAAGCTTTACCGTATTTATTATGATCATGTTATTTCCATCGTACATAGATTAGAGTGCCTTCTGCTTGATTGCCATTCTACTGTTTCTTGTGTATTATATTCTCTTGAATTTTTTTCTCCAGCACTGCAGTCATTATTCTCATTTTTACCTTTTCCTACACAAGCTAATGTCCGTAGCATGAAAGATCAACGTGCTGGATGGTATTCAAAGGAATGAGCCTAATCGGCAAAGTTTAATATACCAGGCCATATATTGGTAAATTATCAAGAGTAAATTTTGCAGAACCACAACTTTTGTGGTCAGTACTACACGTAACCGCACTTAGAAAAATAATAGTAATAACAGAACCATAACTTGTGAGCCAACGTGTTTCTGGAAGCCCTAATTGTGTTCCCCTCTCCCACTGATGTTATCTACAGTAAAGTATGACATGTGGGAATCACTTGTCAGTCACACTAACAAGTGGGCCCCACTTGTCAGCATCATCTCCCTCCTCCCCTACCTCTCCCTCCCATCTCTCTATTCCAGTACCTCGCATTGTCGCCCTCCTTCTCGGGCGCATCTTGTTGCCTGAGGTGATCAAAGCCCGAGTCATCTTGTCTATAATCATGAGTTTAATTTGGTTTTTTATCCAGAGAGGAAAGTGATTGAGGTCGTCTTCACTGCTTCCACTAGCCCTCCGTCGCACCGGCATTCTTCTGTTCTAGTGGGCCCTTAGTCTACAAGTTGGATTATTTAGAATCTTCTGCCCCTCCTCTTCATTAGCCCCTTGTTTACCCGTTCCATGCCGCTGCAAAGGACACCACCTCCGTGAAGGTCCGCCGGTGCCACCACTCACCCTCATTTGTATCACCTCCATCTGTATGCGTCCAATCAGTCCACTCTGTTGCATTCACGGTGAGGTCCTGAGCACAATATGCCCTTCACTGTTGATTTCTGTAGCAACTAGCCTAGTCCCCGTCAATGTCCGGCGCTGTAGCAAAGAAGATTTGAAAGAGAGGATAAGAGAAGAAGATGATGCTGACAGGTGGACCTTGTAAGTGTGACTGACAAGTAGGTCCCACCTGTCATAATGGAGAGGGTTGACGGAATTGGGGTTTTCTGAAACACCATGCCTCAAAAATTGTGGTTCTGAGAAAAAATTTCTGAGAAGTGTGGTTATGTGTAACACTGACCACAGAGGTTGTGGTTATGTGAATCAATAAGATAGCTAAATTTTAGGATTACCTTCTACAGAAAAATATAACTCTGCTGTATAAAATTGTGTTTAGTCGGCTCAACTGATAATTTATTAGTAATAACGGTTAAATACTGTAAATATCCTAGAAGTTCATCATTGTCCAATGCCCAAGTTGAACTCCACTAGATCTTTTTTGGCATACATGCACTATAAATTTCGTCTGCACAAAACAAGCTTTTCTTTAGGTTTTTTTCCTTGTGGAAGAGTGTATGCATAATGTTTTTAATGCTGCATGATGCTTTTGACAACAAGTAGCCAAGATTTAGTCATCCAGTGTGATGTTTTTTTTATGACATTTGGTATATATTTTTAGTAAAATTTCCAGAACACCAAGGCATTGTACATTTTGCAGTCACTGAAGCTCTTATATTGTTTGCCATCAGGTGTCAAGTTTCTTATCAACCAAAGGAAATCCCTTGCTTTGGTGTCGTTAAATGCTAGACCCTCCTTTAGAGTTGTCGGGCACTATGAAAAAACATGCTAAAAACAATCAATCTATAAAATATATCTATTCCACCTTTAAGTTAGCTCTTCATATTACCAAGGTAAAATATGATTTAGCCAGTTAGACAGGTTTCTGTCAAGTAGTTTTATGCTGTACGCATCAAGCTCGCCATGCGTATTGGACCGGCCCAGTCTTGTTTAATTTGGTCGATTTCATGATTTATTTCATGGTCGATTTCATGATTTATTTCAGTCACTATTGTTGCTAGCGTTTTAATAGCAAAGATGCATTTGTTGTTCACTTGTTCCTCATTGTTGCTAGCATAGTTCCCCAAATATTTGGTCCTTGGGCCTGTAATCACAAGTCAAGATTTTTCTCTGTGCAGGGCTGCTTTTATGTGTGGAAGGGAGCCAAACTTTGAACTGTCTGAGGAAGAGAAGAATGAACTGGAGAAGTACACATGGGAGGACTTCTTGGCAATGACGCGCAACACCATAACCAGCAAAAGTAAGACCCAAATTATCAATTGTTTTGGTACTCGCCATCTTCTTGACAATGACTGTAATGGCAATACTTGTGTTCACTTGTTTGTCTCTAGAACAAAGGAAGGTCGGGTTGCTAAGGCGTAATAAGGCAGATTTGTTCATAGGAGATACTGAGATGGTCAATGGTGGTGGGTCTTCGCACTCTGATGATGGAGATGTTGAGACATCAGCATCCTAGATCGCCGCCAGAGGTCATGGACACCCAAATGGAGTCGTCCAACAGATTCGTTCCGATATAATTTCCATTTAGTTTTTTTCCTCACAATAATTAATTTCATGTGCATAAGGACCTGGTGGTCTGATAAAGGTTAGATAAATCATGCCATCTCAAATAAAATTGGAGATGGTCCATTATAGGAACAAATTTGTCTGAGCAATCATGTATACCAATTCCAGAACTGTGTATATCTGTCGATAGGTTTACCTCAAATTTACTCAACATGTAACTAGTTTACCATATGTTTTATCCTAAAGAATAATTTCCCTTCTCCACATAACTTATCTTTCATTGACGCATTCATTTGTATTGTCTATCGATGGAATATAAGAATTGGAGGTAACTAAAATAGTCTTTTTCGTCCATGCATGTAAAACACGAGTACAGCTAGACCGATCCCGACTCGGCATCTTTAGCCAGACTCGGCCGCTATGAATACGTGACCGACTTGGACCGTGAGCCGGCTCGATATTCCTTAGGACATGTATAACAGTTTAGACATATGTTGTATCTAGCGTTAGAATTAATAGGTTAGGTCCAAACTAGTTTTGTATTTAATTTTAGATAAATTTTAAAGACCCACTTATACATGGTAAGGCATAGTGGTTTTAGTTTTATATTGCTAGTGGAAGTGGAAGGAGGCCACCTTATAAGGGTTGGTGCTTCACACCTCTCCAAAGCAATGTGAAGTGAGAGGGAAATACCATGTGCGCTCGCTCGCCTCGTCGGGCGTGGCGTGGCGTGGCGTGGCGTGGCATCGATCTCTTCGCTGCGGCAAGTTTGGCTGCGTCGCTTCTTCACATCTCTAGTAATACTCTGTTTCTATTGATGGCGACGTTGCTGATTTGATTATCTGTCCTAGTCATGTTAGGTCTTCGGATTAGTTTCATTATATTGCCTAATTGTCCAACATTCTAAAAACCTTATAGACATTTAATGAATATGATGAAAGTCTCTGGTTTTGCCGATACTATTAAACCTGAAAAATTCACGGGAGCGAACTTTAAGAGGTGGCAGACGAGGGTAACACTCTGGCTCACGGCTATGAGCTTTATTCCATTGAGCAGTACCACGAGTATAGAATGGTCGAAAACCGTTCTGTGGTAGAGCAAGCTCATGAAATACAGTTCATGGTGAAGGGACTCGAACACCTTAAGTGCCAATTACCTGACAAGTTTGTGGCTGGGGGCATAATTGCCAAGTTACCTCCCTCGTGGAGAAACTTTGCCACATCTCTGAAACACAAGAGGCAAAATATTTTCGTAGAGGATCTAATTACGTCCCTTGATGTGGAAGAGAAAGCTCGGGCGAAGGATGTGCACTTAAAGGGTGGCGAGGGTCATTCCAATGCCAACATGGTACACAAGTCTGGACATGGTAAGTTCAGGGGAAAGGGCAAGGCCATTCAGACGACCAACTTCAAGAAGAAGAAGGAAAAGGAAAGACCAAAGGGTGCTTGCTTCGTATGCGGTGAGGACACCCATTGGGCAAAGAAATGTCCTCATCATAGAAGCAAGAAACCACAGTAAGGATAGCCTAAGACTGTCAATGTGACCATATGCGAGGAAAAAAATACAGAACCATCAGGGTATGGTAAATGCTCTACTATTCTTTCGGTTTGTCACCCCACTGATTGGTGGTTTGTCAGCAGCGCTAATGTTCACGTGTGTGTTGATGTTTCCATGTTTTCTTCTTATCAGACCAAACGAGCTTCTTCCGTACTGATGGGGAACGGGTCGCGTGCGCGTGTTCTTGGTGCTAACACGGTAGATCTGAAGCTTACTTCGGGAAAGATCGTGCAGTTGAAGAACGTGCAGCATGTCCCCTCAATAAGCAAGAACCTCGTTAGTGTCTCCCTTCTATGTAGAGATGGGTATAAGTTGGCGTTTGAGTCGAATAAAGTTGTTGCGTCTAAGTTTGGACAATTTATTGAAAAAGGCTATGACTGCGGAGGCTTGTTCCGCAGGCTTGTTCCGCCTTTCTCTTTTAGATTCCTGTAATAAGACTGTGAACCAAATTTATGATCCAATTAATGTTAGTGAAGCTTATGTTTGGCATTCACGTTTATGTCACATAAATGTTGGTTGTATAACTCGGCTATCCAGTTTAGACATAATTCCGAAACTTTCCATTGTCAAAGGTTCAAAGTGCCAAGCTTGTGTGCAAGTTAAATAGCCCCGCAAGCCCCACAAGGCTGTGGAGGAAAGAAATTTGACACCATTATAACTCATTCATTCAGACCTTTGTGAAATGAATGGTGGGTTGACAAAAGGGGGAAAGAAATATTTCATGACTTTGATCGATGATGCGACTAGATACTGCTACGTGTACTTACTGAAAACCAAAAATGAAGCTCTTGATCACTTTAAAATCTATAAGGCTGAAGTTGAAAATCAACTAGAGAGAAAGATAAAAAGACTTAGGTCAGATCATGGTGGAGAGTACTTTTCTAATGAGTTCAATTTATTCTGTGAGGAATATGGTATAATCCATGAGAGGACGCCTCCCTATTCACCCTAGTCGAATGGGGTTGCCGAGAGGAAGAACCATACTCTAACTGATTTGGTTAACGCCATGTTAGACACTGCGGGTTTAGCCAAGGCATGGTGGGGGGAGTGAAAGGATCGAAGGTGCCGATTAGAGGGGGGTGAATAGGAGGCTAATTAAAATTACTTCTTTTAGCTTAGATTGTCAAGTTAAGACTTAGCTAATTGCAAGGGTTAGCTAGCTGTGTGACAGGTGAACAACACAGGCAAAATATGATGTATAAATTAACACGTAGCTGTCACACAGGTGGCTAACACAAGTAAGCTAAACACTTAGAAACAGATGATCAGACTAAGCAGCTGTGTAACAGGTAGCTGACACAGGCAAGAGATATGATCTACAGCAACTATGACACAGCTATGCTAACACAGGTAAAAAGGTGATCTATCACAGATGAATAGAATATAACTAAGAACACACAAGCATGTAGATATAGCAAGTAAATGAAAGCAACACAGTGAGTACTCAGAGAGACAAGGTGTTTTTCACCGAAGTTTCCTACTCTTTTCAGAGAGGTACATCTTCGTTGGAGAGGCTACTCCGAAGAGCTCGCCAGCACTAAATCGTGCTTGTTCTCCGAGTACCTGAGTGATCAGGTCTCTTGCTTTGCTTATGGAAGTCCTTTAGCCTTGCAGCAGGTAGACTTCAGATCACCTTTACAAATTACTGGTTCAGCCCACACAAGCTTGGGTGATACCAGCAACTCCTACGCCCGTCTAGGAGTAGACACTCTAAGAGTAACAGAATCAGCAGTAACGACTCTTGGAGGAACCAATGCTCTTTGCTCGAGGACTCTCTAACTCTCTTAGAAAGTTTGGCTTTTGTTCCGAGGGTGAGAGGCTTGCAACGGTCGAATGTGATTGACTGGATTGAGCAAGGTTGGTTAGTTCGTTTAGGCCGAAGACCTCCCCTGGTCCCCTATTTATAGGGTTCACAGGCACCTGACCGTTACACTGTTGCCACGTAGGATTGAGTGAGTCACCATGTCAGACACCGGTGACACAACCAGTCACAACGCCCAACTATAACCGGCTCAGGCAGATCGACACCTGTGTCACCGGAGGCACACACACGTGAACCCTTAACTGACGTAGCCTAACTACTCAGCCCGATCTTGGCACATCACATGCCCTCAGCGCACAACTAACTCTGATCCCTAATAAGGAGAGAACCTCCGACAGCCTTCTGACTCAGCAGACAAACCATCGCAGTGCAGTTCCCTTAGCATTTACAAGCTCTCCCCGCTAGACCACCTGTGACACAGCTGCGTCACAACGGTGACTCTAACCTCTAGGGTTTTCTACTGCTAGCACTGCAGAGTGCTAACGCAAGACAGTCTCACACTTGTGCAAAACTGTTGACACAGAGTCACTGACCTCAAAGTATCAGTGCCACTGTCCAACACCCTGAGCATTGAGCAAAAGAACCTCCACAGAACATTACCACTTCATCCCTCTTGATAGTACGGGTGTTTCCTATGAACTCAAAGAAACTAGCAAATCTAGGCTTTACCTGCCACCAACTGTATTCATGGCCCTTGACGCATCAAGTCACCATCACCTTGCTTGTAACTCCTTGCACAGCACCGGCTTCCTCACAGCTGTGACACAGCTGTCTAGCACAGTCATTCCCTTATCCTGGAAACCACCTTTGTACTTTTTGGGTGGTCATCTTTTCCTTGATGACCCTTCTTCCTGGAACCTCTTAAACTTGCTTACACTCATTGTAAACATTAGATTCCAGTTTGAGTTGCCATTAACCATCAAAACTAATTAGGGGCCTAGATGATCTTTCAATCTCCCCCTTTTTGGTGGTTAGTGGCAACCCATTCAACAAGTTCACATAAAGATTTGAATGAGTGATACATGTGCAGGTTGTTAGAATATACTCCCCCTGAAGCTATGCACAAAAGATTTGCTTTTATTATGCAAGTGCACAGATTTTAATTTTAGATATGGGCAGTATTTTCCTACAACTTACACTTTTATCAGTTCAGAGAATTAGATAGATCAGAGGAACATGTTTTAACTAACTGATCTATTTTTATTCTGATGTAGCTATAATGACCAGAACATATAAATATGTATCAGAGCACAGATTTTGATTAAACATGTGTATCAGAGCAAAAGTTCAGAATAAACATATGTATCAGAACAAAAGCTTCATAGAGACATATGTAACAGAGTAAGGCTCAGGAATATGTGAGGAAAAGAATACTAACATAGTGAACATCATCCACACGTATCAAAGATAAACATTACTGCATCAGAACATAAACTTAGATAAATTGTAGTCAAGACAGAAGAATCAGAGATTAAAACAAGTCTTGATATACCAAAATATATGCTCCCCTATATCCAAAATACTCTCCCTCTTATATTTCTCCCCCTATACTATATATATCTCTCTGATATTTCTCCCCCTTTGACACTAAAACACCAGAAAGGGGGTGAGGAGAGAAAACATTCAGGGAAGCTTGGTCTTCAACAGCTGGAGAACTTCTGAAAGCTGAGACTGCATTTGATCAACCTGTGACTGCAGACTGCTGACTGCTTCTCGGAGCTGACGATTTTCTCTGCGCAGAGCTGCAAACTGAGTTGGCATGACCTTGTTCTGATAGGCTCTGGCTGCTGCTTGAGACATAAGAGAGGAGGACAGAGTGCCATCTTCAGCCACCTATGTCACAGATACTAACTCAGCTGAGTCAGCTACAGGAGGATCAGCTGTGACACCGGTAGGCACTTGGGCTTGGGCAGCTGGCACTGGAGGAGCAGGCACTTGAGGAGCTGTGGGAGCAGCTGTGTCACCAGGAGCTGACACAGCTGGCTCTGGTGAATCTCCAAATAAAGCAGGCACAGCAACCTCATCAGGATGGTCATCAATCTGAGGCCTGAGCTGGGTCTTTGAGGTCTTCACTGAGGTGTCAAAAGTTGATTCTAGAAGATCTGTGCGTTGAAGGATCATGTACATGATGTATGATCCATACCTCAGCTTGGCTTTCTTGTCCTTCTGAACAGCATCTATCTCATGAAATATGTATCTGGCCACATCAAAATGCTGGTTCTTTGCAATATGCACCAATACCTGCCAAACTGGGTTGCAAACAGCATCAGTATTGCCTCCCTTGGGCTGAAGAGTAACATTCAGAATCTTGACCAGATGCTTAGCAGTAATAGTGATGCCCTTGAAGTAAACATGATCTATAGGGGCATTGGCAGGGAAGAAAAAGGTTCTTGGATAAAATTTCCTTCTGTCAGCATTGGAGACTGGCTCTAACTTGAACAAATTGGGCATGTCAGGCTCCACTGGTGCATGAAACAGGCTGTTGAACTCTGGAGCTGTTATTGATAGCAACTGGCCTCTTGTCCTCCAGAGCATTACATCCTGATTGGTCTGTTCTATCCAAACTGTGGCATAGAACTCTTTTATGACCTTTGGGTCATATCCTTGTTGAAGATTGCAGATAAATTCCAGACCTGATGCTTGGATCAGAGATGGCAGCGTCCTCAGTCTGGGATCAGTCAGAGCTGACTAATCTATGGTCTTGCAATCAACAAATCCCTTTGAAGAAAGGATCTCATGATAAACACCCCTTTAAAGATCATTGTGAAATCTGGGGTCTGAGCAAGATGGATCAAGGTATTCCTTATCTTCACTGAAGTAGGGGCAAGTTGACCTCATCCTGATGAAAGCACTGGTGCTCATTGAGGCAACTTTGCTCTTGGACTTCTCTTCTTGGATGCAGCTCTTGAGATAAATTGAATCTGATTAGCCTCAGTCCTCAGAGCATAAGAGAATATGTAGTGGAACTTGGATTCCAAATCATCTGCAGCTACTAAGGGACTGGGTGAGCTGTCTTCTTGTTCAGCTTCTTCTTCCTCTTCTTCATTGGCTGATTCTGCACTGGGGGATGAGCTTTCTGCCTGGTAGTCTTCATCAGAATCAGCTCTTTGCTCTCTAGCTCTTGGTGGAGTCACAGATACTCCTCTTCCATCATCTAATTGGCTTTTAGAACTGTCCTCTTTGTCAGCTGAGCCACTTGCCTGTGCCACAAATGAGGAAATAGGTGCTTGAGCACTTGGAGAAGCGGCTGCTGGTTCAGCTGGCGGTGACACAGGTGATGGAGATAGTTGTGGTGCTTGGTTATAGATTCTTAATAGTGAAATCTGGAGTACTTGACATGCATGTCGGTACAATCATGGAGTCCAGAGATGCTACGTTCTTTGATGATATTTTTCCTATGAGAGATATGCTTAGCAGTTCTAGCCAAGAATCTGCTGAAACTCCTGAACCTGCCATACCAATTGAATATCTTGACCAAACACCTGAGCAAGATCCTGAGGAGGATGACAGTGTTGTTCCTAGACGGAGCACGAGACAAAGGATTGAAAAATCATTTGGTGATGACTTTATTGTGTACCTTGTGGATGATACTCCCAAAACTATTTCAGAAGCATATGCATCTCCTGATGCAGAGTACTGGAAAGATGCGGTCCGTAGTGAAATGGATTCCATTATCGCTAATGGAACTTGGGAGATCACTGAGCGTCCCTATGGGTGCAAACTAGTTGGATGCAAGTGGGTGTTTAAGAAAAAGCTTAGGCCTGATGGTATCATTGAAAAGTACAAGGCACGGCTTGTGGCCAAGGAGTATACCCAAAAGGAAGGCGATGATTTCTTCGATACTTATTCACCTGTTGCTAGATTGACCACAATTCAGGTATTACTGTCCTTGGCTGCCTCACATAGTCTTATCGTTAATCAAATGGATGTAAAGATAACTTTTCTTAATGGAGAGCTGGATAAGAAAATTTACATGGAACAGTTTGATGGATTTGTAATAAAAGGTCAAGAGAGCATGGTGTGTAAGTTGCAGAAGTCTTTGTATGATCTAAACAAGCACCTAAGTAATGGCATGAGAAGTTTGACACAATCCTACTATCTGAAGGCTTCACAGTCAATGAAACAGATAGATGTGTATACTATCGCTATAGCGGGGGTGAAGGAGTAATGCTGTGTCTGTATGTGAATGACATACTGATCTTTGGAACAAGTCTTAACAAAATAATTGAGATTAAGTCCTTTTTGTCTCAAAGTTTTGACATGAAAGATCTGGGAGAAGCTGATGTGATTCTAAACATCAAGCTGATCAAGGGTGAGAATGAGATCACACTTCCACAATCTCATTATGTGGAGAAAATACTGAGCAGTTTTGGCTACCTGGAAAGCAAACCTGCTCCAACACATTATGACCCTAGTACGATGTTTCGAAAGACTCGGGGACTAGGAAAGGATCAGCTGAGACATTCTCAGATCATTGGGTCGCTCATGTACCTAGCTAGTGCTACTCGGCCTGACATCTCCTTCGCTGTAAGCAACTGAGCTGGTTTTCCTCAAATCCGGAAGATGATCATTGGCGTGATCTTGAACGAGTCATGCGCTACTTGAAAGGTACAATGACTTATAGAATTCATTATTTCGGGTATCCTGCTGTACTCGAAGGGTATAGTGATTCCAATTAGATTTCTGATGCTGATGACATTAAGGCTATGAGTGGATATGTGTTCACTCTTGGCGGTGCTGCTATCTCATGGAGGTCTTGCAAGCAGAACTTACAGCGTTAGATACAGCCACCGTTGAGGCTGAGTGGCTGTGTGAACTATTGATGGATTTGCCAGTTGGAGATAAGTCTATTCCAGCTATTCTCATGAACTGTGACAATCAAACAGTTCTCGCTAAAGTGAACAGTGCAAAGGATAACATGAAATCCTCGAGGCACGTGAAAAGGAGATTGAAGTCTGTTAGAAAACTGAGAAACTCCGGAGTGATAGCCCTGGATTATATCCAACGGCTAAGAATCTGGCAGATCCTTTCACAAAGGGTTTATCACGGAATGTGATAGACAATGCATCGAAGGAGATGGGAATGAGACCTATGTGAGTTATACCACAGTGGCAACCCAACCTATGTGATCGGAGATTCCGTGAAATAGGACCGGGGAAGAACAAACTATTTGATTACTGAGAGTACAATTTTTAACCCACTCCAGTGAAGATGCCGTACTCTCATGACTGTAAGGCAGGATGACTTTGTCTTAATGTGTTCTGTGGCTCTAACCAGTAAAGATGTCGTCCTACAGGGTATTCTTGAAAGAACACATCTAAGTGAGCTAGACTGTTAAACATCACAGTCTGTGAGACTTGGGTGCTCTCTAAGAAGCTCATAAAGAGACCAAGGAGTATGACATATAAGCTCCACCTGAGGGGAAGCCTTTTGGCGGCCTAGTACTGGTTAAGACTTTAAGTAAAGCTTACTCGCACAACACTGCCAATTCAAGGTTTTGTCTATTGCGTAGTTGCGAATAAGTGCAGCTTGAAGCTCTGGGTGGACGTTCAATCTTGACAGGTCTCCACTGGAAAGACTAGTATATAAACAGCGCGTTAGAACAACAGAGAAACTTCGTGTTCCTCTAGGATCTAGTGGGGAATGTTAAAATTAATGGGCTAGGCCCAAATTAGTTCTGTATTTAATTCTAGATAAATCCCAAAGACCCACTCATGCATGTCAAGGGCTAGTGGATTTAGTCCTATATTGCTAGTGGAAGTAGAGGGAGACCACCTTATAAGGGTTGGTGCTCCACACCTCTCCAAAGCAATGTGAGGTGAGAAAGGGAAATACCACACGCGTGCGCTCGCTCGTCTCGCCTCGTCTCGCCGGGCGTGGCGTGGCGTGGTGAAGGGCGCGAGCACATGACATGCACGTGAATGGTCCGGCGAATTCGGGCTCCCCGCTGGGCCCTGTCGCAGCTCTCTTTTGCCATTTGTTTTGTCACACGATTTTGGATAAGGATCCAAACGAGTTCGGATCGTGCACCATAACCGAGTTTGGATCGTATTCGGAATGTGTCAGATCCAGAACCATGGCGGCTCGTCTATAAGAAGCCTTCACTCTTATAGACGAAAAACAAGCCATCAATCTGTTATCTGCTTTTCCAAACGCACTGCGCCGTCTCGAAGTCTTCTCCATCTCATTCCTCGGCGTGCACCAAGGGATAGGAGAGCAGGTCTCCGGAACCTCCGCTCTTGAGATCCTATACGGGAGAGGGCGAATAAGGTTTTTGGGGAGCGCCTTCGCGACTGCTCACTGGGTTCGGTCTGCTGCACTGCGTCGACCTCTTCTCGACATTGACTTCCTCCCTGCATCAAGTCGCGCTGCATCGACCTCCTCGCTGCGGCAAGTTTGGCTGCGTCGCTTCTTCACATCTCCGGTAATACTTTGTTTCCCTAGATGTAATTGATGGCGACATGCTCATTGTTCCAGTATTAGTCTGTGATCTAGACTGTGCTGTGATGTACTTCCTGTGCTATTGATATTGTCTAGATTTGATTCTCTGTCTCTAATCATGTTAGATCTTCGAATTAGTTCATTATATTGCTTAGTTGTCCAACATCTAGCACCCTTCTATGTCATTTACATCACTATAAATTACGCATACTAGAAAGAATCCGTGCCCCTGGCGTGAAACCTGCTCGTTTCTGCTCGAAAGTGTGACGGGAGTTTAAGGGAGCAATGGATGGTGTCAGGAAAATACTGGCGCTTTGTACTATCATGAGGATGGATATCGTCGGAAAATTCAGAGTTGAAAACAAATAATAAATTACAAAAGGAGCTCAGCATGGCATAAATCTTTAGTTACAAAAGCAACCAATGAGCATGACAAAATGTGGCTGAATATCGCTGAACAATAAAGCACATAGTTCACTGACAAAGCAGCCAATGATCATGAAAAAAGATGGTCATGTTTTCCCCGGTTCATTGGTCAATTGTTGTATACAGAAGAAAATATGAATACACCAAGACACCGATACATGCACTAATCAATGATCCAACCAGCACATATTGGAAAACAATTAACGCCTAAAAGGTGTTTTCACATGTTCATCTAGGCTAGACATGACAAACTTTTGTTACTGAAGAGCGTAAGATTACCCATGCGTGACCAAACTGAGAAAACAATGTGACAAAGCAAATAGGACTATCTAGGTGTAGCCAAACCGATAAATTGAAGATCGCACCCGGGGGCACATGATCCCGGGTTAAAAACGAATTTCTGTCTTTTCTATAGAAAGTCTGAAAATCTAACATGCTAATGTTTGATTTATTGTTCATGTGCGTGGAAAAACTTTGCATTTTTTGTGGCCTCCGGAAGGAAACAATTTTGGGTTTAAAGTGCTTCTTTTAGGCCTTCAAATTTGTATATTTTGTACAATCCATAGAAATACAAATTTGTTCACCAATTTTGTACATGCACAATGTCCTTAAAACAATTGCATGTGTGAAAATGAAATTTGGAAACACTATTTTTGATGTTTTTCGAGGCGGGAGCACCTGTGCCCATGAGCCAAAACCACATCCATAACCTACATTCTGAAAGTGGCTGGTAGTCCATTCCTACTCCTTTTGACAGCTGGCACTGCATCTTCAAATACCTTATCCTGTTGAAAGAACAATTTTTTTTTAGTCAGACTGTTCAACAAAGATATAAATGAAACATGTGGATAAACCATTTGGTAATAGCTTGCTGCTAAGTTTCCAAATCATCTGATGGAAAGATGATAAATAACATGAGCAAGGTCCCATAATAGAGAAACGAATTATAGGCTATCCTCAACCACAAGTCCATATTATGTATTTATCAAGATATGACTATGAAGCATAGATGTCACACAGGGGTATTCAAATCAAAAGTGTCAATCCATAAGTATTAGTTTTGCCACAAATGAACTAATCAATAATGTAACAATATAAGACATGGTATGGAAGAAGAGTCCTCACGGCCAAAGCTTACCAGCATTCTTTGCTGTGTGCGAGAGGAGCACCTCAACTGAACTCCGTCCAGGATCACCACTTGAAATCTTTCCATGAATTCTAACAATGTAGAACCGCATCTTCATTGATCAGGCACTGATGTAAGCCATCAGAAGAAAGAATGAAAGCTCTGTCAAAAAAGAAAAGAAAAGAACGAACCTAGCTAGCACAGGAAGAAGACAAATTCCACAAGGAAATAGATGGGTAATATCAATATCACCTCAAAACTAACATCACAGCCAACATAAGGAGACAAGGCAACATGACGGAGAGACAGACCAGAAGAACCGTTCCCATTTTCTAAATAGACCAAAAACAATGAAGTTAAATATAGCTACTATTCACTATAGTTGAATCTTAAAATCAGTTGACTCAGACATAATTTGAGTTGGACCATCCAGTTCCAAAGAAGCAAAACTACCAGTGATTGGACGCAATATATTTTGCTCATATTATCAAGTATTTCATAGTTTTTGGTACAACGGCTATGGCAGAATTATCCATAAAGGTAAAGTTAACACCAAGAATAGAACTCATACCTGCAGACCATGAACACACGGCTCCAAGAGGAAGAAGAGAGCATCTTCCCTGCAGCACAACTAACCAGCCCAGAACCTAAGGAATCCTAAATATAATAACCGAATGAAAAGTCACATGTAAATATCTGATACAATAAATCACCAAAGTTGATATAGTATGTCAGCGTTTGTGGTGTGGGGAGGAGCCGGGGTGTCAGGTGACCACTAGAATGCACAAAATTCACCAAGTGTCAAACCAATACATTTGTCCGATTTCACTAAAACTGAACTGTTGACAGTGGCGGAGCTTGAACAAATTGTAGAAGGGCCAAGCAAACAAAGTGTGCTACAGAATCCTCATAAATACTTGCCAAATTAATCTTGGTTGGTGTAATAGCGGCAACTATTGATACTTAGTAGTCAAAATCTTATTTAGAAGGAGGGACCAGGGCCCACCCTGGCCCTTACTAAGCTCCGCCCATGACTGTTGATATCCCAAGTAACCATTTTAGAGCTTAAACAAGAGAAACGTACAACTACTGTGAAAATAGAACCATAATTCCTTAGAAGCCCCATTTCAGTGGAAGCTGCAATAGAATAAAAAACATAAGGGAATTGTCTGCCATGAGAACATAAAGATGTAGAAAAAAAGCTTTCACTTCACCGATGAGCGACCATGTGTGGCAATATTTTTAGTAGAGAAAAACTTAGTAGCTTCACCAAACTGCAGAGAAAAAATCTTACTATACAAAAGGAAATGGTAATTTATGTTGATGAAGTTGTAGAACTGAGCATCCTACAAAATAATTCATTTGGTATGTTGTACCTTGAGCACTCTTTATAGCATATAGCAGCCGTGGGGTAATTTCTGGATATCTGGTAAGCACATTCATTTTCAGAGTTCTCACTTTAGAATGAAAAAAATAGGTGTGCTATATTTGACAGAGAAGTCCGGAAGCCTCTTGAACTGCTTCATGGCACCAAATGTAGAACAGAATGGCAAAGAGCTATCTTAATTTTCACATGCAACAGTGGAGCAAAACTGAATGAGTTATTTGCTAAGTTGACATAGAATAAATAACACTGGAAGAAATATCATAATGGCATGTTAAGCTATCCACCCACTCTCCGTGAATGCCATAAGATTCGAAGAATTTGTAGAAGGTGACCAGCATCTAGTGGAGAATGAGCTTCTGGCGTTACTTTGTTTGTCCAGGAATGTTGTTGTTTACATTGCATAACGTTGTGATACTCTGTCACGGTGAGAAAAGGAAATAAGAAACTAAGATTCCAGCGGTCAGTATTGAAGTGCATTCTAATCAGACATAAATTTCTCGGCAATCTTACCGGTGCCCAGCGAAATTCTTTGAACCTCCACACAAACTGTCAAGCAAGAGACAAAAATTTCCAACACAAAAGTATCTTTGCCCCGTGTATGGAAGACGGCCTTATCAAATGACCTGCAACATGAACAATTAGCATGTTTATAGAAGTAGACAGCCCCAAGAAGGTCTTTTGGATTCAAAGAAACAGCTGACATCCAAACTAAAGCTATATAGGCAGAATAGAAAGTTGAGTAGAAATCATAGTTTGCTATCTAAAAGGACCCCTGTCCAAATGATCGTAGGTTTTAATCTACATGAATATATCCATACATAGAAGTGGAACCATATTATACCTTGACAAAGTAGCACATTTCTTCAACAACAAACGAAGCAACAGCTGTAAACTGAAAATAAACTACCTGCAAAAAACAGAGAAAGAATGAATTAAGGAAGCTGCACCAAATAGAATGTGACGATATTAAAACTGGAGCAGATTGTAGAGGACCGTGCTGGTTCCATTAGTTTTACCAATACATCAAGATAAGCTAAAAATCCACAATAGAACAAACTCTTACACATGTAGAGGCAGAAGCCAACACTTAAGGCTTCGTTGGTAGACGGACATTTGGCAGGCATATCTCCCCAGCAAGTGTGCAAGGAACCGTGTGATTTGCCGAGCACATCATATGCACATCACAATAGAAAAAGATGAGCCAGAAGGGAGCAAACCTACAAAATAGGAGAGGCAGCAATAATCGATCATCTCTTGCATAAGCATATCACCTCTTTTCCTCTTCTATCACCTGATGACGCGCAAATTTTTTTTCCTTCAGCCATTTCATCGAACAGATTGTGTGCATATATCTATTCCAGCATACATTATTTCTAAAACCATAGGTCCAAAGATGGAGAAAGACTACTTCATGAATTATTCGCTCATGGAGCAACTTAAGCGTATATCCTAGCTGAAAAGAACCACACGTAGACAATGTACTTTCTCCTATAGATGCTTTCTTAATTGTTTAGAGAATCTTAGAAGCTGAGTTTCTTTCATTGCAAAAATAATTTTTTTTCAGATAGTACAAAGAACCACCTTCAGTTTGGCAAATCACCACACTTCTTTTTTTACAGTAACCTATACTATCTTAGAGAAAGGAGGAGTACCAACAAAATCTGACCTTGATTCTATGGGGGTATTATAGACTTTTCATTTGGTTATAACTTACATGATTTTCTATAGTATCAATAAATCCTTGCTCACTGTGTCTCAGATCCTCTTTTCCGCCGCGTCTCAGTCGCCGCTCCACTTCTCCGCGATCGAAGGGCACGTCATTCGTCTTCTCAACCGCCCGATGGCGTGCCGCTGCTCTTCTCTGCCTCATCTCCATGGCAGCATAGGATCTTCTGCTGTGAACCCTAAGAACAGCTGATGGATCTTCTGCTGTGAACCCTAAGAACCAAGCCCATGTGAAATTGTGGCTGTTCAAAGTAGTAGTGCAAGTTTGAGTGTCTGATGCTCTCTTTTGGCTGCAAATAATGAGTTTGTGATCTGTAGAAATCTCTGTGAAGTGAATGAATGATCAGGTTGGGTTGCAAGACAAAAGAGAACAGTTTTGGTTCATGCATTTGTCCTTTTTCAGTGCAGGATTCCTAGGGGGTCGTCGACAGTCATGAGTTTTCTTGAGCTTCATGGTGCAGCGCAGCTCCGCTGGCCGTTGCATGTCTCCCCATCCGTGCGCTTCTCCGCCCTTCAACCCCCTTGCGAACAATTTTTCCTCAGCTTAACAGTCCCAGGCACCTCAAGCTGTTCCTAAAACAATTTTACAACATAACTTACTTTTAAGTGGTGAGAATCCTCATTGCTTGAAATAAGCCTCAAAATACCAGCTTCGTGAGCTCCTTCACATCCTATTCTAAAAACTAACGCTCTAAGTTGGCCAAAACTACATCAAAATGCCATTCGTATATATATCAGCCTTTAGACCAATTTTCCCCTAAATACTCCCACCCCTTCCTGTCATCTCCCTCACCCCGTGCCCTCTCTCACCCCCACGGTAGCACCGCCGCCGACCCTCCCTCCCGCCACCTTTTCCTGCCCTCCGCAGCTGGCCCTCTCTCCCGCCGCTTGAAGCCGGAGCCGCTGCCCTCCCGCCATCGCGTGCACGTCCCCTCCCGTCGCCCCCTCCCTACGCCAGATCCAATCCATTGCCGGCCCGCCGCCGGCAGCTGCCTCCCTTACGCTGCCAGCTACTCCAGCACCACGCAAGCCCTCGCCAGCACCTCCCCTCCCTTTTGGCGCCGCCCAGGGTCCCCCGCCATCCAAACTTGCGAACACCGGCGCTGGTCGCCCTCCCGCCGTCGGCCCTCCGTCCCACGGCCTATAGCCAGAGCACCAGTGCCAAATCCCCTCCCACCGCCACCCCTCCCTGCCGGCAGATCCGTCCTTCCCACCGCCAACCGAAGGCTCAAGCTCGACCCAAAGGCAAGATTCTACTCAATGTTTCTCTTTTTGTGCATGAATAAGGGAGATGAATTTGTGAGTAATATTAGAAGATGAAAAACTATATTTATGAATCAGTGAACCATATACAAGATGATGCGTGTATATAGAGTTTTTTTTGAATGAGAATGAATACGTGTGTGTATGATCAGTGATCAATCTTTTTGACTGAGAATTTGTGAGCAATATTAGAAGATTAATGTGTGTATACATGAATCAGTGAGCAATTTTAGAAGATGAATGCGTGTATATTTGAATCAATGAGGAATCATTTTGAATGAAAAACTGTGATTGCATATAAGTTTGTATTTACCAAGTGAATTACTAGCATAATTTCTTTTCTTGTGCAAATAAACTCTCCAAAACAACGATTTAATCTATTAAACAGCAAACAATGATCGCAGGGATAATTCAGACTTTACACCCTTCAGCATACACAATAAGCTCAATTCCATAAGTCGTTCCTAATAGGCAGAGTTATTTTCAGAGCTTATTTTCACAGTGACTTATGAACAATTTATCTGAACAACCGACTTATGTACAAGCTTAAACTATCTCTAAGGGGACCTTGTTTTGTTTGCTCCTTGCCTTCTTGTTCATCTAGATCAGCCACCGCCATAGCCGGCCGCCCCACCGTGCGAAATGACCGCAGCGAGAGTGTCGTGAAATGATGAACCTAGTGGGCTTGATGGGCCACACACTAGGATTGTGTTTAGCCTTTTGGATTGGAAAATAATACGATGCCCTACGAGTTGCGATTTTAGCTCTTAAATCAAGGTACTCTGCAATACTCGGTGGTGGTACTCTGTCATAGTTAGGTTGGAGTACAGATAAATCATAGGTTTTTGATGAGGGACTGTCGGCGTGGAGACGCCTCTAGCGGTGATCCGGTGGGACCCCCTTTGGGATTCGGCCGGGGGCGCAATAGGGTTCTTCTTGCGAGCCGGTGACGGATCGTGGAAAAGGTGGGTTTGATGCAGGAGACACAGAGATTTGTCCAGGTTCAGGCCACCCGGAGGTGTAATACCCTACGTCCTGTTCTTGGTGATGTGTTTGTATTGATCCGATTGAGGTTACCGAGGTGTTCCTCCTTACAAGAGATTGGCTATTCTTCTGGCATAAAATGTCTAGAGCTCAAAAGAGTCCAACCCAAAAAACTCCCACCCTCTGCATGGCCCGGGAACTCCCCTTATATAGCCGGGGTTTACCACAGTGGCCAAGGGATGCTGCAGATGATGTCGTGGGCGTCAAGAAGCCGCTCACCTTTCCGTTTAATGCGCTGCGCCGACCTTCGCGCTGGACACCACCCCGCCATGCTTCCGGACAGGGGCCCTGACATCTTTATGCCCAGTGGGTCCCGCGAAAGGAGACTTACCGGGCTTCTCTGACCGAGTGGGTGAAACATCCGCTCCTGGGCCCCGGGTGCCAGCGACCGACCGCGCCGCGGGAGACGCGCGGTGATTTGACCCAAAGCGGGCAAAAAAGGTTGACAGCGACACGGGTGCGCGGGGCGGCGCACCCGATCGGTCAACAACCCCTGTCAGACGGACCCATCCCTTGGCAGGGGTTATGGCAAAAGGATTTGTCCTGCGCGGATGGGACCCGGCCTGACCGATATCATGCCCGCACAGGGCTCAGCATTTAATGCCCGATGACAGGCATTAAATGCCTCTGCCGGGGCTGAATCTTGCGGGAGAAGCCAAACACTGCAGCGGCGCGCCCGGAGGAGGGCCCCATAGGGGGACCCCACGACCCTCGAGCGCTCCGATCCGAGCGGTCCAATCCCGAGCGGCCCCTTCGGCTCCCGAGGGGCGCCAGCTGCCCCGGGCTGTCCCAGGGCGACCCCGAGCACTCGGGGGAGCCACTCGCCGGAGGGTCGCTCGGGGCCCCTTATGGGGGAAGCACCAGGGGGTCCGCTCGGGGACTCGACCGAGCACTCCCCTGGGCCCCACGCTTCGCGGGACGCCGGGCGCTCGGGAAAGGAGCCCCGAGCGCTTCCTCGATTCTTGAGCCAAGGACCTTAAGGAGCCCAAGGCCCTTTCTAGATTGTTCGCCAGGACGCGGTGCTCGGGGAAAGCACCCGAGCACCTAGGTTAGACCGCCGGGCCCCACTTACTGCTGCGGCGGGGTCCTCACCGACCCGGCCGCCACGTGTCTCGCCCTGCGGCCTCTGATTGGCCTCCGCCGGCGGTTCGGGGGACCCTGGGCCCCATTCCGCCGACAGTAGCCCCCGGCCTTGTCTCCCAGGGACGGCCCAAGGGGCCACGACTGGGGATAAGGCCTTCTCTTCTTGGGCCAAGCGGAGAGGCCGGCCCACCTTGATGCGCCCTGCGGAGGAGCGCTTTAATACGCGCGCGCGGAGTGGACGAAAGGCCCAATCCGCGCGCTCCACCTGGCGGCGGCGCTTCGGTTTTCACCCCGCGCGGGAAAGGCGCGCGGCTTTTCACATCGCGCGCGGGCGGTTGCGTGTCCCGGGTTTCGTGCGGCCGCAGGCTTTACTGCCAATAGCAGCAAACTGACAGCCCACGACTGCGGGAAAATCGCCGGTGCGGGCGGTTGATCTTCTGCGGTCTTTTTCTTTCAAAAGAGAACGGGCCCCACGCCTTTCGAACTTTGAATTCTTCGCAAACGCTTCGTTCCCAACGCTCTTGCGCTCGCTTCGTCTTCTTCCTCTCGCTGCCTCCTCCTTCGCCTCCCGATAACTTTCTTCGCGACCTCTCCGCCGCGATGACTCGCCGCAAGGTCCGACCGGGCTCGCCGAACCCGACCTCCGTGATTCCCCAGTCCCGCCTCCTTAATGAAGAGGCGATGGACAAGGTCCGGCAGCTGGCGGTGCCGGAGGGCCGGCCGTACCCGACGAGGGTTCGGCCGGCGGGAGCGGGAGCTCAACCGTCGGGCCTCGCTGCTCAGACCGCGCGAGCAGGCCTTGGAGGCGCGGGAGAAAAGCACCGCCGAAGAGGAGGCGCGGCTGCAGCAACTTGCCAACGACGTCGCCCGCTACGAAGAGCAGTTGCTTCTCCGCGTAGGAGAAGTTGAGACGAAGGAGCAAGGGGCTCAATCAACGTGAACGCTCCCTCGAAGAGGCGACGAACAAACTAGACGCCGAAGTCCAGTCGCGCGTCAACGCTGCTCGCGAGGAGCTCGCCAAGGAGATGGAGAAGCTCCGCGCGGAGAGCGAAAGCTTCAAGCAGCGGCTCGAGGACTCGTGGGTTTCGAGGCGCAACCTCCAAAACACACTCCGAGAAACGGAGGAGGCGAGGGAGCGCGAGTCCTCGGAAGCGGCCGCAAAGCTGGCGGAAGTGGATAAGGAGAGGGTTCAGCTCCTCACCGAGCGGCGCGAGACGATGAAGATGATGAAGACCATCTTCTTTCGCGCAAGGGATGCCGCTGAGGTCGCCGGATTTGGCACAGCTTCCTTGCCGGGGTTTGACGAGGCTCCCGGGAACATCGCCCTGGGCTTCCAGAGCATCACCGAGTGCCTCGAGGGACTTGGCGAAGCTGTGCGCAGCCGGCTCGAGGAAGAAGGCCGGGAGTTGGCGGTCATGGTGGCGGAGCACACTTTGACGTGCTACCGTGGCCGCGATCCTAACTTTTCCTTGGTACCAGCCTTGGAGGGGATCGACGAGATCGACGAGGCCACCGAGGAGGAGGCCCGGAAAGCGGTCCGCGGGGTGGCCGCAGAGATCGCCCGGCGGTTTTCCCGCGAGGAAAACGCCGGCGATGGCGGCGGCACCGGCGACGGCGACGGCGGCCGCGACGGCACTGGCGAAGGCGGCGGCACCGGCGAGGAGTAGCTCCTCTTTTACCTTCATTTTTTGCTGTTCTTAGCCTAGGGCTTAGCCCTTTTGTAAGAACTTTTGCTTAAGCTTTCGTTATGCAAAGAACTTTGGCCCGAAGGCTCTTTGCCCCTTGCTTTTTTCCTTCTTGTTATGCTTTAGCTTTATTTCCTTGTTGCTTCGGGTGACGCGTCTGGCTCTTGTTCGGAGAAGGATGGAGAAAGGTCCTCGGGTCCCCCCGAAGGCCCCAGCAGCCCCCCGAGAGCTGGATGCGCCTCGGCTGAAGCTAAGGAGGCCCCGGCCTCGGGACACAAGGTGTCCCCGAGCCAAGCTTCTTCTAACTTCTTCGCTTGCCTGAAAAAATTGTCCAAGTTTTTGCGCTCGGGACAAATATTAGAACACTTAGCTGTTAATATATGTCTTGTTAATCATTGCATTTATGTGATTTTTCCTATCTTTGAAAACTTTTGTTTTTACTCGGTAATGCTTCCTTATGCCTCTGGAATGCTACTGGAAAAAACCGCCGGGCGCGTGCGAGAGTGCGTAGGGTACTTGGGCGGCTTATTTACCAGGCTGATGTCCAGGGTTAAGAAACCAGGCAGGACACCAGGGCTTTGAGCGGACAACCCAAAGCACTCCCCATGAATTTCGTCGCTGCCTTCAGGTAAATCCCACCGCGAACACAGAAGAAACTTGGAAAAATTGGCGAGGAAAAACTAGCTGTTCGTGTAATGCTCGGGAGCTTTAAAAACATGGAGATGTGATTAGAAGCTTAGCTTAGGGATCGGGTCTCAAGATGACTTGGCGCCTTGTAACTTAGCGTTGCTCCAACGGGCGGCACCCGAGGACTTCGTTATGGTGAACCTGTTTACTTCACAAACAATTATGTAACTTGCTTAGCAAAAGGGGTGTTTTCCACAGGTCCCCCGGGGGGGTTTGCCTGTCAACGCGGCCCACGTGTTTTCGGACCTGCCGACCTGTCCCGAGTGCGAGAAGTGAAGCTATCCGAATGACGTGAAGTTGGGTGGCGCTCGGGTTTGCTAACCAGCAGAGCACGGGTGGCCAGGGGCTTATTTGCCCTGACTCGGACGTGCTCGGAGTACAGCTAATCGCCCGAACGTTTTACGGCCCGACAACAGGTATTTGGATAAGCTCGACTGCTCGGGCTCGGACCGGTGGGACCTACTCGCACCGAGGGGGCTCGGGGGCCCCGAACCGGCGCGAAAAACCACTCTTTCGCTAACTAGAGAGGAAATACTGATATTTGAAATAAGGGAATTGAATATTGCACAGGGGATTCATATGAAGGAAAACTACAACTTTATATTGATAATAACGCTATCTAAATAGCTGGGAATACAAGGGAGCCCCCGAGCGCGGGTGCGAGCGCGTGGGATACTCGGGTGACCTTTGGCCAAACCAGTGCTCGGGGTTAAGAAACCGGGCCGAGCATTCGGGGCGTCGGGTGACGGACCCGGAACTTCCCATGACTCACATTTGGCACTCGAGGAGCTGACCCTAAAAGCCAAAACTTACCCAGGCTGTTCACGGGAAAAACTTGCGTAGGTGCTCGATGTTCCAGGCGTTGGGGCAGCGGCATTCCATCTTCAGCAGCGAGCCTCACCGAGCCTGGCCGGGTGACTCTAGTCACCCGGTATGGACCTTCCCACATGGGGGAGAGCTTGTTCTTTTCTTCCCGTGTCTGCACATGGCGAAGCACCAAGTCCCCGACTCCGAGCGACCTCGGCTTCACGCGGCGCTCATGGTAGCAGCGAAGGCTTTGCTGGTATCTGGCAGCGCGGAGGGCAGCTCGGCATCTATGTTCTTCAAGGAAGTTGACGTCTTCGACCCTGCGCTGATCTTGATCTTCCTCCGAGTACGCCGCCACCCGAGGGGAGCGGAAGGCGAGCTCGGAAGGAAGGACTGCTTCTGCCCCGTAAACGAGGAAGAAGGGGGTTTCGCCGGTCGCCCGACTGGGGGACGTCCGGATGGACCAAAGGACGGCGGGGAGCTCTTCTATCCAGCCGGCGCCGCACTTCTTGAGCCTGTCGAAGGATCTTGTCTTGAGCCCCCGAAGGACCTGAGCGTTAGCACGCTCGACCTGTCCATTGGCTCGGGGATGCACGACAGAGGCGAAGCAAATTTCCGTCCCGAGGGCTTGGCAGTACTCGAGGAAAGCATCGCTCGTGAACTGCGTGCCATTGTCGGTGATGATGCGGTTAGGCACCCCGAATCGGCTCATGATGCCTCGGATGAACTTGATCGCTGATTGCTTGTTGATCTTGACGACTGGCTCAGTTTCCGTCCACTTGGTGAATTTGTCGATGGCGACGTAGAAGTACTCGTAGCCCCCGACTGCTCGGGGGAATGGGCCCAAGATATCCAGCCCCCAGACCGCGAAAGGCCACGAGAGGGGGATGGTCTGGAGTGCCTGAGCAGGCTGATGTGTCTGCTTGGCGTGGAACTGGCAGGCCTCGCAGCGTCGAACCAGCTCAAAGGTGTCCTCGAGGGCTGTCGGTCAGTAAAATCCTTGCCGAAAGGCTTTACCGACCATCGTGCGAGACGATGCATGGCTACCGCACTCGCCCTCGTGGATATCCACGAGCATGTCGTGGCCCTCTTCCCGGGAGATGCATTTCATGAGAATGCCGCTGGTACCGCGCCGATAGAGGTCCCCATCTACGAGCGCGTACCTCTTTGATTGCCGCGCGATTCTTTCCGCGACGGCTTCGTCTTCGGGAAGGATATTTTCTTTCAGGTATCCTCGGATCTCGGAGATCCAGGAGGTGTCCTGAGAACAGGTGGCAAGCACGAGGTGCTCGCCCCGCAACGGCCTGACGGGAGGATCTCCCACTGAAGGCGTCACCTGGGTAGACTCGCCTCGGCGCGAGGTTCCCCCTTCGTCTTGGTCGGCGGCCTCGACGGACGGCCGAGAGAGCCTTTCTTCAAAGGTCCTGGCCGGGACCGGCTCCCGAGAGGAGGCCAGTCGCGATAGAACGTCGGCAGCGTCGTTGTAGCGGCGAGGAATGTGCTGGAGCTTCAGTCCATCGAAGCGCCGCTCCAACCTCCTGACTTCGCTCAGGTACGCTGCCATTTGAGGGTCCGAGCACTGATACTCCTTCGATACCTGATTGACGACTAACTGAGAGTCGCCTTTGACGAGCAGACGGCAGATCCCGAGGGATGCGACGGCGCGCAGCCCTACAAGGAGGCCTTCGTACTCGGCCATGTTGTTGGTGGCGCGGAAGAGCAACTGCACGACGTATTGGAGTGTTTCACCCGTCGGGGAGGTGAGAACCACTCCAGCCCCCGCGCCCCTGAGCGTGAGGGAACCGTCGAAGTGCAAAGTCCAGTGCTCGGTTCCTCCTTGCCCCGGGTTGGCGGAGGACTGCTCGCTTTCGTCTTCCGGCACGGGCGTCCACTCGGCGATAAAGTCGGCCAGAGCTCTGCTTTTGACCGCGTGGTTGCTGACGAAGCGCAGATTGAACTCCCCGAGCTCAATGGCCCACTCGACAACTCGTCCAGTGGCCTCCCGGTTGCGGAGGATGCGCTCGAGGGGGTAGGCCGTGACCACCCGCACCTCGTGCGCTTGGAAGTAGTGCCGGAGCTTCCTCGATGCGACGAGCACCGCGTAGAGGAGCTTCTGTGCTTGAGGGTAACGCGTCTTGGCGTCGCGCAATACTTCACTGATGAAGTACACGGGATGCTGCTGGACACGTACCCGGGTAGGAAGTTCCTCGGGCCCAGCCCCCCGAGCGACTGACTTCGTCCCCGAGCAAGGCGGATTGCTCGGGTTCGCTCGGAAGGTGGGGCTCAGGATCTCTTTCGGGAACATTGCCACTCGGGGTTTCGAGCCCGAGGGACCTGCCCGCTTCCCCGAGAGCTTCGCTCGGGAGCTCACTCTCGGGGGCTCCTTCCGGCTGCTCGAGAACGACGCTCGGGAGCGGGGGCCCGAGAGCCTTTGCTTGGTCGGGGGATGCCGGGAGCTCGGACCCGACTTCCCGCTCGACAATGAGGACAGCGCTCACCACCCGGGGTGTCACCGAGAGGTAGAGGAGCAAAGGCTCCTCAGGTCTCGGTGCCACCAGGACCGGAGGCGAAGTAAGGTACTTCTTGAGGCCCTCGAGAGCCTGCTTTGCTTCTGGGGTCCACTCGAAGTGGCCCGACTTCTTGAGAAGCTTGAACAAGGGGAGGCCCCGCTCCCCGAACTTGGAGATGAAGCGTCCCAAGACGGCCATGCAGCCCGTTAGGCGCTGCACGTCCTTGAGACGAGCCGGCGGGCGCATCTGATCGATGGCCCGGATCTTCTCGGGGTTGGCTTCTATGCCTTGGCTTGAGACCAAGAAGCCGAGAAGCTTGCCGGAAGGAACCCCGAAGACACACTTCTCGGGGTTCAGCTTCATGCGAGTACTGCGGAGACTGTTGAAGGTCTCGGCGAGGTCCTCGATGAGAGTCTCCTCGCGCCTTGACTTGACGACGAGGCCGTCGATGTAGGCCTCAACATTGTGACCTAGCTGCGACTGCAAAGTTATACGCATGGCCCGTTGATAGGTCGGGCCAGCGTTTTTCAACCCAAAAGACATGCGAACGTAGCAAAATGTCCCCGCAGGGGTTGTAAATGAAGTTTTTTCCTCATCCTTTACAGCCATACTAATCTGGTGATAACCAGAGTAGGCATCTAAAAAACAGAGAAGATCACACCCTGCGGTGGAATCTACTATCTGATCGATGCGAGGTAAAGGAAAAGGGACTTTAGGACAAGCCTTGTTGAGGTCGGTGTAGTCCACGCACATCCTCAGCTTGCCGTTCGGCTTGAGCACGACCACCGGATTGGCGAGCCACTCGGGGTGGAGGACTTCCCGGATGAAGACGGCTGCGAGGAGCCTGCTGACTTCGTCCCGGACGAACTCCTGTCGTTCTGGTGCTTGTCGGCGCACCTTCTGCCGAATGGGCCGGGCGTCGGGACGCACGGCGAGGCGGTGCTCAGTCACTTCCCTAGGGACCCCGGACATGTCGGACGGTTGCCACGCAAACACATCAGCGTTTGCCCGGAGGAAAGTGACGAGCGCGCCTTCCTATTTGGCGGCCAGGCGGCCGCGATCTTGACGGTCTTGGACGCGTCTTCTCCAAGGACCACCTCCTTCACAGGGACGGAGTCATCAGCAGCGACCCTGGCCTTGGTCGGGGGGCGGACCCGAGGACTCGGGGAGCTCGGGAGCGTCGTCAATGGTCGCGGCAACCTTGGAGAAGAGTTGCTCGGCGCAGGCGACGGAGCCCTGGATGTCAGCCGGCACAGTGATGGTGCCGTTGGGGCCCGGCATCTTGATCGTCAAGTAAGCATAATGGCAGGCCATCATGATCTTGGCGAGCGACGGACGCCCCAAGATGCCGTTGTAGGGGAGCTCGAACTCGGAAACGTCAAAAATGATGTTCTCGGTCCGGCGGTTGCCCTTGGTGCGAAGGTGACCATCAGGGACACCTGGCCCAAAGGCATGGTGAGGCCGGGGGAGACGCCGTAGAATGGCAGCGTCGCCTTTAGGTCCCCACGGGGTACCTGCATCTTGCCAAACACCTCGGGGGACAGGAGATTAAGCCCTGCGCCCCCGTCGATCAGCATGCGGGTTACCTTAATGTTGCAAATGGTGGGGGAGACCATGAGCGGGAAGCGGCCCACGCCGGAGATATTCTCGGGGTGGTCCGAGCGGTCGAAAGTGATCGGGAACCCCGACCACTTGAGCGCTCGGGACGCGTCGGAGCTTGGGGTTGCCGAGCACACTTCACACGCCAATAGCTTGAACTGACGGCGCGAAGTGGGCGTGAAAGCGCCCCCGTTGATGCATGCCACCGCCTGCGGCTCTTGGAAGCCGAGGTCTTCTTCTTGCCCCCCGGGGTTGTTGTCGCCCTCGGCGCGGCGCTCCTCCCGCTGCTTCTTGTTCCTCTCGGCGAGGAACTTGACCGTCCGGCACTCGGAGAGGTCGTGCCGGTCGGTCTCGTGTATGGGACACCACAGGCTCGAGCTCGGCTGGGAAGCTCGGGGTGGCTTTTTGCCGCCGATCGGCCCGCCGCGCAAGGGCTTACGAGGCTTGGCCTCCGCCGCCGCGACGGATTCGGACTTACGCTTCTTGCCCTTCTTGTCCCGCTTCCCAGCGGGGCGAGAGGGGCCGGCGCCGTCGACCGCTGATTGGTCGGGGCGTGGGTCGTGCCAGGCACGGGCTTCCGCCGCCTTAGCGCACTTGTCCGCGATAGCGAACAAGTCTGCGGTGGACTGGACGTCCCGAGTGCCCAGCTTCTCAAGCATCTTCTCGTCGCGGACTCCCTGTCGGAAGGCGACGATGACGGCTTGGTGAGATATCTTGGGGATGGTGTTGCGCACCTGGCTGAAATGCTGGATGAAGTGCCGCAACGTCTCCCCTTTTCGCTGCCGGAGAGCGTGGAGATCGCTTTCCGTGCTAGGGCGCTCGAAAGTGCCCTGGAAGTTCGCCACGAACTGGTGGCATAGGTCCTCCCAGGAAGAAACGGAACCTGAGGGAAGGTTCATGAGCCAAGACCGGGCCGAGCCCTTCAGGGCCATCGGGAACCAGTTGGCCATGACCTTCTCGTCGCCTCCAGCGGCCTCCACCGCGGTGGGATAAATCTGGAGAAACTCCTCGGGATGGAAGGACCCATCATACTTCTGCGGCAGCTCTGGCCGAAACTTGTTCGGCCAGGTGACGCGACGAAGCTCGGGAGTGAAGGCCTGGCAACCCGTCCCATAAAGGGGGGGTGCCAGCCTCCCCGCCTTGCTGGACGCGGGGGCGCGCCCGAGAGCGCGCGCGGCCGGCGGTAGGGCCGGAGGAGGATTGGCCCTCGTCCACCCTATCGCGCTCGCGTTGGCGCTCGATGATGGTGCGCGCGTCCTCGACTTCCTCTCGCCTGCCAAGACGGTGGCGAAGGTCTTGAACGTTCCCCCACCGGATAGGCGACCGAGGGTGGAGATCCGCCGCGCCGGCCACCGGCAGGCGCGCGCGGCGGTCGTGGTGGCACCGGCGGCGAAGCCGCTGAGGGGACGGCGCGGGCACCGCCACGCCCGGAGGAGGTGTGAAGGCTCCTGGCCGCCGCTTCGCGTCGGGCGTGTGTCGACCAGGTTAGCGAGGTCCTGGAGCCATGGGCCCACGGGGGACGTCGCTTGCACTGGGACAGGAGGATGCCGGAGGAGGTACTGCGCCGCCTGCAGCGCGCTCCCCTCCCCGGGATCCGAGAAGTCCAGCCGGCGACGAGGTGGCGGCGGCCGAGAAGGCCCGGCGGCGCCCCCAGAAGCCCGCGGCCGGAACTCAAAGGCAGCAGCAGTCGCCGACGTTCCCCCGGTCTCATTGAGCTGATCTTCCAGACCGGGGGGATCCGCACCGGATGAGGACTCGGATCCATCCAAGCTCACCACACCGGGGGGTAGATTAGGATCCGCCATGGAGGTAGGCTCGAAAAAACTCTAGACGCCCCCTACCTGGCGCGCCAGCTGTCGGCGTGGAGACGCCTCTAGCGGTGATCCGGTGGGACCCCCTTTGGGATTCGACCGGGGGCGCAATAGGGTTCTTCTTGCGAGCCGGTGACGGATCGTGGAAAAGGTGGGTTTGATGCAGGAGACACAGAGATTTGTCCAGGTTCAGGCCACCCGGAGGTGTAATACCCTACGTCCTGTTCTTGGTGATGTGTTTGTATTGATCCGATTGAGGTTACCGAGGTGTTCCTCCTGACAAGAGATTGGCTATTCTTCTGGCATAAAATGTCTAGAGCTCAAAAGAGTCCAACCCAAAAAACTCCCACCCTCTGCATGGCCTGGGAACTCCCCTTATATAGCCGGGGGTTTACCACAGTGGCCAAGGGATGCTGCAGATGATGTCGTGGGCGTCAAGAAGCCGCTCACCTTTCCGTTTAATGCGCTGCGCCGACCTTCGCGCCGGACGCCACCCCGCCATGCTTCCGGACAGGGGCCCTGACATCTTTATGCCCGGTGGGTCCCGCGAAAGGAGACTTATCGGGCTTCTTCTGACCGAGTGGGTGAAACATCCGCTCCTGGGCCCCGGGTGCCAGCGACCGACCGCGCCGCGGGACGCGCGGTGATTTGACCCAAAGCGGGCAAAAAAGGTTGACAGCGACACGGGTGCGCGGGGCGGCGCACCCGATCGGTCAACAACCCTGTCAGACGGACCCATCCCTTGGCAGGGGTTATGGCAAAAAGGGATTTGTCCTGCGCGGATGGGACCCGGCCTGACCGATATCATGCCCGCACAGGGCTCAGCATTTAATGCCCGAATGACAGGCATTAAATGCCTCTGCCGGGGCTGAATCTTGCGGGGGAAGCCAAACACTGCAGCGGCGCGCCCGGAGGAGGGCCCCACAGGGGGACCCCACGACCCCCGAGCGCTCTGATCCCGAGCGGTCCGATCCCGAGCGGCCCCTTCGGCTCCCGAGGGGCGCCAGCTGCCCCGGGCTGTCCCAGGGCGACCCCGAGCACTCGGGGGAGCACTCGCCGGAGGGTCGCTCGGGGCCCCTTATGGGGGAAGCACCAGGGGGTCCGCTCGGGGACTCGACCGAGCACTCCCCTGGGCCCCACGCTTCGCGGGACGCCGGGCGCTCGGGAAAGGAGCCCCGAGCGCTTCCTCGATTCTTGAGCCAAGGACCTTAAGGAGCCCAAGCCACGTGTCTCGCCCTGCGGCCTCTGATTGGCCTCCGCCGGCGGTTCGGGGGACCCTGGGCCCCATTCCGCCGACAGGGACAATGAAAGGTTCATATTAATTTAAGGTATCGTAAAAGAACCTTTTTTTAAATAAGTGGATGTATTGTCAAGGCACTCCCAATGCATTGTATCTTAGATTGTATCTTATTGCATTAGATACAACCTGCTCAATGAGTTGTATCTTAGTGTTGTATCTAAAAGAGCTCTCATTTAATATGTTTTGTGAGAGAAAAATCATGAGATATCTTGGATTTGGTGCTAAGATCCATATCTAGATTAAGATATGGTTACTCTCTCTTTCCTCATTAAATAGGATGCCACATCAGATTTTTGCTTAGATGGCATGATTTAGATATAGTACATGGTAAAGCTGTTGCGAGCGGATATTCCTCTGGAATAACTCGCCGGTTGCTCAATGTTCATAACCGCATTTAGCCGTTGCTAAAGCGGATTAGGCGGCAACTGCTGTTTGTACAATATATATATATGTGTAAACAGTATCAAATGAATAAAAAAGATTACATTGTTCATCATCAGATCGTTGTTCCATTTTCTACTCAACACGTTATCAGTACTCGTCTCTACCGAGAGCCATACACAAAAAAAGACCAGAGAAACAAAGTGAAGAAGAGAGAAAGGTGAAGATGCCTCGTCCCTTCACTTCGTTCCTTCTTCGCATTCTCCAGGACGTCCGTCGCCACCTTCGGTTTGCCACTCGCCGTCGCCGGCACTTTGCTTCTCGTCATGGACGCCGTGACCATGGCCGTGGCTCCCGTCGCCATGCTCGAAGAAGCCGCCGTCTTCGTCAACCTACGATGGCAGCGCGCCTCGGAGGACCCTCCCGCTTGCTGGCCATGGCGCAGGCTTCCTCCGCTGCCTCGGCAACCGGCGCGGCCTCACCACCACGCATCCCGTCACCGCGGCGGCCCTGGCCCGCCCCAGCCGTCGCCCTGTCTTGGTGCCCGCTGCACGGCTGGGACCCGTGCCCTCCAAGCACTCCACCGCCGGCGGTCGCTCTCCCCATCCTAGCCACCGAGCCCTCCGGCGAGCTTGCCGAGCCCCCGCCTCCGCCCGGCTTCACCCGCACGGCCCCCGTGCCACCCACCAACCGCCCCCAACGCCACCCCGGAGCTTGGAACCCGGTGGCCCTTGGGCTCCCGAATGGGACCCTCGCCTCCAACCGCTCCTCCGACGTGGAGGAGTACACGCCGGAGTAACCGGGGGGCAAAGGGGGGAGGGGAGGTGGCCGGCGGTGTCTTCGGAGCGGTGCAGTCTGGCAACAAGGCGTCACGGCCATGGGCGAGCCGGCGCCTCCGACCGTCGAAGCTGCCGCCGCCGGATCGGGCCCCGCTGCCGCCGGGACCGGGCGCCGCCGACCGCCACTGGAACCACCGCCGACCGCCAAGGGGAGCCGCCGGATCGCCGGGTCGTCGGGACCGGGCGCTGCCGCCGCCGGGGACCGAGCGCAGCCGCCGCCGGGACCAGGCGTAGCCGGCGCCGCCGGTTTTCCATGGCCGCCGCCTATTCTCCATGAGCCGCCGCCGGGCCTCCTTGGCCAAAGGAACCGCCGCCGCCGGGTTTGGGGGTTAGGGTTTTAAAACCCTAACCGCCCGCGTCGCTGCCCCCCTTTATACCACCGCCCACCGGTGCTCACCCCACCTGGGCCGACCGAAAGGCCTCAAAGGCCCAGGCCCAGGTTGGGGTGGCCTCCCCCCCCCCTCGCGCGCGCGCGCCTCATAGCCAGGCCAAGCGGGCCATAAGGCCGCCTGGGCCGCGGCCCAGGTTGGCTTGGCCCGTTTCGGCTGGCAGCCGTGTTTTTACAAACCCCGGATTTCAGGTTTTTGCATTTATGTCCTTTTCAGTTCTATTTATTAAGTGCTTGTCTCGTCTAGGCCCCTGCACTTCTATATATTTATATTTCAGTACTAATTTTCTGTTAAGTTCTTAATTTTCAGAAAATATGTCAATGTAATATATGTCCATGTTCAATGTGTTTACGTTATTTGCAATCCCTATAACATGCACTGTTATTTATAATTTGTATAATTTTGCACTTGAAATCAAATTTCTTGCGAAATTATATGTTAATTTACCTCAATTAAGCCCAAAAATGCTCTTTAGCCCAATTGGCTTAATTCAAGAGGGATTAACACGCAAAATTAAACATGGTTATCTCATATATTTGTGGATCACAAGGTAAATGGACATGGAATCTACTGCATACTTGCAGATTATTCCTCATTTACTGTAAGGTCTACATTATGTCCATATCGACATAATGATTACCTTCAACGTGCTCTTCAAAATATTCGAATTATAGCATATCATAGAATCTTGAGCATCTACTGACTCTCGTCAGATTATGCCATCTATTACTACAGGATTACGCTATATAATTTGAGATCTAAACTCCATATTTCAAGTCTTCACTTGAACTTTTCAAAATTTTGCACAATTATTACAACATAACCATGACGATACTTTGATTTACTCTTAAGTAAATTAATCAAATCTCTGGTTTAATTCCATGTAGATCAAGATGGCCAAAGAATTTGAAAAGCTTGCGCTCGATGGTCACAACTATCCTACATGGGCAATGGATGTTAAAATCGCCCTTGCATCCCGAGGCATTGTGGCAATGATCAACCCTCCCGTTGATGGAACACCTGGATTACCAGAACCTCAACGATATGCTGCCTTATACATTATAAGACACCATATCCATCCGGACCTCAAATCTGAGTACCTGATGGAAGAAAATCCACGTGCATTATGGCTAGCACTTAAAACAAGATATGAACAACAGAAAGCGGTTATCCTTCCCGAAGCAACTCATGATTGGGTCCAACTTCAGCTTCAGGACTTCAAGTCCATTGAAGAATATAACCACGCTGTTCACAAAATCTGTTCTAAGTTACGTTTCTGCGAGAAAGAACCCTCTGAAGCAGATAAGATTGAAAAAATCTTATCAACAATGCTTCCATCAGACAGGATCTTGCAGCACCAGTACCGCGCCAAAGAATTCTAACTCTATTCTGACCTTATACATGTCCTCCTGCAAGCGGAAAAACATGATGAACTCACTTTGAGGAACCATCATCAGCGCAATGTAGGCGCCGCCTCGCTCCCAGAGGTACATTACAATGCTCAGAATAATAATAAGTCTGCTGGCTCTTCCAAGCACCAACAGCAGCACTTCAAAGGAAAGCGCAAACGGAACTGGAAGAAAAAGCCACGTGCCATGGATAAGGGGAAAGGCATTGAAAAGCCTAAATTCGACAAATCTCAAGTATGCCAAAAGTGTGGGATGCTACAAGCATTCCACCAAAAAATGTCGCACCCCTCGACACCTTGTTGATCTCTACCTACAATCCGTGGAACGCAAGAAACAAGCTCAAGGATCCAAGTTTGAAGCACACTTCAATCTTCAAACCGACAAGTCCAAGGAAATCGGTTGTTCCACTGCAGTTCTTCTAGAACCCCAGGACAACAAGCATCTCTAACAATCTGACGATCCAATGAACACGGAGAACATGATCATTGAATTCGCTTCGAATGACATGTTTGGTGACTTTGAATAAGTCCCTCCACTCCGTCATCATTACCATAACATCCATATGATATTATTATGTTGTAATTAATTGCTATGTTGTCATTATATTGTTTAAGACAATATTGTAGTAATTATATGTTCAAAACATATATTGTAAATTACAGTATTGTAAAAGTACTTATATATCTAAATACATTTGTATGTATTCTATATATCTGATCAAAAATTTTATACTAAATTCTTCATTTCTATATATAGATTACTACGGGAAGCAATCCGATGGAAGAGGAAATATGCCTTGTGGACAGTGGTACCACAAACTCTATTCTTAGGGAGCTAAAATATTTCCAAAATCTCACTAAGAGACAAGGAGAAATTTTAACAATCGCCGGACGCGACGCCGTAATTGTTGGCTCAGGACGAGCCATAATTACTCTCCCTATGGGTACTCAAGTAACAATCGAGGATGCTTTGCTATACCCCGATTCAACTCGTACCCTACTAAGCTATAGAGATATCCGTCAGAATGGTTTCCATCTCGAAACCCATGACGACAACAAAGAGGAATATCTCCTCTTAACTAAAAACAACGGATATGGCAAGCAAGTACTTGAAAAAATTCCCTCTTTAACGTCCGGATTGTACTACACATATATCAAACCCGTAGTACATGTTGCATACAAGGTAATTTTTCAGAATGTTGATGCATTCCAGACTTGGCATGATCGCCTTGGTCATCCCGGCATAGGGATGATGAGAAAAATTATCAGCAATTGCATTGGTCACAATTTGAATAATGCTAAACTTCTTCAACATTCGGATTTCATTTGCACCGCATGTGCAACTGGAAAGTTAATATTAAGGCCTTCGCACCTTAAGATTAACGTGGAACCACTCAACTTCCTTGAACGCATTCAAGGAGATATCTGTGGTCCCATCCAACCATTATCTGGACCGTTTCAGTACTTCATGGTTTTAATTGATGCAAGCAAAGATTATGAGTCAAATTATTAAATTAAAGGCTCATTATCCTAAGCACCGAATTCAATCCATTCGCATGGATAATGCTGCGGAATTCTCTTCTCGAGCTTTCAATGATTATTGCATGGCTCTAGGGATAGAAGTCCAACATTCGGTACCATACGTCCATACACAAAATGGTTTAGCCGACGCACTCATCAAGAGGATTAAGCTTATTGCAAGACCATTACTACACAATTACAATTTACCAACTTCTTGTTGGGGTCACGCAGTCTTACACGCTGCTGATTTAATACAATTGCGCCCAACTGCTTATCACAGTACTTCCCCTCTACAACTAATACGTGGAAATCCTCCAAGTATTTCCCATCTGCGAAAATTCGGATGCGCCACATATGTGCCCATCTCACCACCTCAGCGTACATCCATGGGACCACATAGGAAATTGGGGATCTATGTGGAGTACAAATCACCGTCGATAATCAAGTACCTCGAACCTCTTACCGGGGATCTATTCACTGCCCGTTACGCTGATTGCATCTTCAATGAAGATCATTTCCCGGCATTAGGGGGAGATATCAAGTACCAAAAAGAATGCCAGGAAATCGATTGGAATGCCAAAGGTATTTCCTCCTCTGATCCACTACTCAAGAGACTGAACTTCAAGTTCAGAAAATCATAAATTTGCAACATCTTGCAAATAACTTGCCAGATTCATTGACAAACTACAAAGGAGTTACAAAATCTTACAATCCTGCTGCAAATGCGCCCGAATGAGTGGAAGTTCCAAAAGAAACCACTCAACTCCCCATCAATAATAAGAGGGGAAGAAGTACGGCTGCAAAACAGGATTCAGCTTCACGCAAGCAACAAAGGAGACAGAAGAAGAAACCATCTGAAATTGTAAATGAAATCCAAGCTCCACAACCCAGCTTTAGAGTGCACTCAAATCTAGAAGCTGGGACATCAAAAAATCCTGACATGATCATATTGGGAAATCAAGATTAGTCACCAAAGGATAATAAAATTTCCACCAATTACATTGATTCTGGAGAATCATATAACCGTAAGACTACGATTGTCAACAATTACTTCTCCACAAAGATTGCAAACAACCTCCAATCTGATCCAGATCCCAAGTCCATGGCAGAGTGTCAAAAATGCTCGGACTAGAATCAGTGGAAGGAAGCAATTCAAGCAGAGATAGCTTCGCTCAATAAAAGAGAGGTATTTACAAAAGCAATACCTACTCCTCCCAATGTTTTCCCGGTGGGATTCAAATGGGTATTCGTCCGGAAACGGAATGAAAACAATGAAGTGGTGAGATACAAAGCGAGGCTCATAGCACAAGGGTTCACGCAGAGACCCGGCGTTGATTTCAACGAAACATACTCTCTAGTAATGAGTGGAATAACCTTCCGATACCTAATTTCACTGGCAATGCAAAATCATCTATCTATGCAGTTGATGGATGTAGTGACTGCATATCTTTATGGGTCACTTGATTCGGACATATACATGAAGGTTCCGGATGGAATCCCACTTCCGAATCCAAGCGCTAAACGCAACATGTATTGTGTAAAACTTAACAAGTCATTATACGGCTTGAAACAATCGGGTCGAATGTGGTACAATCGACTTAGCGAATTCCTTATTCAAAAGGGATACACGAATAACGATGATTGTCCATGCGTGTTCATAAAGAAATCCTTGAACGGATTTTGCATCATATCCGTGTATGTTGATGATCTAAACATCATTGGCAACACACAAGATATTAATGAAGCACGTGATCACCTAAAGATGGAATTTGAGATGAAGGATTTAGGCAAAACTAAATTTTACTTAGGGCTACAAATTGAGCACCTTCAATCTGGAATTTTGGTACACCAAGCTGCTTATATCCAAAAGATTTTGGAGAAATTTAATATGGACAAATCTTATCCATCAAAGACTCCCATGGTTGTTCGATCTCTAGACGTAGAGAAAGATCCTTTCAGACCAAGGGAAGATGGAGAAGATATATTGGGATCTGAATTCCCATATCTTAGTGCTGTTGGAGCTCTCATGTATCTTGCAAATTGCACCAGGCCTGACATAGCATTTGCAGTAAACCTATTAGCAAGACACAGCGCTGCTCCAACTAAACGTCATTGGACGGGAGTCAAGCAAGTCTTACGCTACCTCCAAGGTACTAAAAATTTGGGTCTATATTATCAATCTCGCACAGATTCAAATCTAATTGGACACACCGATGCTGGATACTTGTCTGATCCCCATAATGCTAGATCTCAGACTGGCTTTGTGTTCCTGCATGGTGGAACGGCCATTTCATGGAAATCTTCTAAACAGATTTTAGTGGCTACGTCCACGAATCATTCTGAAATTATTGCCCTATATGAAGCATCACGTGAATGCGTGTGGCTTCGCAGAATGATAAACCACATACAACAATCGTGTGGTATTGGTTCCATTGAATCACCGACTATTATCTATGAAGATAATGCTGCTTGTGTTGCTCAGATGCAAACAGGTTACATAAAAGAGCAATATCGCTAAACATATTGCCCCTAAATTGTTTTATCCTCATGAATTACAATAAAGTGGGGAGATAAACATCTTGCAAACCAAATCATGTGACAATCTCGCTGATTTGTTCACTAAGTCCTTACCAAATTCAATTTTCCAAAAATATGTTTATGAAATTGGTATGCGGCGACTTCAAGATTTGCAAGAATCAGGGGGAGCTATTCTCTGATAATTAACCTGTTCGTACATCATATTGTACTCTTTTCCCTTTATGAGTTTTCTCTCAAGCTTTCTCATGAAAGGTTTTTAATGAGGCAATATCAACGTAAAATATATGTTGTATCTTCTATTTTCCCTACCGGGATTTTTGAGAAGGTATACAAGACATATCTATTGTCTCTAAACTCACTTATGGGTTTTCCTTAACAGGTTTTCTCATGTGAGTTAACGAAGAGACAATCACTATTATATGTTGTATCATTTTCTCCTTATTTTTCCACTGGGTTTAAAGGAGTTTTTCACAGCATATCAAACATCACTTCTCATATTTTTCCCACAGAGTTTTTAGAGAAGTTATCCAGATGCTCTTCATATATATATACAATGATGAAATGATCAAGGGGGAGTGTTGCGAGCGGATATTCCTCTGAAATAACTCGCCGGTTGCTCAATGTTCGTAACCGCATTTAGCCGTTGCTAAAGCGGATTAGGCGGCAACTGCCGTTTATACAATATATATATGTGTAAACAGTATCAAATGAATAAGAGAAGATTACATTGTTCATCATCAGATCGTTGTTCCATTTTCTACTCAACAAAAGCATTGGGACCGTCCTAATCTTTACAGAAAATCTGCATGCCTATAAACCAGATAGGCATACGCGGACCGGACAGCCAACAGGCCAAACAACCACTAAATCCTATCAGCTACAACGTTTAGATCCGGGAAGAGCATCCCAAAATCTCTAATTTCGCGTGTATCAAAGCCCCTCTCACCAAAATTTATGAAGCCTTGAACCAAGTACTAAATGAAAAACTGAGGATAACATGCCGTACGCATCTGAACAATTAGTACAGGTAAACTTATTTTAAGATTATGCAGCAATCCAATTAAACAAATATCACTCTAAAAAAATAAGCGGAAGGAGCCTGAGCTTGTCCACGTAGTAGCATGCAAAATCCAAGGGGCGAAGCATGCAAACAATGAATCGATCAACCAAAAACTATTTCAAATTCTGTATGTAAGTAACAAATTGCATCTATGCAGAATCCATCACCATGAGGAATTTTGGAGGATCGACATCCTTCATGTATCGTCTAGATTGAATCACGGAAGATAAACTTACATATACATCCAGAGCCTAATGTTGCACCTAAGGAGGCCACCACATTAGCTATTGTGCCAGCAAAAACGACGTTGGCGCCTAAGCTTCCAAGAAAGGCTCATTCGTCTCCCGCCAAGTCATCAAAGCTGGCCGCAAAAGAAAGCGAGGCACCAAGTAAAAGGTCAAGGTGTCCAAGGAACCACATCTTTAAATTGACAAAGAGTTCCCTTTGGTGTCATTGGCCGAGAAATACGTTGGAGGAGAGCCGTGGGTCAAATCGCTAGAGCTCAGTGCACTCCAAAAGATATAGCCGCGAGTTGCACAAGTACTACCTGAAAGAGGTCAAGAAGCCACCGAATGCACGGACCACGCGTATCAAGTTGCATTTCACTAGGGATCATTTCCACAGTGACTTTGGAACCAACAATTCTTTGTGAATTTGTGGGAACTCTACAACCTCCGGTCCGTCGAAGTATCACTCATCTGATGCTATACACTGTAAATGTTCACAATCACTGTTAAAATTCATGTTATACATACTAATTCAACGTATATGTAACTCATATGTGTAGGATAATGATTGAACAATACAGAAGGAAACACGTAAAAGCAAGGTTCTTGACCCAAATTTTTTCTCCACACGGATGATAAAAAATGAAGACTTTGTCGCTGATTACGTGCTAAACACGTTGCTTGCTCAACAAGATAAGGAGTTCATACTTTTTCTGGATAACTAGGCGTTAGTATTGCACTACCTACTTCACCATCCTATGTTAAACTTTATATTCCAAAATAACGTAAATTCACTAACCATCGAGACATAACTATATGCAGAGAGCATCGGATTCTTCTTGTCCTTATGCTAAACCATCCAAGACTTATGTATTTGGATTCTTTATTACGAGCAAACTTTGACATTAAAATATTTAAAAGATTTATGAACAAGTAAGCATAAATACTTAGAAAATCTACCATTCACTCCTTTTGTGTTGTAATGCCTACAGCAAACTATTGGGATTCACGTAGGGTGTGGAAGAGTTACAGAGGAAGAGAGGAAAAGGTGCCAATCAGCCGCTTATACATGATAATGGCATTAATGTGTCTTTCAATACACAATAAAAATGTATCATAAATTGTACTAATGACGATCTCGAACTAGTAACCAAATTCTATATATTACTAGTGCCACCAACAATAAGGAGGAACAAGTGTTTGTGGCTTCTACGTTTGCAATAACCTAGAAATCATGTTCACTAACATTTAGAAAATGATATGAAGGTTTGACACTATTGCGATAAGTATTATCATATTTCTCTTCATTTTATAAATGTATGACTTTAATATATACTCTGGTTGACAACAAAAGGGCATCTCGAAGACGACATTGGATTCATCCCAACTCGATAGAATATGAGAACTCATCGCCGGCCTTCCTTGTTAGAGAAGTTCTCGATAGTATGGTCAATTCCACGCTTACGACATAGAAGAAGGAGAGTTCCTCTTAGTTAAGAAGTGACAACTTTTAAACTCGTGTCATGTATATGAATGTCTATTGTGATATGTATTTCTTTGTGTACTTTTATATGGATGCCGAATTTACTTTCTAAATTTATGTGATATGAGGTGGATGAAATTGATGAGTTCACTTTGTGAGATATGAGTTTAATGAAATTGATGAGTTCGCTAGCTTTGTGAGTCAATTTATGTGATATGTATCAATTTTCTGTGATTCGATATGATGCTCGATGCCTCGAATAGGTGGTAGTCCCGCCAGCACCTCATCAGGGAAGATATCTGTGAACTCCTGAAAAACTCGAGAGATGGCACAAGGAAGTGGGGGTGAATCGTTAGTCAAAGCATCTACATCTTTGCACATAAGCATAAAGTGTAGCATAGGTGGATCAATCCTTACTCCTCTCATCTCAGCTTTGGTGGCTAACATCACTAAGCTTATATTCTCACTCTTGTTCTTTTATCTCATTTTGGGCTTGTGGCTCTCGCCCACCAATTTGTGGGAGTCACTCAAGATAATGCTCTCTCGCTCACTTCTCTTCTTCTCCTCTTGAAGTCTTGCCAAATTTTGAGCATTGTCGGCACTGATTTGATTTGGCGTCATGGGGCGAAGCACATACTCCTTATGGTGCCACCGGAAGATGTACTCATTGGTGTGACTATTGTGGCGTGTCGCTCGGTCGTATTGCCATGGGCGTCCCAAAAGGAGGTGGCATACCGTCATTGGTACCACATCACACTCCACCGTGTCTTGGTAGGCTCCAATCTTGAAGGAGACTTGGACCATGTGTTGGATCTTGAGGGTGCCACTGTCACTCAACCATTGCACATGGTAAGGATGTGGGTGCTCCTTGTACTTCAAGCCTAGTTTGGAACATAGCTCTTGACTTACCAAGTTGTGACAATTTTCTCCATCGATGATGATCTTGATGGTTTTGCCGTCGATGACGGCCTTGGTTTGGAAGAGGTTGCATCTTTGTTCGGGCTCATCTTGAAGTTGGACAGCGAGGATCTTCTTGGTGACAACGAGGGATGGTCCCACCTCGGTCTCGCAATAGATCCGTTCTTGTCCTTCTTCATCTTCTCCTTCTTGTTCGAACCTTGTCACCTTATGGATAGCATCAATTTTTCCTTCACTTGCAGATTCATATGCTCCCTCTTCGATGATCAACATGACACGAGCATTGGGACACTCCTTTTGCATATGACCTCGATCTTGGCACTTGAAGCATATGATGTCACGTGTCTTGCCGGTAGAGGCCATTGAGGAAGCCACGCTTGGAGCCGGTCCCCCTTGGAGTAAGTGGTTGAGGGACGTCTAGTGCTTGTTGATGGACGAACACTTGCACCTCCACCACTAACATAGCTCTCCATCTTGGTTGTTGTAGCTCGAGGAACAATTCTTGTGTTTGGAGTTGGACGTGGAGCATATGGTGTGGTGCGTGGAGTATATGAAGTAGCTCTTGGAGTGTATGTTCAAATCTTGGAGTAGCGGGCATCTTCTTGTACTTGGCATTCTGCCTTGATAGTTTGGTGCACTAACTCCACCACAGTGTTGTATGGTTAATAGTCGGCGATGCGCTTGATGGGGTGGTTCAACCCGGCTAAGAAGCGGGCCATGGTTTGCTCTTCTGTTTCTTGGATGTTGGCTCGAATCATCACAGTCTCCATCTCTTTGAAGTACTCCTCAATAGTTTGGTTTCCTTGCTTGAGATCTTGAAGCTTCTTAAAGAGGTCATGCTTGTAGTACTTGGGCAAAAAGCGTGCTTGCATCTCCTTTTTCATCTCTCTCCAAATCATGACAGGTTGCTCTCCATGCTCTTCACGTTGATTTTAGACTTGTTCCCACCAAATAAGCGCATACCCATCAAACTCGAGAGAGGCCATAGCGACCTTCTTCTCTTTGGAGTAGTTGTGCATTCTGAAGATCTTGTCCACCTTGAGCTCCCAAGTGAGGTACTCCTCGGGGTCGATGGCGTTGTCAGAGAACTTGGGCATAGTGAACTTGAGCTTGCCAAACTTCTCATCGCCATCTTCATGGTGACCCTGCCGCCAATTGACTTCATCTTCTCGAAGTCGTCGATGTCATGGTACAGCTTGGGGACGAACGCTTGCGTCTCCTTCCGAGGTTTCTTCTTGGTCTTCATAGTGGCCCCGTGACCCATCGGTGGGGACTCGGCTTCGGGTTCTTGTTGAAGGGATGGGCGCTCAATGTCTTGAAGCTTCTCGTGCTTAAGCTCGCCGAGCCGCCATCTTGGCATCGGTTTCATCGAGGGGTTCTTCTTCATCAATCTCCGCCTCTGGAAGTTGGCCTCGAAGAGTTTGGACAACCTCTCACACAATGCTTGTCCTCATGGGGCCAAATTGTTGAGTCATATCATTCCTCAAATTCTCCACGGTGTCACGAAGACTCCGTTGGAGGGCCATGTGTTGTCCTCTTGTCACGTACTCCTCATTCCTATTGCCTTCGTGTGATCCTTTCCTAGACATGATTAGCAAAGCAAAAATATATGTGAAATATGTGAAATTTGGAACTCTCTCACCTCACTTACCACCAAAGTCCTTACCTTCCTTGGATTGAAGGCTCAAAGGTTTGCCGGGGAAAAGGTGACCCACAAGAGTAGGTTGAAGAAGTTCCAAGTCCCCAAACACTATCAAGTTCAACGCTTATGTGGATCTCGGAAAGGATTAGCACACAACACACTAAGCAAATGGAATTAGAGATCTTGCAATGATTAGTAATAGTTCAAAAAGAAGCAATGCAATACGAGTTGATCTTAAAGGAGATAAGCATAGCACATCAACTCACACGCAACGATATTGGAATTTGTACAACCAAGAAATGAGCTAATACAAGAATTTTCCTAGCAAAGACTAGAAGCTCATGTTGCACAAATGCTAGGAAAGACGCTAGCTCAATTGCAAAATTTGTAGGGCAAAAGATTTGTACACTTGACTACTCTCCCTATTTGGATTTCCTTTCAAGCTTGCATTTTTCCTATAAGATGATCAATGGCATTTGCATGTTTCTTTTTTTATTCTTTTGCTCTTGTCCTTTTTGATTCTTCTTTCTCTTTTTTTTTCTTTATTCCAAGATGTTACAAGATTAACGTTTATGATTGCTTGGGAGAGATGTTCTAAGTAGCACAAGTGTACAAGGCCCTAGCAATCATCAATGAATTAGTCTTTATAGGATCAAAGTTTTCGCAAAAGGAAAGATTGGCTCACAAAGAAGTTGCAAGGAAGAAGGGTCTTTCCGGGGATTTTACCTTACTTTTGGAGGTTGGTGCTGATGATGATGACCTAGAGCTCGTCATCAGCTTCGAAACGAGTCCAAGATCACTGAAATCAGACACCTGATATGGAAGTTATGCCCCAAACGGTGAAGATGATGTGTCCAGTTTTGTCCAAATCCAGACTATCCGGGTTGAATCCGGAGGGTCCGGCCGCCCGGACTGTCCGGGTGAAATCCGGACTGTCTGACCGGTGAACAAAGGAGCGGATCTGTGATGCGGGGGGGGGGACTAAAATCCACCAAATAGGAGGGACAACCAATGAAATTGGCCAAAGCAACACAAAGGAAGGTTAGATCAACAAGTATAGCAAAGATCTAATGGATCAAAACCAACCAAAACTCACCAAAAACTCTGAATTGCATCTAGATATCAAATTGGGCTCTCTTTGTGGGGTTTTCAAAATAGGCAAGAAAAACCAAAACAAAGCTAGCAATTGGGGGTTGGGAAAGAGAGAATACAAGTTCCAAACCGTGGCAACCTTGAGCTCTGATACCAAGTTGATATGGAGTTCTCCCGATCTTCACGGTTAGAATGATAACTAGCAACGCCTAGATGGAATCTAACCCCAACAACACACACCAACGTGTTAGCCTTTGGGGAACTTAGAAACCAAATCAACCTTGCTCTTGATGAATGCCACGTTTTCCACTCGGAGGCACACACCGATCCTTACAAAATCCAAAGAAATTGAAAGGCCTAAGGTGGATTTTCCCAATCTAGAGGGATGAACTCTAGATTAAGGAGTTAAGCTCAACTTTAAGTCTTAACATCAAGTCTAACTCTAATTAGTGGGGGTGGTACAGTATTTATAGTCTAACCCTCCACTTAATGGATACATGGGCCGTGGCTCGTTTTGCTGCGTGCAGGCAGATCCGGACAGTTCGGATTAGGGCCGGACAATCCGGGTGGCCGGAGGGTCCGGGCTGATGTCCGAGGCTCCCAAAGAAGATCCGGACCCTCATCCGGAGTGTCCGGGGTGGGAGGTCCGGGATTTTCAGAGAAGATCTGGACCCTCGTCCGGAGTGTCCGGGTGGGAGGTCCGGGATTTCCAGAGAAGATCCGGACAGTCCGGGTGGCCGGAGGGTTCGGGTTGATGCCCGGGGTTCCCAGAGAAGATCCGGAGTGTCCGGGGTGGGAGGTCCGGGATTTTCAGAGAAAATCCGAATCCTCGTTCGGAGTGTCCGGGTGGGAGGTCCGGGATTTCCAGAGAAGATCCAGACCTTCATCCGAAGGGTCCAGGTGGAACGTTCGGCCAAATCCAGAGAGTCCGGGCCTCAATCGGACAGTCCGGGCCTTCATTCTCAGTAGGTGTCCGGAGGGTCCGAGGCAGCGGTCTGGCTGGGACTGTGCTTGAAGCTTGGAGTCCCATCCTTGGTCCCGTTGTCCTCCACCTTGGAAAATCCTTCGTCCCTAAGCATGCATAAGGTCGGCGCATTAGGTAGCATACCATTCATGTTCATACCAAATGGAAAAGTACCAAGGAGAAGATTCACCTCATGTTAGGCTTTGGCTCGAGCTCGTGTCATTGGCCCACAAGTGGAGGTGGGCTTGAACGTGAAGTAGTGTTGTCTATGGTGATATCCGCATCACTAAACCTTATTAGGGATGCAATGATTTATCTATAGATGGCTCCTTTGACGCTACGGATGGCATAGCGGGGGCAGGGTGTTACGCGACTGTAATTAATGGTCAGGTTTTGTTCACGGCGTGGAGATCACAGGCACACTGCTCGGAAGCCTATGAAGCTAAAATCTGTCTGGCGATGGAAGGCATTGCACTCGCTTTGCAGTCGTCGAAGCTCCCTCCCATTCTCCCGACCGACTGTTAGATGTCGATAACTGCAATGACACTCTCAGGATGACCGCTCAAAGTTTGTTCACTTGCTCAATAAAGTTGTCTTTTCAACGGTCCAAGGGGATAATTTTTTGCCATTATAAAAAAACGCTTAAGCGTAAGCACATTATCGTGTAGGCACACCATATGTACACGTTCATGCAAACATGCTCTCTAATCATATGTTAGAATTGATGAAAACTAAGAATAAATCTATGAATCTTACTAAATTTTTACTGAACACATCTGTGTGTATATAAATGTAAGCACCAGGATTTAAACGAACCCTGGTGGATGGGGTTATGCCCGTACAACTCCACCACCCAACCAAAAGATATTAATGATAAAAATTGTGCGTAATCAAAATAGGATTGCACTTGTTTTAGCTAACTATGCTAGAGCTGGAGGTCATATCAATGTTATGGTAAATACCTCGCCAGCCGTGTGCTCACACCTAGTGTTGGCTGATTATAATCCTATTTATAAGTAATAAAATCTCCTGTTTCCTCATAGAAAGAAAAGAGAGAATAAGGACTTGTTTGCAAAGAAACCCATTGATGCCCATAAGCAAGCTTAGGGGCCAGGTAAGCGCTTTGCTCCACGTAGATAGCTTGTTGACGAAATTGGGTCATACATGCACCATATTGTCAAGTTTAGGGTGTGTTGAATTCATGTTTGTAAGTTGTTAACCAAAACTAATTCTGTTATAGACCACCAGTGTAATTTACTCTTTTTTATTCTGTGACAGGTATATGACTTAGCATTTTTGTGCCACCTATTATCCACTCCCTCGATGCCTAAGGCTAGGCTGTCTAAGGCCGATCATGTTTCTACGTTGGAGATGCCCTCGATGCCTAAGGCCAGGCTATCTAAGGCCGATCATGTTTCTACGTTGGAGATGCGCTGAGGTCTTGTTATATTTTAACATTTTGAAGCATGTTAATGTCATTGGCTCGAGAAGACAAAAAGAGTCGCTATCTTTGGAGGGAGATATTTGACCTTCATACTGATATGGTGATATGCTAATTAACTCGTGTCTTATTTGAATAGTTAATTATTCCCAATCAGGTTTCGTAATTGAAGTTTTTTCCGCATTTGGTTATTTAGAAGTAACGAGACCTGAGCACGATGTTGGCGATTATACAAAAGAAGTGTTTTTTTCTTCTTAGTTTGAGGGAGATTATATAAGAGAAGTTTGGTTGAATGAATACTTCGATAGATACTTCGCTGAACCGGCCCATTAAAGCCCATAGACCCGTGAGGTCCTCTAGTATGTTTTAATCTCAAATTGCCGATGAATTTTGGATGATGGTATTTTTTTTAACTCAGCAACCTTTATTAACTTATAGATCAGTTACATCAGCAACCAACAAGGGAACCAGGAAGCCTGGGGCCTCATCAACCCAAATATTAGACATAGAAGGAGCCTTCCTAGCCAATTCATGTGCTACGCAGCTTGCTTCCCTAGGGCAATGCTCAAACATTGCCTTCGAAAATCCCCGAGATACAAAGATGCACTCACCGTAGATCGCTGCAGTTGCCGTCCCTGAGAAGCCGCCATTCACCATTGTGTTAACAACCTCAACACAGTCTGACTTGATTAGGATTTTGTTGCATCCAATATGAGAAGCTAACCTCATGTCGTCCCGAACTGCTTCTCCTTAAGCAACACTAGGACTCATAACATGTGTCATTATCCAATTTGCGGCAGCGATAAATCCGCTATGATCATCTCGGATAATAATTCCCGTCGCACCACGGACAATATCGTACGAGGCATCAACATTGACATTCAGAACTCCATCAGGCGATCAATCCGCACAGTGTGTTTTCGAGCTTTAGCAAAATTCGCTGCCAGAGCACAGATTGCAACAGCAGAGTGCACCGCAGACTGAACTTTTTCACCACGACCGCATTGCCTTCTCTCCAACCAGATTCACCAGGCTGCGATCAAAATGAGCTCCTGAATACCAACATGATTCGTTAGTGGTGCCATCCGTTGCTTACTAGTACATAACAGGTGCTCCAATGCCATCGCACCAGCTCAGTCAGTGCTCGTAGCTTCGTTGACAACATCCTTTAGACCAAGCTTCTTCCACACCTCCCAGGCCCGATTGCACTGAAACACCAAGTGTATAATATCCTCACAGCCAGCTTGATAAACTGGGCATTGACTTCTCGTTACAACATGGTGATTTGCAAGTACACCAAGCCATGGTACTGCATTGTGAAAAGCTCGGCATGCAAAGATCTTAACCTTAGCTGGTACCGCAAATTTCCACAGCTTCTCGCCAGACCAGATTCACCTCCGAGATTCCCATTATATGCATCCTCCTTTCCCATCAACCAAACTGATGGTCCCTTTCCCTATGGTATGCCGACTTTACCGTGAATATGCCAAATTTAGTTGAAGTATGGTGTGTTTAAATAATTACTTCCGCACATATCTCCTCTCAGAATCATCAAACAACACCATGCCGATTTACATAAATCAGCAGTAATAGGAGAATTGCACAAGTTGAGCAGGTATGTGAGGGAGCATGAGAGGAGGCAACCACGACCGAGAGGCTGCTCCTTCTCCATCATCGGCCTGCCCTCCGTCATGAGATGGTTCGGTCGCCAGCGTGGGAGACGAGACGGTGGCGGGCGTTGTGTAGGTATGTGTCACCAAGGGATGTGACTTGTATTCTCGGCAAGTGGATGAGGCTTGGACGGAGTTTTTGTTCGTCGCCATCTGTGAAGGTGACATGCGGAGGGGCACTGAGCATGCCGCAGCCGGCCGATTGATTCTAAGCTTTGGTGGCGGATGAGGAATCCGATCAAGAGGACTTCGACTACCAGGGTGACTCTCTAATGATCTGCTTTCGTGCGGTTGCGGCGGTGGCTTTCATGCGGGCTCAAGCAGAGGAGGAGGGAACCATGGCACTGGCGTAGGAGGGTGCATGGTGGACCAAAAGTGCATCTAGGCCCCCCTCCGTAAGTTTTGATGATTGACAACAAGCGATTAAGCGATTAATGTGTTTATTGAAGATATGACCAAGTCTTAGTCCCTATGATGAGATTCAACTAGCATCGACGACCTCTAGAAATAAAGCAAAGAGGATGGTGTCATAATTCTACTCCTATGCATGAGGTTTTACATTTTATTGAGTAATAGGTGTGTCGTAATATTATGAGGGTTGCGTCGTATATGCTAGTTGATATGCTTAATGCACTTGAGATCTATAGTATATTCTTTGTGAGAGACACTTATCAAACATGAACAAATAGGCCTATCTTTATCAAGGTGCATTGAAAGCTCTGCTTGGAATATTAGATGTTCCGATGGTTTCGGAAATTCTGGAATATCCTAGTTTTGAGGGCTCTGGAAAAATCGGAAGATCCAGTTTTTGGATCAAAAGATTTGACGTGCTCCGAACAATTCGAAAGTCCACTTGGGTCTGAGGCGCTATTAACACTGAATGTTTTGGTGTTTGTGATCGGAACTTCCAATGGGTCGGAAGGTCTGAAGTGCACCCTCAGATGGGTTCTTTGGAAAAAATGATGTTCTGATATTTATATCAGAAGTTTTGATTTTTTCTTAGTGTTGTGCAGTGGGTGGATAGGAAGGTAGCCGTTAGGTTTAAAGACATTGGATGTTCCAATGTTGAATACTAGATGTTCCAATGTGTGCTTTTTGTGCATTATGGCTAGTTTTTAAGGAAGACTATATAGTGCTTTCTTCTCACATTTGGCTCATTTGCTTCCTACACACTTGAAGAGCATTTCCCCTCTCTTCTCTCAAGCCCAAGTTCATCCTTTGCGAGAGAAAAAAAAAGAGAGATTTGGGGAGCTTGAGTGCTCAATGATAGATTAAAGATCTCTTGAGCACAAGTTTCACCTCCAAGAATCCTCAACGCACTTGTTACTCTTGGAGGTTGAAGACTCCTAGACGGTTAGGAGTTGCTCATGAGCAACCAATCGATTGTGATGTGCTGTGAGAAGTTTGTGAAGGTCAGGATTCGTCTCCAAAAGAAAAGAATTATGAAGAAAAATTTGAGAGACGCAAGGGCATCCTCGAGGATAAAGGCTTGAAAGGAAGCCGGCTCTTCATCACGAGTGATCGAGCTTCCCAAACAGAGATGTAGGATTCCTTCAAAAATCTGAACTTTGAAAACAAACCACTTGTCTTCCATTGGTTATTTCTTTCTGCATTTACATTCCACAAGTTTCAATTTAGTATACTAAACTTGTTTGTGTGATATCTAGTTCATAGCCACGATCATATTGTTCTTGCGTTACATAATCATTAATTCTGCATATAGAGTCAAGTGACCTTTTCTTCAGTAGAGCCTATGATTGAAAGGTTTCTTGTTGTTATGGTACAACTAGATTTCCCATTTTATACAGGGTGGGAGTGTGGGAAATTAATAAAGTGAATAATCATGTCAGTCCCTATCTTTAGACAAAGAAAGACTGCGACAGGGCGATCCCATGTCTACAATACTCTTGAACATCATTGCATATATGCTTGCAATCATTCTAAATAGAGCCAAAGATGCAAGGATCATCACTTGGGTAGTACCTCATTTGGTTGAGAATGGTCTATCCATTCTTCAATACACCAATGACACGATCATTTTCATGGATCATAATATCCAGCAAGCCAAGAACTTAAAGTTGCTACTTTGCGTGTTTGAGTGGCTCTTAGGATTAAAGATTAACTTTCATAAGAGCGAGTTGTTCTGCTTGTGTAGAGCCAAGGATATTCAAAGTTGAGGAATAGTGATTGGAAAGTACTTGAAGACCATTTTGAGAAATCACTGAGTAGCTGGAAGGGTAAGAATTTGTCCACTGGTGGGAAGCTAGTGCCAATAAATTCGTCATTTCAAGCTTACTGATGTTCATGTTGTCTTTTTTTGAGGTTCCCAAAGAGGTTCCCAAAACGATTGAATTTCTATGGATCTTGTTTTTTTGGCAAAGCGACAACCATAAACAAAATTATATATTAGCAATGTGGAACATCATATGTAGACCCAAAAACCAAGGTGGTTTGGGCATACAAATTCAAAAAAATAAATGTCGTCTTAGCAAATGGTTATTTAAACGGATTAATGAGGACGGAGTTTGGCAACGTCTTCTCAAAAATAAATACCTATGAATTAGAACCTTATCCCAAGAAAAGGCACGCTATGGCGACCTACAATTCTAGGCTAGCCTCATGAAGGTGAAACATATATTCTTCCAACTCGGTAGGTTTAACCTTCACGATGGTCATCAGATTCACTTTTAGGAAGACATATGGCTCGGTGGCGCTCCTGTTAGGAGACAATACCCGTACTTTAAAATGTAGTGCAGCAAAAGAATTCTATGGTATCACATGTGCTATCCACGACTTCTCCGAATTTAATGTATCGCGTGCTATATTTGGGCCAAAACTAGTTGCTTGGAATGATCTGGTTAGTCAGATCTCAATGGTTGCCTTATAGATGCGTAGAGATACTTTTCTCATGGTCTTTGCATCGTAATGGATAATTTTTAATTCAGTCGATATATCAGGTTTTGATGAACTCTTAGTGCCAGTTTCGACACAAACATTTATGGAAACTGAAACTCCCACTTAAGATAAAAAGTTCCATGTGGTACCTAGGCAGGGGGTAATCCTCACGAAAGATAATCTTATACGAAGGAACTAGCGTGTGAGCAAATCTTGTTGTTTTTTATGACAATGATGAAACCATCCAACACTTGTTTTTTTGAGTGTCATGTAGCTTATTTTGTTTAGGGTGTAGCTCATATCGCCTTTAATCTACCTCCTCTATCAAGTGTTTCGTCTTTGATAGGACACTGGCTCAATAGGGTGGGGTGGGGACTTCAATCGTAAATTATTATAGGAGTGATGACGTTGTGTTGGGCTATTTGGTTACGTAGGGATGATATAATTTTTGATAACAAATTGCTCTAATCATCCAAATCAGGTAATTTTTAGGTTTGATAGTTTTCTGTGTTCTTAGACGCTCTTATAGAAGTAAGCATTCAGGGAGAGTATGGTAAAAACGAGCCGATGCTTGGAGACAACGATAAATTTATTGTTCTCTTCTAGAAACTAGAGCACCTATAGAAGGTTTGATGGTAGATCCAATGTGTTTATTTTCACATTTTATTTCGATTTGGACGTAAATCCGAGAGCTATTTTCTTTTTTAACAAACTATGTAAAATGATATTTTTAGAATATATGCATTATCTTGATGCAGAGAGATCGGAAGGTAATAAAATATTTTTTAAAAATCACAAAGTTTGTATCTCTATTTCGTAAGTGTTCTATCTAGTTTTGAAGGTCAATAACTGGGCCTCCGTACAAATAACACTACTCAACACAACAGACTTATATTTCAAAATAATAATAAAACACAACAGACATTTCAGTATACATCTCCCGCTAACTAGATTTAGGAGATTTGATGCTCCAGGTATAGATGGCTTATTGCGTTAACCAAGTGGGTAGCCCTCTATCTCAAACTAAATAAATGAAAACTGTGTACCCCTCGCGAGGCACCAGAAAGTAGCTTCTCCAAGGAGACGGAGATCCTCCTCCCGCTCCCACCATCTTTATACCCTCCCGTTCCCACCACCTCCTACCTCCTAACCATCACCTTTCCTCCTCTCTTCTACGACCACCGCTCCGCTTCCTCCACCGTTCCACCACATGCGGCGGCGTGGGCGCTTCCCTGTGGCGCTGTGGCTCGCCGCGGCGGCGTGGGCGCTGCTCGCTGGCGCGCGGCCGGTGGGCGCGTCTTGGTGCATCGTGCGGAGCGGGGCGCCGGAGAAGGCGGTGCAGAAGGCGCTGGACTACGCGTGCAGCCCGGCCGGGGGCGCCGACTGCGCGCCCATCCAGTCCAGCGGCCTCTGCTACCTCCCCAACACCCTCGCCGCGCACGCCTCCTACGCCTTCAACTCTGTCTTCCAGCGCTCCCGCGCCGCGCCCGGCGCCTGCGACTTCGCCGGCACCGCCACCATCACGCTCACCGACCCCAGTCAGTACTAACGCAGCATACACTAGTTCTTTCCTTCTCTGTTACTCGATCACTTCTTTAGTATATTTTTTTGTCTTGGTTATGTTTTTCTTTTTTTGCACCGTGTGATGCTTCTTTTTTGCCTTGCGAGCTCCTGTATTCATCCATCTCTTTTGCTTTTGCTTTTTTTGCTTGACTAGTGTCTCCTTTTGCTTTGTGCTCCATTACTAGTATTAGCACAACTATATATACTAATAGTTGCATGCTTTTCTTTCTGGAACCTTTGGATTTGTGCCTTCATTTGGGGAACCATAGTATTCTTGTCTAGTTTCTTTTCCATGTTCTTATGCTGGCAATTAATTACGGCCTGAGGAGCTTCTGTAATGCATCAGGTGGAGAATAATAACATTGTTCGGTTTAATTATATTTTTAAATTTTTTAATCTTTTTATAAATCTCAGTCACATAAAATCACATATTACTTAGCCCAAAATTGTAATATTAAAACTGTGTAACTTTAGTGAAAATTTGGTGCAATTATTAGTGTGAATTTTATATATGAAGTAAGGTGGGGATGAAGATGATTAAATATTGATCTAAAAGTTTAAAAAGCAACTAAGATGTAAATTTCTTTCAAACAGTAGATAAATAGATATTTCAAAAAAAAATTAATTAGCATTTTTGCTGTGTCCGTGTAGACAAGGGTCATGCGCCAGAGAAGGCGCTCCAGACGGCGGACAAATCTTGTGGCTTTCTTTTCTTCGTTCGGTTGGGGACTTGAACTGGCTTTCCATCATCTGATCTATCTACTAGGGGTCAAAAAGATTTTTGTTCCACATGGATCATTGGCTCTAGGTTGATTTAGAGATAGTACAGAAATCAGCCTAAGGACTGACTTGTTAGAGGATATAAAGAAGTATGTGCAGTGATTTTGTACTAGTTCACTTGTTTAGGAACCCTTGTTAGTAAAACATCCTATGTAAGTCCCTCGCAAAAAAATTGTATGTAAATCTAGCTACATGATAGTACTATATTCGTTTGGAAATTGATGACGTTTTTAAAAGTTGTAGTTAAAATTTTCTAAATTTGACTACTAGTAGGTTAAACAAATTTAGATCGATGAGGTAAAACTAGTATCATTAAATTGGTCATGAAAAATTATTTTGAATATAAATTTTTATAACTTTTTGCTAATATATTTATATAAAAAGTAGCTGTCAAAGATATATATCAAAGATTTATATCAGTATCTAAAATGACGGCTATGTACAAACAAAGGAGTATTTTCAAACAAATAACATGGACTGTGAATCGAGAAATATAATTCCATGCTACGTACAAGTAATGAAGTCCAACCTAACTAATAAGACAGACAATCAAAAAGAGTTCATAAACTTATAAGCATTGATTGCCACCTGCTAAAATCTGATCGTGTTACTCACTGTACCTGCAATTGGCAGCGTGAAAAGTCAAAACTAAGCTGGACGTACTTCTGAATTTTGATGGACTCAGCAACAGGTTTTCAAGTGTCCGTACATGTAGCTGCCCTTTTCTCTCATCAGTAGGTGTTTCGTGTGCGCCAATTTGCAATTTGAGCATTCCAAAAATCTGACAAAACACAATTCATTAAGGACGTAAGGATGGTGTAGATATGTTCGTTCTGTGTTCTGAGGTTCTTCATTCTGTGCATGCATGCGCCCATTTTTCATCTTGTTTGTGGCTTTCAGGGCTATTTTGTTCAGAATACTTGCAATTGTAGGTATGTGAGCATTTACGCAGTTTTACTAATTCAATTTGTTCTTACATTTCAGGTTATGGATCATGCACCTACCCTTCATCTCCAAGGTACATGCATCATATTGTAGTTTCTCCATTTATATAACTGCTGGAACAATGCATGCAGTAGCATGCGGAATTTCTAATCATCAGTTCATTAGAAATTTTGTTTATACTTTTGCAAGTACAAATATCTCAAAAAAAATAGTTTTGAGTAGATGAAATTAGAAAATGTAAGCAGTGGTTGTTATTCATTTGCACAGGATAGTTCTCAAGCTTTTGAATATTCAGATTTTGCTACAACCAATCCTCAACTTGTAAGTGACAGGAGATGTTTACTTAATTACAACTATCAGGTGGATTTGAAAATAATAAACAATACTTGGAGTAATGGATAAAACATTAACATATCCATATTTGTAGGAAGGCATGGAACCAAGTTGTTGGCATTATGTCCTTAAAATGAACCAAATCATAGCAGGTCCAAGTATACAATAATGAATAGTGGATCCATTCTTGTACATTCATAGAAAATTTTCTACTTTCAAACAAAGTCCAAAGTGTCTTACAGAACTTGGCTTCAGTACATAGTCTTGTTGTGGGGATCATGTTGTCAGGGTACGCCTTCAGGTGGCAGGACGTGGTTCAACATGACTTGATATTTTTGTTTACCTTTTAGTAATTTAGGGAAGATGAAATGACTTGATTTGTTGCAAGGGAATAAATTGAGGCTACAACATATGCATTACATTCGCGTAACTAGTTTAGTGTTTAGCTCTCCACAAAAAGAGAGGGTATTTTGCTCCAAATAATTTCGTCAGATAACGACGTTATATTTACATATATGGGACATATCTTTCATTATTGGTTCCGTTACAAAATGGGGTATTTTAAAAAATATTCTGGAACTGGCAATTTTGAAGTTCTTTTATCAAGATTTAACTTTTAATTTAATTGGACAATTTAGGGGTAGCTGCCCCAGGCTACCCGTCGTCGTACGATCGAATGCGTGGGTATAATCATGGACTAGCTCCTGATTATCTGTGTGTAGTAAGTATAACGCTAATAAAGTTACCCAAGTCAAGTCAAGGGTCAAGTACGTCTATCACACGGACATGTTGCATCTAGTGTCAAGCATATTTTCCTTACTCATCTTACTCTGGGAGACTTCCAATATGCTGTCATTCATATTCATGCGTATCATGAGTGTAGTACAGATGGCTTGAGAGAATAAATGCAGATTCTCTTAGTGATAAGATATGAGTAGAGGTATTGATTCCATGCAAAACTAGTCGAGCCGTGCTTATACGAAGAATCTCTTGCTAGTAGATATGAGAGATTACATGGAAAACTTCGATGATACCACGCGACACGAATGTTTGTTAACAGGTAGGCATGCAGTACGGTCAAAACCTGAAAAAGTACCAACAATCAGTCACATCTCATTGGCTGCGTGTGTACCTTAATCATGTCTCCCGCATCTTTAACCAAACACGACAATAATCATGTAAGCTAAGTAGCTAGCCAATCAGTTCGAATCTCTAGAAGGGCACGGACAGCAGATACCCCAGCTACCCTCAGTGGTAGCAAATCCATACTCCACAAATTTATGTAGCTCCGCAATTAATTTCTAAATTGATTAGGTCCGTCACGTAAATTTATTTTTACATTCCATTATGCATTGTGTACACCAGAATTTTTCAGCTAAAACTTTCAAATGTTTAGCATTTTAACCCATACAAAAACAGAATTTTGTGAAACATACCCAAGAGAATTAAGTTAAAGACTGATGATCATGTTGACTTCCTGTATGCAGCGCTGCGGGATCACCAGGTTCAATCACACCTACATCTCTATCACCGCCGGGAACCAACAACGACTATAGCAACCGCGCACCTGACCTCACCGACGACTCTGATGCCGATGCTCGCGTTGCCGCCGCATCTTTCCTGTCTCTTGCTCTGCCCTGTTTCGTGTATTTGCACCTGCAGTGGTGGTGACATATGGATTACATAGTTAGGCTCTGTAGAACATTGCATTGCGTTGCTGCATCATTGATGTAAGAAACCGCCACAATTTGGTTTGGGGAATTGGTAGTTACCGGTCGCTTTTGTAAGCTGCCCGTTCAGGCAAAAGGGCTAGAGTTGCAGTCAGTTGGATTCTGTCAATTCATTCAGCTGTTCTTTCTTGTTTTGAGCTCTCGGTTGAATTTTTCCTAATTTGTCTTCCAAGGATGCATTGCAGAACTTGCAATTAACCTGTGAAATCTTTCTTCCTCAAGTTCAGTGACAAATGTTAAAAGTTACTCACTCCTGTTAATGCATGATGCGTAGCTATTTAACCTGACCAGCAATTTCTTCATGAATATTTAGTTCATCCATATGAGAAATAATTTGAGTATATTTCTGCATATAATATACTTTTCTAACATTGTAATTTATGAGGTTTTAAAAACATATTAAAACTAGCAAATGGTATGAAAAAGTTATATTTTAGATACCGCGGAAATGTTAAAACAACACTTTATTTTTTATTTTATTTTTAAGGGCAAAATGAACACTTTATTTGTGAAGGCCCATCGCACCGACAAAACCTAAGGCCAGCCCATCAAACGTAGAGCCCAACTAGGCCCAAAAGCCCATCACGGTTCAGTCTAGGGTTTTGTCTTCGTCTCTTCTCTTATATATATAATCCACCTCCGCCGCATCCCCTCTCCTTCCCTTGGCACCGCCTCCGTCTCACCACCCCGTCGCTGCCGCCGCCGCCGCCGCCGCTTCGCCGCCACTGTGGCCATGGGTAAGCAGCTGCCACCACCCTGTCGTTAAACGGAGCGCCAACCTTCTACCCTCCCCGCCCTTCTAGCGGATCTAACCGTGTACGTTTACTTTTTCTGCCTGCGCTAATGGCAGCCCGAATCAAGGTGCACGAGCTGCGGGGAAAGAACAAGACGGAGCTGCAGGGGCAGCTCAAGGATCTCAAGGCGGAGCTCTCCCTCCTCCGCGTCGCCAAGGTTACTGGCGGAGCCCCCAACAAGCTCTCCAAGATGTAATTCCCTCTCTCTCTTCTCTCACTCCGCTCCGCCCCCTCTGTTTCCTGGCGTGTGTCTCTGCGTGCGAATCGGGTTGAACTGAATCTGCGGCGTTCATGGTTGCAGCAAGGTGGTGCGCACGTCGATAGCGCGCGTCCTGACGGTGATCTCGCAGAAGCAGAAGGCAGCGCTGCGGGAGGCGTACAAGAACAAGAAGCTGCTCCCCCTCGACCTCCGCCCCAAGAAGACCCGCGCCATCCGCCGCCGCCTCACCAAGCATCAGGTATAGCACATGCTCTTCACACCACTGTTGCAGCCAACGATTTTCTCGCATGCCATTAGGTGTTGTTCCTTAGCGCTGCGTGAAATGGTTGGAACACTAGCACATATGGCTTGAGGGTATGTGATTAGATTGGCTTGTTTGAACTGGTACAATAAATTGTTGTGTGGTGCTACTATATTGTATTGGCTCCTATGGGACTCTTAGAAGATATTAACTAGCCATGCTTGTATTTTGTAGTATCACATAGCAGGTTTGTGCTTACAGAGTATAGTGTAGTTGAATAGTGTCATGATTGATATGACATGAATAAACATAGTGTCCTGGAAGTGTGAAACAATCCCTAGCTGGATGGTAGTTCACTCGTGCTTGCCTGCAAGGTCACGTTTGGCTAGGTTTGGAGATATTCCTTTTTGGCATCCTGTAAGTTGTTTTGCTGCAACAAATTTGCATGAGCGAGTAATCTAGTCTCATCAGATGTTATGTATTGCTCATGCGATCATGACAACACTGTTTGCTGTCTTTCAAAATATATGGAAAATGAATAAATGAATCACATATTTTTTTCATGTTGATTATATGATCTAGTTACAACACAAAACACAATACTCAGATACACCATAACATTTAGCTGAAATTACACTCATCTGAACATTCTAATAACATCTGAAATGGTATGCAGTAACATGTAGTGTACTATTTTTTTTTGTTTGAAACTATAGCTCAATTTATTTCTCGTCAGTTTGCTCTTCTGTACTCCCATCTCTTGCTTTTGTGGCTGTACTGTTGGTTTGGGCATTTGTTCTTGACATTTTTGTTCTTATTTCACAGCTTCTCTGAAGACAGAGAGGGAAAAGAAGCGTGAGAAGTATTTCCCCATGAGGAAGTATGCCATCAAGGCGTAGGTCAGGAACATGAGATGTTATGTTAGCACAGTATTGGATAATTTATTTGCCTGGGAGTTCCTTGAACTTTGATATTACCATGTATGGATGCCTCTTGTGGTCCAAGTACGATATGGGTCCGTTTTGTCAAATGCCTAGTTTGGTTTAAGTATCTAATTTCGTATTACCGTATTGTTTGGTGGGATGTGATGTGTTTTCATTCTTCAAACGGTGAATGTCGTTTGACACTGTTCTCCGACACAAGTGCCTCGCCTTTCTGCCTTCTCTGTGTGCTTGCTGGACTTTGCAGCATTCACGCAGGAGGATGGAAGCTGCTGCATTCCAGCCTCCAGATAGATGCTCTGTACTGTTCTACAAGGTGAACTCATCGTCAGGCTACATTTTTAGGTCAGGCTGCATTTTGTAGGATGGTAACGTGCAGCTCATGGTGCACAGAAACATTTTCTAGCAGTAGCGTCTATCAAGAGCTGCAGCTCACGGTGTTAGCCATCTTATATCCGTAACAAAATCCAGAGTTACGATGTTAGGGCAATCTCAATGCATCCTATCTGTAGCGTGTATCTAAATGTGTAGAAAGCATTATATATACAATGTCCACAATGCATGTAGCACTATATATATAATATCCATAGTGCATATTACTTCTTCGGTTCGTAAATAGTTATTATTTTAGATATTGATATTAGTTAGTTTTTATACTCCTTAAATAGTTATTATTTTAGACATTGATATTAGTTAGTTTTTTATACGTATAAGTTAGCAAAGAAAAAATATGATAAATCTAATGATACTGTTTTTATCTCACAAATCTAAATATTTTTTAACTTATCAGTAGTTAGAAAATTTTGATCGTACATTTTCTAAAATATGATAGGATATAATATAATCTACTTAATTAGTTTATTCTTTTCTTTTTCAATCTATCTCTTTCCTAATTAATTAAACTTTTTTCTCAAAAGGGTCTTATCTTATTGGCACATTAATTAATCCTTCTAATGAAGATACAACTACATCTTTTTTCTTAATTAAAAAAGTCTACATCAGTCCTTGAGGTTTGGGACTGCGACTATTTTATCCCTTAAAGTATAAAACCAGGTAACTGGCCCCTTAACTTTACAAAACAGTTCAGATAATCCCCCCGAGTAGTTTCAGAGGGTGGTATTGTACACGTGACTCATTAGCTAGCAAAAATATGAGAGGTGGTCGATTACGTGGTGACAACTCAGCAAATGAATAATAAAAGATTAATGATAATTGAATGCCCACTTGTTAGTGACTTTTTACCTTTCTTCTTCCTCTTTTCTTGTTCTCTTCATCTTTCTACCTTCACCCTCTCAACTTCCATATCCACCCCCGACTGCCACAACCTGCCCCACTATACGTCAATCCCCCTTTCCTCCAAAACGAACTGCAAACGAACCGCACTGGCACCCGTCTCCGCCTTCGTAGTCTCGCACATCTCAGCCACAATCCTCAACAATCTCTGGGGCACAAGGTTGGCAAGCACATCTTCGAGGTTGAGAACTAGAGAAAATGGAGTCAGCACTGGTACAAGATGGGGTTGGCCACCCTCAACCTCTACAAATCTCCGACGTTCGCAACCACGTGAAGATCTTCATGGATGCTCGTGTCATGCTCATGCCTTCCCCCAATCGTCCACGTATCATATACGTTGGTCGTGCGAAATTATGGGTTGGGTTCTACTGATGGAGGGGAGCTTCTCGTCAGCCAACGCACGAAAGTGTAGCACATCCGGGATGGCACCGCATCCACCTAGCTAAGTGGATCGAGCGGCTGCCCCTCTAGGCGTACTGATTTATCCCAAAATTACCCAGATTTTGCTATTTACTCGAGACTCTGAGTCCATTCAAGCATCAACAGAGCATTGATTTAGTCCTGCTGCTCCCATGAATTGTTAGTGTCCACTCAAGCAGCAACTTAGCAATAACCAGCCTTCGTTCATGTCAGCGAAATCCTGAGGCTTCACTTCCTTAGGTCGTCGAACCATGCCAGCACCAGCAGCTGGACTACACGCAGGTAGGCTAGCGCATAGGACAAATGGGAGTGGAAGACAGTGAGAAGAAGTGAACATGAAGAAGTTTTAAGTGAATGTGATGAGATGGTGGCCTGATCTTTCGGTGAAACGAAGATAACTAACGGTTTGGTGGAGTTTGACCTTGACGATCCGACTATACCGTACGCGACGATACGTCTTAGCAATTGCTAAACCAATCTCCGATGGTTATTGACCTTACCATAGGCGCGCTCAACCTGAATAACGAAGTTCGAGTTCCTGCAAGCAACCGAAGAACCAGCAAGAATAATGATAAATTACAATCTGAAATTGCGAGTATTAAATTAGCACAAGAGATAGAAGAACAAAGTTTGGGATTCTACTGGAGATCTAAAAAAGGCGATAGTCCTACACGACTTGTAAATGTAATATTATAGCAGTAGCTAAAAAACTCAATGAAACCCCCCAAAACTAAAGAGAGAACTCTAGAGGGTATTTAAAGAGAAGAGGTGATCTGTTACAAAGATAGCCCCGAACTGTTTTGGCAATTTCCGCGTGCTCGTAAGGAACTCGGAGATGAGGTTGGACAGGTTGAAAAGAGCACGAGATAAGCTTTCAAAAAAGTCTAAGATCATCCAAATCGGAATCCGTATGCTCGAGATATAGAAGTTTAAAGTCAGAACTGTCTCAGGAATCCGAATCAGAGTCCAGAACTTGTTGGACCTGATCTCTAACTCTTTTTGGACCAAAAGTGACGTGGAAGATCTCCTTGTACAGCACAAATCCATGTGAGACATCTTCATGGTCACATGAATTTCATTTACTCCTTCTCCCAAAAGCTTGAACTTGACTCCTCGCTTGTCCTTGACGATCTTCACGGACCTTCTTTTATACTTTATAGCTTGAGCAGCGGACGTAGTTGAAATAGTGGAAGTAGAGGTGGCAGTGAGTGCATCCATGGATGTTATGTCCTCATCAGAATGACGTGTTGGTTCGCTGTAAATTAGATAGTCCATGTTGGTGACTAATCCACATCAGCACGCCACTTGGTTGAGTAATCGCCGTGTATTCAGCCACATCATGTGCCATAGAAGCAAAACCACCTCCCAAACGGTTTAGGGATATTTGAACGGTTTTCAATACTTGAGGAGGTGCAATACCCGGTTTTATATTTAGGAGGTAAAATAGTCGCAATGCTAAACTTTAGGGGGTTCAATAGACTTTTTTCTTTGTAATTGTGTTTTCATATCAGATTTTTGCTTAGTTGACACATACAGTTAATCATTTCATTGGGAGTGCCCTTGGAGGGTGGGACAACGATACAATTGATTCTGAGAATGTTAAGCATTTCAAAGGGATCAACGAGCACACTTCTACATTAAGCTGACAATCAATGCTGTCTGCAGGATGGTCAAGCATTTACCTCCACGGTTCTGCCAGTTAAGTGGACTCGGCCCCTCACTAGTGTGAGTGAACTGAAGGTAGGAAAGTGGGCATGGCCAAGCCGCATCCATATTTGCGAGTTCAAATAAGTTTTTCCCAGCAAGGTTCTTCATTCAGATCAAGCCCCATTCTCGCACAGTTTTGAATTTGAATCTCGTCAGACTTGCATGGAAGAAATGTAAAGTGTGACGAGTCTAGCAGCTACTGGTGCACAGAGAACATATATAAGCCCAGCCAGTGCCTGAAGCAAAGCGAAGATGATTTGATCCTAAACAAAGGAAGCAAAATGACAGGAAAAATTCTACGAATATCAGTACAGTTGATCTCCTAAGATGAACACAGTGAATGCAACAGACGTCTAACCATGTTGCTGAATTTCTCAATTTTCCCATCTCCATATTATTCCCACTTGCGTTAGAAATTGAAAGCAGGTACAAGTACAACAGCACAATACACCAATTGCCCCCTTATCAGAAATAAAAATTAATTAATTAATACATATTTTTACTAACAAAGTAGGCCCGGGCGCCCGGGGGGGGGGAGGGGGTGTCGCAAGTTTGAAGCCTGACAAGCTCAAGCCTCACATGACCATCCCTCCATCAATTGTAAGGACCTGCACATGACACCACAAGGCAGAAAAAGTTGACTGAGAATCACTTCTCCATAAAACCACCAAGGAAACAAAATGCACGTACAAACTGTAGACTTCAGACCTGTCCCGTGATGTAGCTTGCGGCAGGGCTGAGAGCTAAGAACTCCACCAGTCCACCGACTTCCTCTGGCTGACCATATCTCCCTGAGAAGTTACATAGGGGTGTTAGTGCTAGAAATGTGACAAACTAACGTCGTCTCTCAAGACAACCAGGATTCATAATACTCTTATCTTCCACGGCTTTCAAATCCAATTAGACATTATAAAACATATATGATTACTCATCTGAAACCACATTTGTTGGAGGTCATGATGCCAATGCACAAGTAAATGCATACCTAGGGGAATAGTTGACAAAATTTTCTTCTCAAGCTCTTCTCCAAGTTCAGCAGTCATATCTGATGCAATAAACCCAGGAGCAATAGCATTCACCTGAATAGAAATATCCCAAAATGTTTCAGCAGTCGGATGACTAGCTAAAAATGGTTTCAACTAATAAATCAGATTATAAGCTCACATTAATATTTCTGCTTGCATATTCCCTGGCAACTGTTTTTGTAAACCCAATGACCCCAGCCTTGGCAGCACTGTAATTAGCTTGGCCAAAATTACCAGTAAGACCAACAACTGATGCTATGTTGATAACTCTTCCCTGCATTGTGGTACTAAAATGAGAAGCTAGTACCCATTATGAAATCATGTATAACAACAGGAAACAATCATCAAGATCATTCTGATGAAGAAAAATATTTCATACCTTTTTCTTCTTTATCATTACTTTTGTGACAGCCTGCAAAGAACATGTTGCAGTAAGATGTATACCATAATTGAAATAGCAAAATGCGGGAAAGGAGAAAGAAGTACCTGCGTACAAAGGAATACGCCTGTAAGGTTCAGATCAATTACATCTTGCCACTGTGATTTCTTCATTCGCATCAATAATGTATCCCGTGTGATCCCTGATATCAGTTTGGTATTTCAGCAGTTGAAAGTAAAACAAACTGGAAAGATGCAGCAAGGTAAAATTCCATCTGCAGTACCTGCATTGTTTACTAGAACATCAATTGTTCCCCATGTATCAACAGCCTGGAACATTTACGCATTTGTTTATCTCAAAATTGAAAAGAGAAGAAAAGAAGTAAGGATATGAAGAAATCAGTTGCTCATAAATCAACTCCGCTTACTGCTTTTATCATAGACTCGACATCAGCTTCTTTGGAAACATCTCCTCCGAAGGTAATGGCCTGTCCTCCAGATGCTTCGATCTGTAAAATATAGCGACACCAGTATCTGCTTGGATCTAGTTTAATGACGAGACAAGAAACAGAAACAAACAAAAATCTCCAAATGTATGCCCCTGAGTTCTATTTCCGTTTGATCTGTACACATCTTGGCAACCCGTTGAAACACCATTAGATGATAATCCAGAGTTTATTAAAAACTGTAAGTACCACTCATCAGTATTAGAAAGATATATGGATATAACTGGCAGAAAGATATTTGGATATAACTGGCTGCAACATTTTACAAATCACCAATTTATTCCTTCGTAGACCCTATAAGTTAACTTAACCTGTACTAATGAGTGATGACAAATCACCAATTAAGTATTTGATTATATAAATGTCCATGCTAGTAAGCATATACTCCTGAAACCTAACACAAGGATTGAACGAAGGAATAGTGTGATAGAGATACTGCAGTATTGTTATCTTACACGTGTATAATTCCAGAGATGACAGAGCAACTAAAGATAACCTGTGCAGTGTGTAAAGACAGATGGTGCAGGCAAACTACACATTGCATAATGGAATGCAATGTTTCTGTTGACTGGGCAAATTCTTTTCAAGTATTCCAAGCACACTGCATAGTGGAATGCAATGCTTACGTTGACATGGTGATTTCTTGTCAAGTATACTCAGCTGCAGATGTTTTCACTCATCATCCACCTTGTATATACAACAGAAGGCTAGAAGCAATGGAGTGGCCATTGGTTTATTTACCATATTAAGGTTGATATTAGTACATCAACACTCAGTAAATCAATATATTTACAGATGACAAGATACACATTTAAATGATTTGCTCAAAGAAAAATGCAAATGATACTTCAAGAAGAACCAAAACAAACATATATCTAAATCCATGAACATTTAATGGATTGGAAAGAGAATCAGTAGGAAGGTGATTTACCAAAACCAAACTGTGGTTTCTCACATGGTATTGTGCCAAAATTTTACTTCTAGCAATAGCATAGCATCATGTTGTTGCTTTTTCAGACTGTTTCCTTCATGTTATTCTTGTATAACAAGCATAGTTCAGAGTGCACCCGTAAAAAATGATGACCCAAATTATTCCCACAGGAAACCAGTGCCAGCCTATAAGCTTACCTCCTTGGAGACTTCTTCAGCCTCTTTTGAAGACCGGGCATAATTCACCAACACCTAAAAGTTGAATGGAAATTTTTGTAAATCTTTGAAGTCTATAGCTCAGTATAACAACTAGACAAGCAGATGATACTTGATTGCATTTGACCATTTATATTCATCTTTATGGCGCCTATTTAGAACTTACACAAAAGAGTAAACTTCTTTCACCATGTGCCATGTGATTTAACCTGTTGTTACCTTGTGTATTCAGTGTTATCCAAATTGTCAAAGTAGACTCATTTTGTGAGAAACACAATCTGGTGGTTGGATGAGAAGTGGTTCATTAATGTTCTAGATTTATTAAAAGAGTAAAATACATCGTAGGTCCCTAGACTTGTATTGAGCGGTCAAGTAGGTCCCTAAACTTACAAATTACATATTTAAGTCCATACAGTTGTTCTAGTGATTCATATGAGGTCCCTAGAAGTCAAGAACACTACATGGGATCATAGAGCTGGCCTAGTGGGTTGATGTCCAAGGTGGCGATGTGTTGTTTTGGCAACAAAAAGCGTTGGTAGGAGAACAGTTGTTGTGCCTACAGGCCCTTTGAAATGGCAACATGGTTGGTAGGACAGCAACATAGGTCTGTTCAACATAGCACATGTGAAGTTTTCTTTTTGGTTGAATCATATTGCGCTACATGTTCTTATAGCTTCCGCCATTTTTTGCTTACAAATATTCACCAGGCCCTGACACCCTCATGTGAGTGACACGGTGGTTAATGGTCCATGTTAGACATGGTGTGCTCATGATCTCGTGTGACCACTTAAACAGGTATAGGGGCTTAAGTTTAGGGCTTACTTGACCTCTTGGGACAAACTTAGAGACCTAAATGCATTTCATTCGTTATTAAATGTATATCCAAAATATGTATATTGCCATTTAAATTGATAAACTTGCAGTCTACTCTAGCAAGTAGCATGAACCAATGTGTGGATTGTATATGCACCATACCTTTTTTATGGAAATTATAAAGATGTGCAAGAAGATTAGTTAAACTCCCAACCTTGCAGCCTGCTTTTCCAAGGGCCAATGCAATGGCTTTTCCAATTCCCCTGGAAGCACCTGTAATAACAACAACTGGAGCTTCCAACTTTGTAGCATCTTGTACTACTGCTTGCTCAACAGCCACAACATGAGTTCTTACACCTGAAAAGAGGGGTGGGCATTTGGTTTTTTCGGTCAACTCAGTTCAGTTAGTTCGGTGAATTTAAAGTTCAATTTTCAACAATTGCCAACTGAAGTATCTAGTAAATACAGAGAAACTGAACAAACAACACTGAATTATTTTGGTGCGGTTAATTTGGTTTTCAGTCAACCAAACTAATCCTCAAGCAGTACAGATGAGGCGCGTCAGTTCAGGCAAGAGACAAACAATAACCGATCTACAGATTGATTGATTTGTAAATAAACACCATGCACGTATAAGCAAGAGATGGTCCACATCAAGCTGTCGATTTGCTTGATGTTGGTGATGCAGGGTAGCAGAGAGGCGACCAAGCAGTATGAGGAGGTGGCGACCCAGGGCCAACAGCGATGTGACTGCTCCAAGGTGCGGACATGGCGCGTTGTCCCCCTTCTCAAATTTTCTAGAGTTACGGCACTGGTCGCTGGGGGAGCAACTACCGCGACGCAGCAGAGGCGGCAGGGGTCAAGCTGTGTCATCATTTTGGGGAATGGGCACCTGGATAGCCAGAAAAGGGTTAGGGTTGGTTGAGCACTTTGCTTGTGAAAGGGCGCAAATGGACCTTGGGCTTACGAATGAATGCACGCACAAAGGAATTAGCGCCGGGGCCCAGATGGTGAGAGGATTTCATGTATTTGGTATAATTGGTTTGTCTGAGTGCAAAACCAAACGATTCATGAACACAGAACAGATGTAAAATTAAAAACTGAACTAAAAACCAAAAGCCAAAATAACATTGCATATCGATTTATCCGGTTTGGTTCGGTTTGGTGTTTGGTTTTCGGTTTAAAGTGCCCACCCCTACCTGAAAATAAGATGGCTTAGTATGAAACAAAAACGAAAATTACATTGTTGGTTTGCAAGAAAGAGTTGACACTGTGTCATGACCAGATTATAGCTTTTCACATATGTTCTTATTTCTCTATCGCTTGAGAGAACAGCAATCCCCAAATAACGGATAGATACAAGCTAAAAACCGAGCTTGTCAGTGTAAGAGCAAAAAACAAAATCCACAAAAGTAGCCCCCAACCTTTACAAACCTTAAATGATAAGCTAGTTTTTTCAACACTTAAATCAACAAGATATTCTAGTAAATATACTTCAAATAAGCAGCCACCATAATTAGCTGATATACTTAAATCAACAGGTTTAAATAAGCATCCATCATAAACTCCATTGATCCTAATTAGCTGATATACTCCAAGTTTCCAATGCACCAACTTAGCTCAAAACAAAACCTATCCGTTCGATACAGTCAGCAGTAACCTTGCAAATCTAGAAGTTACAAAGTATGAACACTAGAACGCAGCCAAAAAGGAATAACTGCACCACTGCAGTTCCCTCACATCAGATTCGCATTGCCCACTCAATCCAACACCCTAACTCCACCAACGCGAAGCAACAAATCCAAAGCGAGAAATCCTACATTCAGACTACCAAATTCCTGAATCGACGCAGCGAGCATACTATCACCACGCCACATTTAGAGTTCCAGCACTGGGTACCGGAGAGAGCGACGGCGCGGCGGTCGGATCGGAGGGAGGGGGCGAAGCTGACGAAGCCCCGGCGGGCTGCGGCGGCGGCGGCGGCCGGTGCGGGGGAGACGGCCGCCGGAGAAGCGAGCGCCGCAGCAGCAGCGGCGGCCATGAGGGGTCGGAGGGAGGAGGAGAGGGTAGGGACGGGGAGAGGCGAGACGTCAGAGGGAACAGCGGCACGGCGAGGTGGCGGAGCGTGGAGGCGTTTGTTTAGTAGAAGATGCGGAGTTGCTGATGCCGTTGGGGGTTTGGCGAGGCTTTGGTGGGAGATGGAGAGCGACGGGCGTCCGCGTTTGCCGCGGAAGCTCCGAAGGGCGAGATGGGGTTGGGCGGAGGCCACGAGGACCGGAGCGTTCGCGCGTGCGTTCCAAAGGGATCGGATCCCTCCTCTATCACGGGCCATCTTGGCTGTTCCGTCGTCCGATCGCGTTCCATTGCTAAGGCCGCTTTGCACTGGTCGGTGGGCTTTGCCGAGAGCCATCCCCGAACGTGTCCACCGGATCCTCCACCTACCTGGCCGGCAGTGTAGGGAAACGACGGGAAGTCCAATAAACCCCCCGAACATATCTAAGCGCGCTCGTGCGCTCGGTGCACCCCGAGTCTGAAACACTCGATTAAAAAACAAAAAATATTCGTATATTATGTTATATAAGATGTCAAATCTAAATTCGACCAATTCAGAGAATAGTGCTAGTTCAAAATGAAATGTGAATTCGGCCTATCAATATTAACACATCTTGATTTGTCTTTTTTATTTTCTCGAATTATTGGTTGAATTTAGATTTACAATTTGTAGTTTGATAGACACATGTTATGCCTATATCGTTATATATTTTTTAGATTCTTTTATGATAATTGCACCATAAAGGTGGATTTAAATGATATACGTTCTATACACCCCTTCTTTTTTTGCTACCCGATCCGTGTTGCGTGCCACCTTGCTACTGTTTCGTCTCTCCCCACCATTCATCTTCGACCATGCTAACAACAGGTGTGCGGCCACCGTCGCTCTCATACCTCGTCTTTAGCGGCAGGGCCACCGAATCAGACCATCGCTGCCACCTAACCAACTTCCACCATCAGCTCCTTGAGTCAACCCGCCTTTCATCATCGACTCACCTGTTGTTCATGTCCACAATCTGTGGCGCTATCGCACGGGGCTCTAATGGGCTATCGTTAACTAGGGGTTTACAAGTTGGACTGGGTTGGGCCGTCACGTCTGGACCCATTGTGCTTGCGGCTACGATTGCTAGCCCAACGAGCCGACAGCTAGGCATGGTGATTAGGTAGCAGTCCAGGTGGAGCTAAAAGGCAACAATTAGGCTTTGTTTGGCATTACGGTAGATGATGGTTATCTTATTTGTCCAACAGGCTTTTATCTATTTTACTGTTTGTTTAGCTAATTTTTTCCTACTTCCATGACTGTTTTCTCGTAGAAGATTATGATAGAACTATGGGTTTCCCGATCTTTCGATGACAGTGATAGCAATTGGTTAGATGGATTCGACCTTGATGATCCAACTACACCATGCGACAATGATGCGCTTTAGTATTTGCTAGACCAACTCCGAGAGGTTATTGACGATGTTAGAAGCACGGTCAACCTGAACACGAGGTTCTAATCCCTATGAGCAATCGAAGAACATACAAGAATTATGATAAAGCAATCTAAAATTGTAAGTATGGATGAAGAATAAGATAAATTGGGAGATCAAAAGCGGTTTTGATCTGGTCGTTGGACACAACCAAAGATACACGAAGTTGCAATGTAGCGAATTATTAACTAAACAAAATCCCAAAACTAAAGAGAGCATCCTAGGGGGGTATACAAAGAGAGGAGGAGGCGGCCAAGGCGGTGGTCGCAATTCTCTAGGTCGTACAAGGCTCATGGGCCCAAGTGGAGGTGATGTAGCACCTTTGGACTGTTTCAGAAATAGGCCCAAACTATTTTGGCAATTGCGGCGTGCTCGTAAAGAATTTGAAAATGGGGTTTGATCCACTAAAAAGTGTACGAGAGGCTTTCCATATAGTCCAAAATCACCCAAATTGAGTCCGTATGCCCGAGATATAGACGTTGAAGTCAATACTATCTCAGTAATCCGAATCAGAGTCCAGAACTGTGGGAACTTGATTTCTAGTTCTTCTTAGACCAAAGGTGACGTAGAAAACTGTCTTGTATAGCAATTCATGTGATATATGGCCATGGTCTCATGAACTTCATTTCATCCTCTATTGTCCCATCGTTTGATAAACATGAATATATATCTTGAAATCTAGAGCATACCTTTACTGCCTCATGTCTTGTATTGAGCTTGATTCTTGACTTGAGGACCAGCAGCAATGGTTGTATTCGAAGGGGTCATGTCCTCATCAAATTATAAAATAAGTTCAAGACAACATAGTTTAGTAACCGTAAACTAAGCCTTAGGACATATTTGGTTCATAATCGAGTATTGCGATAATTCTCATGCTAAATTGTCAAAAAGTGTGGCAAAAAATTGATCGCCACAACTTTGGCAAAGTGTGACAAAACTCTGTGTCACGACAAGTGGAGCAGTCTACTAAGTGCGGTTTCACAGCCACAATTATTACATTGAAACAAAATGACAATAACCCATACACAGTTGCTACACATGTGACAAAGTTTGATACGATATGGCTATAAATTAAATATCCTTAATCTAATGCATCAGAATAGCGGGCCAAAAACAAGAGCTCCTAAGGCCGATCTAGCTCTGATGAAATAAAAAAACAAAAATATAATGATACTAAGGCTGGTCCAGTAAAAAACCGGATAGGACAGCGTGTGGCGGAGCTTTGAGTTTTTCTCTGAGTCACCGTCTCCAAATTCTTCTCTGTTTTCATGTCCCAAGGGTTGGCTTCATCGCCGCCAGTGTCCCATGCCTTCTCCGTCCCACCTTATCCCGTCGTAGCATCCCCAACAGCCCACGTGCTTGTCTAGTTCAATACTATCTAGAAAGCTAAGGTGGAAAATAGAACAGACTTCTTCGGATGGCTAAGGTACCAAACTAAGAAGAAACAAATTTGAAATTTAGTATTTCTTTTACAACTACCACATGTAAAATATTTCAAGAATCAGGTTTAGGATCTGTTTGATGTAAAGTATTTCAAAAACAACAGTTTCTGAAAACTACAGTTAGGCACAAAATATCATAGTTTTCAAATATTGCAATACTTTACAGTATTAGCAAAAACTGAGGAGCGTTTAGCAATTGCAGTATTTAGTAGAGTGTTTTATTTTTGCTTTAAATGATGTCAAGTAATTAGCTGTTGGAAAAATAATTTAAACGAGTTTCCATGCAGGCTTGTCTATTGACTCACGTATCAAGTGTTTGTTGTATGTGAAGGCTTCAAAGCCATGCATGGGTTAGTGCATGAATAATTTAAAAGTCGCCCGTACCTGGTCATTACACCCCCCTTTTGTGAGGGGGCACCTCTTCTCCCGAAGTTACAGGGCTATTTTGCCGAGTTCCTTGGAGAGTGTGTGGAGTTTCCATGCAGGCTTGTCCATTGACTCACGTATCAAGTGTATGTTGTATGTGAAGGCTTCAAAGCCATGCATGGGCTAGTGCATGTTTAAACCTCCTTATGGATAAAGTACCCTATCTGTGTACTCTGATATTTTGAACTTGTAAAGAACGATAGCTATTGTTCACATAGGAGAGATGGACTTGTGTTAAACCTCCTTGTTGATATAACATATGTGCGACCAAAAAGTTGAAAGAACCAAATCACATCGAGGCAAATGGAAAGGAGGTGGCTCCTTTTTGACATGCCGCGACTCCACTCGGAGAGAGGTGATCAATCTACAGCAGGCAGATGCGTAGAACCAACAAAGTGGAGAAACTTTTTGAAGCACAAACAAAGAGAAGACGACAACTGGCTAACCAAAGAAGCTGCATACAACTGTGACAAAGTTTTAGTCCATCGTACACCTATTTATACTTCTATCCTTATTGGAGATATGTATGTAGGAGAAATTTTGAGAGGTTATAAATTGAGATGCAAACATAATTTTTGAATGAAAAAGTATATGTTCCAAAATTTGGTCAAGTGCTTTCCTAAGAGGTAAGGTGCTTCCATAATTTAGGTTCCATGGTTCTATTTTTTTTTGAATAACATCCGCTCACTAAAAGTTTAGTGGCATAAAATCAACCCCGAGTACAACATGAGTACATCCAAATAGAAATTTACATAACTACCTTGATAATGACATGTCCAACTACTCATGTAGGAGCACGACACACATGCAGCTATGCATCCGAAGCAGGCCACCCTCCTGGGCAACAGGGGCATGTACGACGGGCATCACCGGCGACACTTGAGAAGAAGTCCAACCTCAGGACACTGTATGCTGCAATATTCGGGAGAGCAAGGTGACAACTTGATCTTGAGTAAGCACAATGCAAAACAACTGTCTTCAATTCTGAATAACGTTACAAAGGTGAAACGCTACAAATGTGATCTTTGTCCAATGTCAAGTATGTGATCATTCTTGAGAAGCTTGTCAAGGTTCCTCATTCCCATATGAGACAACCTCCTATGCCATAGCCAGTCTTAAAAAGATTGTGCCAACAAGCATATTTGTATGCACGAATGGTTAGAAGAAAGTATAACAAATACAAGTTATTTTTGAATATCAAGGGGTGATCATCACTCTTAGTCACAAAGACTCCAAGCTTGGTGAAGTTGCACTCAAGATCAAGATCACAAAGTTGTAAGATGGAAAACAAGTTATAGTTCAAAGATTTCACAAGCAATACATTGGCATGGATAAATCATTTGATATGGCAACTTTACCTAATCCCATTACCTCTCCTTCTGCATTATCTCTGATGGTGATGTTTTCATATGGTGATCCTCTACTATCAAATGATGTGAACATGTCTTTTCATTTGATTATGTGGTTAGTGCATCCATCAAGCACCCAAAACTTCCCGCTGAGGTGTAGTCCTAGAAAACAAGTTCAAACTTGTTTAGATACCCATACCTTCTTGGGTTCTTGAGAGTTAGTGATAAGAGTTTTAGAACCCAAATAGAGATCTTCCTAATATAATCACCAATCTTAGCACCAACAAATTTGTCTTGGACCTTACCATCCTTTCATTTTCTAAGTACACAGGAGACATCAAAATGACCAACAAGGTTAGGATGACCCATTTTAATCGAATGAAGCTTAAAGATGAAGCTTGCACTTGCTTCTTCTTTCTTGCATGAACTTGGTCTTGGCGTGTTGCCGGGGCATTCATGCCTCACCATTGTCATTTAACCTTGGGGTAAAGCTCCAAACCCTCATGGTTGAAGTTCTCAACTTGATGGCTCGAAATCTCCTTAAGGGTTTTACTATCCTTGTAACATTTGAGCAACCCTTGATCAAGTTGATCCTTCAACCTTGCATTCTCACTCAATAATGTTGGTTGGTCAGACATGGGGGTTAGAGGAACTAGCAACATCATTTAATCAATGGTAGGTGAGCCCTTAGGCAATGAAGCGCATTTAGGACATGGAATCTCAACACTCTCTTAAGATGAAGTAGATTGCTTGTCAAGAAGAGATAGGTGCTTGCTCTTGAGGATATCATGAGATATCTTACAAGTTCATAATCTTGTTTGCTCTTGATGTTATCAAACCCAAGATTTTCATGTACACTCATAAACTCCTCATGAGACTTTTCAAGTCTACAATATGAGACCTTAAGCTCCTTATGTTTAAGAGTTAATGTCTCATTTTTCTCTATCTCCCTCACAAGAAACTTCTCTTGCCTCTTAAGAGTAGAAACAAGAGCATCATAGCTAGGTATACTCAAATTCTCAAGATCATCATCAAGAAAATCATCATCTCTATCGTCATAGGTAGGAGAATTGATGATTTGTGATACATTTGACCCCTTTGCTACAATGAGGTGTCTCCTTGTTGCTTGAGTGATCGAAGATGGACTTGGTGGGTCTTATTATGGTGATGCTGGCGACTCCTTCACCTTCATCGGAGTCAGAGTTGGAACATGATTCGTCTGAATCCTACTCTTGACCAATGTGAGCTTGAACCTTGTAGTGGTTCCTCATGATGAACTTTCCCTTTCCATGATGCTCCTTCTTCTTGTACCCCGTCTTCTTCTCATCCTTCTTGTTAGGACAATTGGTGATGAAGTGTCACATCTTGCCGCACTTGATGCATGCCCTCTTGGTGATTTTATTTTTGTTTTCTTCGAGTACTTGTGCCTTTTCTTTTGCTGAAGAGCTTGACGACACCGTCCTTCTCGAACATCTTATAGAATCTTCTCACAAATTGGGTGATGTCCTCTTCATCGAGTTTCTCTTCTTCTTCATCATCGTTTGAGTTATTTTTGATGACATGCTTGGCCTTCAAAGCGATGTTCTTCTTGATGCTTGAGTTGGAGGCCATGAGCTCTTTCTTGTCTTAGATTGCCATCTCATGAGTGATGACTTTTCTAAGCAACTTGGTGGGAGTCAACTTCTTAAAGTCATCCCGCTCATGGAGGAGCATGTATTCCTACTTGGGTGAGAGGGATCATAACATCTTCTTGATGACGAAATGGTCGTTGATATCCGGGCACCCGAAGGACTTGAGCTCATTCACAATGTTATTGAGGTGAGTGAACATCTAATTCACACCCTCATTTCCATCATGGTGAAGCAGTCGAACTTGCTTGTTTGAACATCGAGCTTGGACTCCTTAATGGAAGAAGTTCCCTCGTGGATCTCCATGAGCATGTTCCCTATAGTCTTGGCATCCTCAAGTGTGCTCACCTGGTTGAATTCATCAAAGCTCAATGCATTGAAGATGGCATTCATTGCTTGGGCATTGAGGTGGATGTTCTGGTGATCATCGTTGGTGAGCTTGCCTTTGCTGAGCACTACATAACCACCAACAACAATATTCCATATGCTTTGACTTAGGCTATTAAATGTATCTTCATTTTGTATTTCTAAATACCATAATTTGAACCTTGAAAGTATGAACCTCTCCCCACATGCATCCCCTCGCTAGTAGACATCTTATCTCTCTAGGTAGTGAAACCTAGGAAACGAGAGCATGAGGTTTTGATACCAATTGAAAGGATCTAGGCTCTCGACTTAGGGGGGGGGGTTGAATAGGAAATTAACAAAAGCTAATTTCAAAAATAAATTCTACACAAGTAATTCTATAGCACTAAGCAAAAACCTATAGAGAAGTGCAAGGAGACACCTGCGGCGACCCACATACTACCCTCTTGGATAATATGCCGGTCTTTGACATATTGTGGACAAAGTGCATTCTCATTCACAATATGTCGTACAGAGTAGCACATCAGAAACATTGTAGTGGTCCATATATTAAAAACTTAATTTACAAACTCGAAATATAACACAAAGTCTTACAAACTTATTCCCAAAAGTATGGAGAATTTAAAACCGTTATCACTTGGTTACAGCAAAAGCCTTATCTACAACTCTTGACTCACTTGACCTATATTTCTATTCGGTGGTATTCTCGTCGCGGAACTCGACGTAGTAGTCGACGCCTTCGTCTTCCTTCGTCGATGTCTGCTCTTCAGGAACTTCCTCTTCGACTTCGACGTATACCACCTCCGTCTCCGCCGTCGGCTCATAGTATAATCAAAGGAATTAGAGTAAAGGGATGAGTATAAAAGGTACTCAACAAGTCCAGGAATAGCAAAGAGGTGTTTGATGCACTATCTACTGAGAACAGCAATGCTCTCCAAAAGCAATGCAATTTTGTAAGGTAAGAGAGTCAGTTTTAATTTAAGAGACTATGATCTCATGCCTTACAGGCTACTAGGATCCCCAATGGACCCCTTTCCTACCGCGTTCACAGTTCCAACCAGGAACATGGAGTGACTCAGCCACACTTCTTTACACTCTGCAGAGGTGCGCAACTGTACCCACAAACGACCAATAGTCATGGTGTTCATGTCGTCACATGCACAACCAGACCGTAAAGTCACAGAGCCGTTTCACCGCCTGCTCAGTCATACCCCGCGTCATAGTCCTGCACAACAGGCCAAGTACTACCGATCTCACGTTGATACTGCAGATCCAACATGTTGTGGTTAGCCAACGGCTAACACCACCTTCCCAACAGTTGATACTCCAGATTCAACTATTGATGTCTTCCTTTCTCGGGGGAGTATGACCTATGACAAATGTACTTTGGCTCAGCCCCGCCCATACAAGGTATATGGTATGCGGAATCACTACGGCGCTTAAGCACAATCGATCATTTGTTGCTTTAACCTTATATGAATAAACTTGTGTGATGAAATCCACCTTCCTATGTGCCTCCGGCACCTTTTCAGGACTTCACCACCCACCATGATCACGCCCAAAAATTGGCGATCAAAATAAAACAACAATTGTTTCATCTTTTAGAAAATAGTTTTCATTTTGTGCATGTCATAGACAAGAAGGAAATTTTGTAAAACGTTCTCAACGGATATGAATAATAAACTGGACTTGCCTAGTAACAGATAGGTAGTGGAGTTCGCTGCTGGTTGAACTCCGATTTCTGAAGAAAAAGTAATATAGTCCGATAAGAACTAATCCAGAAAAATCTCAAAATGAATGCAATGACCATGGCAATGCATGCATGAGAGGATGTCTATATATTAGATTATTCCAAAAAAAATCTAGAAATAATTCTTTTAAACACCCTAATAAGGATTTAGGATTATTTAAAACAATAACCAAGTTTAGTTATTTTTTTAAAGCTTATGTTGGTTTTAAATTTAAGTTAACATGATTTCAGAACCCACTTTCCTTTAAGAATTTAATTTATGATTTAAATCTTTTCTCTAGAGAATAAAAACATATTAGAACAACTTATCATTTTAATTAAGGTTGAACTTCTTTTTGTTCTTTCTAAAAAAAAATTCACTTTAAGAGATTTGTTTTAACACATATACTGCTGGATATATTTTTCTTCTAAGAAATTTAAACAATAATAGTTTAGTCTGGTTTTTATTTTCTAGTTTGAAGAAAACGAAAAGAAAAGTAATTCAAATTGGTTCATAGGGTGCTCTTAAAAGAAAACAATAAATTTTCTATTGGGTTGGCCTGCAACCCGTACTCGGCCCAACTGGCCCCTTTTTTGGCCTCTTTTCTTTTTGCCATCTCTCCACACCCGCACCTGGCTCCCTGTCTCTCTCCCTCACCCGAAATCCCTAATTCCTCTCTCTCTCTCTTCCTCACATGGTTGCACCTCCACCGTCTTCTTCTGATTAGCGCCGCCCTTCTTCGGGTGCCGCCGGCTTGACCTCAGTCCGGTGCTCTTCAGATTACGGTACCAATCCGTAAAGTTGTTCCCAGATGAATTCAGTTTTTCTTTCTCAAGCAACGTGCATAGTGGAAAGGTGGTTACGGGTGCCATAGATCTACAACTTAAAAACAAATACACTTTAGATATTGTTCATGATTAAAGCAACTCAAATTAATACTTAATTAGAGTAAGCTCCCACTAAAACCAATATCCCTCATAATTGATTATTAGTGATTCAAGATCCACGACTCACTTACTCCACCATTGATGTGACATCACTGATGACGGAATAACGAGACCGGTAGGTCAACATGCCAATCATATCCCATATGACTCTTGTTCATCTTTCGATGGGTGTGTTCCGAGCCCAAGACGATCTTGCAAAGCTCGTCAAGACAACCGAGTGCCCTGCTGTGCGAACGGTTCGCGCCCGCCTCATATATGTCAAACCTATCGTACCCATGTGACATGGCGCACCTCAGAATGGCAAATACTCCAGACGGTGCTACACTTGGAAGAACACTAACTACTTTGATATTTGTGTGAGGGATCACCCTATTTAACAACGTCTACCACGCATCAAACAAGGTGCATAAAAGGGATTAACATCACATGCAATTAAATTATTGTGATATGGTATAGCCCCTTTTGTTGAAGAAGACTTCTTCAACATCTTTTGGCGGAGAACTCCTTCTTCGCGTATGGCGTAGTGTCGAAGTCCATCGATGTAAGATTGTCACCACCATGTCCTTGCAATTACAACTATTTGCTATCACATAGCTAATAAAATAAATGCATTACATGGCTTTCTAGTTGACGCGTAGGTCAATACAATAAATAATGACAATCGTATTGGCTCCTGCCGATTGCCGTACTCATGACATGCAGGTCATGACAAAATTAAAATTACAAACACTTTGCATCTCATACTGATGATGAATAGTACGGTATCCCGCGTATTAGGGGTATCCGTATACCGAATCCCGAGACTTTAGGAAGGTACAGCGTACCCGGTAAAGAGCCCTGGGCGACAAGGTAACTCCTCTCAGGAAGGGAAGACTCCCTTTAAACTAGGAAGTCAATCCCAACATTTAAGGAGACCAGAGTCCTACTTGGGCGCAAGTCCACGTCCAGTACGACCCTAGGGACCCCCTATATAAGGATCAGCAATCCCATAGGGGAGGACAGGTCCAAGAGATCAATCTAGTCGCAGCACAAGCAGCATAGGATCTCAGGAGGCGAAGCCCTAGAAGACCCGCTGCCTCGAAGGAGTCGAGCCCGGCGGTTTAGCTTAGATTAGTCTATAATTAGGCCTAGGGTAGCCACTAACATACACCCCCATTGTAAGCGTGTTCTCCATCAATATATAGCAACAGGACGTAGGGTTATTATCCTGAGGGAGGCCCGAACCTGTATAAAAACGGTTGTCCCCTGCTGTCAGAGCTCCTGGCACTTGGGCCCTAGAGGTCCCTACCCCCCAGTAATCATCATTCCACGAATACCGTAAGATCGCCGATTCACCGATCGTCGACAGATGGCGCCGACCGTGGGGACCTCTCCGGACCAAGCCGTCCAGGAGGAATCAGAGTCGGCAGGACGCGCAATTAAGCGCGATCAGAGCCCAGCGCCGGTTGCACAGCCCTCACCGGTTTTGACCGAGGAGGAAGCAGCAAACCCGGTAGGAAAACTGATCGCAATCTCGCCCCGTACTGGGTACTCGGACCAGGGTTTCTACGACAACTTTGGCCCTATGGACCCGTACCCGGTTACGGATCGAGTGGATTTCGGAGAGTACGCTCCTGGAGAGGACTCGGATGGCGAAGCAGATCACTTCAGAGCCGAGTGTGCCAGGGCCTTCAGCGGGGAGTTGGTCTTGAACGACGACTTCCCGGCAGGAACGACCAGCCCCATGGTTGAAATTTCTCCTGTAAACTCTGATTGTGAGAACGATCAAGATCTTACCCACGTCGCGTCCGATGAGGACAACGTGATGGAATACGAGTACACATCGTCCAGCCAAGGACCTCGAATGGTACTCGCGATCGACGATGGTCGAGAAGACCTCGAAGATCAGAATCTGCTCGGGGGCTCGCAGCAGCACAATGCAATGGCTGCCTCCCACATGAACGGGGGCTTACCTGCCGCCAGGAAAAGAAACTCCTCGCCGGAACGGAGACCCGCCTGCCGCTGTGGAGAGATCCCCCCCGGGAACGTACACCGGAGAACTTCCGAACAGAGAAGATCCTGTTCGATGTGGTCGACTTCGAAATAACATACAATGCTATCTTGGGGCGCCCTACTTTGGCCAAGGTCATGGCAGCTACACACTACGCCTACCAGTGCATAAAGATGCCCGGCCCAAAAGGTGTCCTCACAATAAAGAGCTCCCCCAGAGAAGCACTCCTCTGCGACAAGCGCAGCCTCGACCTCGCAGAGCAGCACCTACCCTCTAACCAAGACGCCAGCGTGGCGGCTCCCGCCACCATGTTGTCAAGACCAACCTCCACGACTACGAGCGACGACTTCGAAAAGTACCCCCGCCAAGTCGGAGAAAGAGCTCCACGACTAGGTCGGAACAGGGAGAAAACTGGGCCTTCCCCTAGACAGGACAACGGCTCCTCGGGAGAAGCCGCCCGATCCAGGTCGCTCGTGTCAACGGTAGAAAGGTCGCGTCCATTAGAGAGTCCCGTGCAACCACCTTCGGTAAGATCGCACGGCCGTCGCCTCCTCATCGGTAGACTCCAAAGTTGCACCAGCTCCAGCCTTAAAGATCGTCAAGCTACGAACAAGTCGATGATAAGACGCTCCGGGCGCCGCCGCCCAGCACGCGCACTCGACAAAGTTTCGTCAGCGGGTCACGACAAGAGGACGAGAGTCTCTGGGGCAACCGGCGACAAGCTAAATGAGGAGGGGACGGCTTAGTTTTTCTCAGCTTTCATAGAATTATTTTTTCTTACAGTAGCCTGTAAAAGACACAGTTTTGAATTATACCAAGTCTTTAGTTCAATGTTTTTCATCATCAATTATTTCAGACTGCCTATCCGAGATATCTCTCGAAAAGTCAGTTGGGGGGCTGGATAAGAACACGGCAAGTTGGTGTACGAGTACGAGTACCGACTTCTTCGACCCGCACAAGGAATAAGGGCTCTGCGCTATAACTGTCAGGGACGCGAGGAAAACCCCTTAACGCGTTTGCAGGTGACAGGGGAGCCACTGAGCCCCCCACCTGACCAGACCTAAGGCCTGGTTGACTAAGCTCCCCAGTTCCGTAGCAATGTCCCCTGATCCCGAGTAAAGGAAGGGAAAAAGGTACGAGTACGACTAGATCAACGGAACCCGTACGCTTATCCACGTCTTCGACTACTCGGAGCAGAAGATACCTCGGGTAGAGTGAAACTTTGTTAATCGGGCAAGTGTAGAATTTACTAGCCAAACACCGGAGTCTTCCCTCAACAGAGGAATACGGAGGTGCTGCCATGGCCACGACAAGCTGTACGAAAGACCCCTTATCGCGTTTACTAATGACGAGGAGCCACGGAGCCCTCCATCCGACTAAACCTAAGGACTGGTCAATCACAGCAAGAACGACCTACGGCATTATTCGTATTCCTACATCGAAGGGAGGCAAAGGGCATTGGTTCCGACTAAAGTCTACGCTTGCATCCGACAAGGTTTCACGAAAGCAGATCAGACAAGGTTTCGAAAAACCAACAAAACACACAGATTAAGCACAGTTACTAATCAAAAAGTGTTAAGTCAGTTTAGCAGGTTATCTACATTCAACCATTCGAGACCTCTTCGCCTCGCTGTTGGTTCCCCGCTGGTCACGAACGAAGCGAGCAAAAAGGCACAAGGTTAGTTTTCAGTAAAGGCAAATTACGACTAACGTTTTCAGTTGTTTATTGTATCTAGAAGCGCCCGCGACCGAGGGGCTAGACCCTCGCTCAAGTCGGACGACAGGCGTCCTGAGCTGGGGGCTCCACAGCCGACTAGCCCCATGCCGAAACTGACTCCCCCAACCGGAGAATGCCTGCAGTATGCACTGCAGATTGACTTCCCGGCCACGAATAACGGGGCCGAGTATGAGGATTTGCTTGCCGGTCTCCGAGTCGTCTCCGCACTTGGTATCCGTTGCCTACTCGTGAGTGGGGACTCACAGCTGGTAGCGAGACAAGTGTCCAAAGAATATCAGACCTTAGACCAGAACATGGCAGCTACCTAGCAGAGGTGAGGAAGCTAGAGAAGAAATTCATCGGGCTCGAATTACGGTACATCCTAAGGAAGGATAACCGCCGAGCCGATGGTCTTGCCCGCCTGGCGTCCTCATGATCTCTATGTCTATCCGAGACCTTTGCAAAAAGGATTTCGATGCCGTCCATAGCTTCTAGCGAACCTGTGGACGAAGGGATGGCTGACTTCGAGTCTAAGAGCCGTTCAAGGACGTCACCAGGTATTGACGCTCCAAGTGGAGTTACGGGTCAACTCGTAGCTCCCGTCGGTCTTGAGGATTCGTGGATAGAACCCATCCACATGTACCTTCACGATCGAACAGTACCCGAGGATGATGCACTATCTGAGCAGGTTGCCCGACGCGCCTAGACGTACTTCCTGGGCGACGGGGCCCTCTATCATCGAGGAGCTCACGGAGTGCTCATGAGGTGTATCACTTGTACGCAGGGTAAAAAAAAACTACCCGAGGAAATCCATGGAGAGGTGTTCGGGGCACATGCATCTTTCCGAACCCTGGTCGGAAAGGCCTTTAGACAAGGATTCTATTGGCCGACAACTCTCCGTGACGCGAGCGACTTGGTGAAGCGATGCCGTCGGTGCCAATTTCACGGTAGATGTATTCACCAGCCCGTCCAAGCATTGCAGACGATTCCCTTGTCGTGGCCCTTCACAACATGGGGCCTGGATATTCTGAGGCCCTTCCCGGTCTCGCCTGGGGGCTACAAGTTCCTGTTCGTCACAATTGACAAGCGCGATGCGGTCTAACTGGCGTCAGCCAAGCAGTAGCACAGAAAAAGGAAAGATTCTTCATCACCACGCGAATTTTCCACCACGATGGTTCAGTTTCCTAAAAATATGCCAGGCGAACGCGGGTCCGTGATCAACGGATCAGATCTGATCGGAAAAGCATTCTGGATTTTTCCAAAGGATTATTCCGATAAGGCTTCTACGACTACTCGGTAGGGATTGAGTCTACTCAGGGGAGTCATCGACAAGGACCACTCGGGTCGCCTACTCGGAATTTTTCCCCGACAAGGGCAGATTTCCAACAGAACCATCATGACCTCACTTCACGTATTGATGGGAGGCTTGATGATGAATAGTACGGTATCCCGCGTATTAGGGGTATCCGTATACCGAATCCGGGGACTTTAGGAAGGTACAGCGTACCCGGTAAAGAGCCCTGGGTGACAAGGTAACCCCTCTCAGGAAGGGAAGACTCCCTTTAAACTAGGAAGTCAATCCCAACATCTAAGGAGACCAGAGTCCTACTTGGGCGCAAGTCCACGTCCAGTACGACCCTGGGGACCCCCTATATAAGGATCAGCAATCCCATAGGGGAGGACAGGTCCAAGAGATCAATCTAGTCGCAGCACAAGCAGCATAGGATCTCAGGAGGCGAAGCCCTAGAAGACCCGCTGCCTCGAAGGAGTCGAGCCCGGCGGTTTAGCTTAGATTAGTCTATGATTAGGCCTAGGGTAGCCACTAACATACACCCCCATTGTAAGCGTGTTCTCCATCAATATATAGCAACAGGACGTAGGGTTATTATCCTGAGGGAGGCCCGAACCTGTATAAAAACGGCTGTCCCCTGCTGTCAGAGCTCCTGGCACTTGGGCCCTAGAGATCCCTACCCCCCAATAATCATCATTCCACGAATACCGTAAGATCGCCGATTCACCGATCGTCGACACATACAATCACATTGCATCACATAGGCTATACCACATCACATGCATACCCTGCAAATACAAGTTAGACGCCTCTAACGTTTATGCTACAATATGTGGCTTTATGGCTACGTTGCAAACCGTTTTCTACCTACGTTACCATAAGCACGATTGCTCTTGCAGTTATTTAACTGTCGGGGTGTATGGAATTGGAGACTCGGAAATCTCAAACCCCATACTAAACTTCGTCATACGCATGACCCCCGTGTAGATCACATCTACAAGCCCGCTCATTGCAAATTTATCTTTCTCAACTAAAGTGAAACCAAAGTCATCCTTAGCATGTCTCGATTCGAAGATCGTAAGGTTCGCCGGACCTCTGAAAATTTCACGACGCCGCCGAGATCAAAATTTTGCAATGAGAGGGAAACAACAAGAAAATCCGGTGGTAGATCTCATCTAACACCCCGCACATCATATGTGCAATGCCGCATATCACATATGCTCTAGTTGTACCTACAACTACGCATAGTATCGCTCTGATACCACTGTTGGGGAACGTGCTACGCAAAACAAAAATTTACCACGCACAGTCCACCCCAAGATCACTATCGAGGTGCAGGCAACGAGATCATACCTTCGACGATCACGTCAATGCAGCGGAGAAGTTGACCGATGTCGATGAAACCCGCAGACTCCCGCAGCTAGGTTATACCTCCCAGCCGGGAGAGCGATCTCCTCGCGAATAGTTCGCCCGATCGAACGCCGAAGTATACGACGTCTCCGAGGTATCCACGCGTACCGGATCAGCGACACCGCGGTAATGTGTGGACCAGCACACAAGAACAGCGGGGATCTTCGAGAAGGAGAAGCAGCAGCGCGCCGGCAGCTGTACTAGATCCAATCTAGAAGAGAGAGAAAATGACGGTTGTGGCCAATCTAGAGATGGCCGGCCTAGGGTTTAGGGCTGCTTCTGGGGCTGCCTCTGGGGCTGCTCGGGATACCCTTTGAGGTGCCCTGGCCCTCTATTTATAGGGGTTGGGGCAGCTCTCCCTAGGCAGGTGGAGTCCTACTCCAGTAGGGACACCCTGTTGGAGTTGGAGTCCAACTCCACCAGAACCTTCTAGAACTTCCGGAACCTTCTAGAACCTTCTAGAATTTCTAGAACCTTCTAGAACTTTCCGGAACACTTCCGGACATCACCGGAACCATCCGGGACCTCCCGGAACACTTTCGAGATCATCCGAAACACTTTCAAAACCCTTCTCTCTCGTTCTCCATAAATCGTAGCATTGCTAAATGTCGCTAAAATGTTAAGCGTGTGACCCTATAGGTTCGAGTATATGTGGACATGTTCGGAACACCTTCCGGTCAATAATCGTCAGCGGGATCTGGACACCCATAACGATTCCCACATATCATCGAAGATCTTTATCGAGCGAACCTTGTATTACCGCATATCATCCTTTTGCCTCACGATACGTTACACAACCCGAGGCGAGACTTTGACGGTATCCCTGTGATCAACTCCTTGATCACCATACCTAGTTATCCTAGTTACCGGTTTGTACTCTTTTCTCGTTTCCGTATTCCGGTATCCCCGTAACTAACCTTTTAGTCACAATACCTGGCCAGGCGATGCTGGACACCATAATACCGAGTGGGCCCAGAGTGTATCTCTCTATCGCCGGATGGGCAAATCCCAGTCTTGAGATATCTAGAACCACGATATACTTTCTGGTGTACCTGAAAGTCACCTTTATAATTACCCAGTTACGGAGTAACGTTTGATGACCCCAAAGCAACCATCCGATATCCGGGTCTACGTTATTCTCATGATCTAAGGACGCAAGTAAACATTAACACATAATGAGAAGATACTGACAACATATTGACAAAGTGATCTCGCAGTATCTCATAAGGTGGTCTATCCAACACCATTGTTACCCTAACAATGTGTTCCCATTATTGCCGGCATCCTTGTTATATTAACAATGCCCATGATCAGGAAAACAAGATCATCAACAATACATGAGCTAGTCTAGAGGCCTGACTAGGGATCTGAATGGTGTTTATTATTCCACACATGCAATTAGGTTTTCCTCTGAATCTCATATTCAAGAACCAATGCAATTCTAGCATAGAACATAAACTTAATCATGAACATGAAAATAGAATAATAACAACTTTATTATTGCCTCTAGAGCATATTTCAACAGTCTCCCACTTGTACTAGAGTCAATAATCTAGCCAATGCTTAAGCTCCTAACACCTATGGCATTCTGGTGTTGCTCATGCTTTGCTTGTGGTAGAGGCTTCGTCAATGGATCTGACACATTCAGGTCCGTGTGTATTTTGCATATCTTTACGTCTCCACGCTCCACCAATTCACGAATGATGTGGAATGAGCGTTGTATATGTTTGGACTTCTGGTGGGACCTTGACTCCTTGGCCTGAGCTATGGCGCCACTATTGTCACAATAGAGCTCCATAGGATCCAGCGCACTCGGAACCACACCAAGCTCGGTGACGAACTTCTTAATCCAAACGCCCTCCTTTGCCGCTTCCGAAGCGACGATATACTCAGCCTCCGTTGTAGAATCCGCCACAGTGTCCTGCTTGGAACTCTTCCAGCTCACTGCGCCACCGTTCAGTGTATACACCAAGCCTGATTGAGATCAAAAATCGTCCGGATCTGTGACAAAGCTGGCGTCGATGTAACCGTTTACAACGAGCTCTTCGTCACCACCGTATACGAGAAACATATTCTTAGTCCTCTTCAGGTACTTAAGGATATTTTTCACTGCTGTCCAATGATCATGACCTGGATCACTCTGGTATCTGCTCGTAACACTTAGAGCATAGGACACATCTGGTCGTGTACATATCATGGTGTACATGATTGACCCAATTGTGGATGCGTATGGAATCTTACTCATGCGTTCTCGCTCATCAGTTGTCGAAGGACATTGATTCTTGCTCAAACTTTTCCCATGCGACATCGGCAAGAACCCCTTCTTGGCGTTTTCCATACTGAACTTCTTCAGTACTTTATCTATATATGTACTCTGGCTTAGCCCTATTAGGCGCTTTGATCTATCTCTATAGATCTTTATACCTAATATGTATGCTGCCTCGCCTAAGTCTTTCATTGAAAAAATATTTTTCAACGAAGTCTTAATATTGTCAAGAAAAGATACATCATTCCCAATCAACAATATGTCATCCACATAGAGTATTAGAAATGCTATTGCGCTCCCACTTACTTTCTTGTAAACACAAGCCTCTTCGCAGTTCCTGATGAAGCCAAACCCTTTGACCACTTCATCAAAGCGAAGATTCCAACTCCGTGATGCTTGCTTCAGTCCATAGATGGATCTCTGAAGTTTGCATACCTTTCCAGCATCCTTTGGATTGACAAAACCCTCGGGCTATATCATATACACGTCCTCGGTTAGCTTCCCATTTAGGAACGCTGTTTTGACATCCATTTGCCATATCTCGTAATCGAAATATGCAGCAATCGCTAGAAGAATCCGAACAGACTTAAGCATCGCTACGGGAGAGAATGTCTCGTCGTAGTCAACTCCTTGAACTTGTCGGAAACCCTTTGCGACAAGTCGAGCTTTATAGATGTATACATTCCCATCCGCGTCTGTTTTCTTTTTATAGATCCATTTACATTTGATAGGCCTCACGCCTTCAGGAGGGTCCACCAAGTTCCAAACTTGGTTCTCGTACATGGATTCTATCTCGGATTTCATGGCGTCTAGCCATTTAACGGAGTCAGGGCCCATCATTGCTTCCGTATAGGTCGCAGGCTCATCATTGTCTAACAACAATACCTCGTCCGAAAACCACTGTGGTTTCGTGCGAATCCTACCAGACCTTCGTGGTTCAGCTGCTGGCTCGACCGAAGTCTCTACATCACATGTAGGGGCTTCCGTATCAGTCATTGTGGGAAACTCCGGAACCACCGCGTGTAGCTATACTCATTGGACCACATACATCCGTATGTATGATCTCCAATAAGTCAGTCGCCCGTTCTACGTGGCCTGTGAACGGCGTTTTAGTCATTTTACCCATTAGACAAGGCTCGCAAGTGTCAAATGATTCATAATCAAATGACTCCGAAAGTCCAACACAATGGAGTTTCTTCATGCGCTTCTTTCCAATATGACCCAAACGGCAGTGCCACAAATAAGTGGAATTCAAGTCGTTTGTCTTGCGACGTTTAGTGTCAGTGTTATGGATGTGTGTATTACCATCAAGATTCATAATAAATAACCCATTCACAACGGGAGCATGGCCATAAAACATATTATCCATATAATCGAACAACCATTGTTCTCAGACGTAAACGAATAACCGTCTTGCAACAAACATGATCCAGAAATAATGTTTTTGCTCAAGGCCGGAACATAGTAAAAATTACTAAGCTCTAAAATAAATCCTGAAGATAAATGTAGAGGTAGGACACCGACGACGAGCACAGCAACTTTTACTCCGTTCCCGACGCGCATCGTCACCTCATCCTTTGCCAGTCGCTTAGGCCTCTGTAGTTCCTGCATCGAGTTGCAAATATGAGCAACCGATCCGGTATCCAATACCCAAGAATTATATTGCGGACCAGCAAGGAATACATCAATAACATGTATGACACTCATACCTGAGCTGGACTTTCCAGACTTCTTCTTTTCTGCCAGATATTTCTTGAAGTTTCTCTTCCAGTGTCCCTTCTCTTTACAGAAGAAGCACTTAACATCAGAAGTGGCGCCAGTCTTAGACTTCTTAGGCATGTCAGTCATACTAGCACCCTTGGATTTGCCCTTTTCTTAGACTTGCCCTTCTTCTTGAAGTTGGTTATTTTATTCACCATCATCACATGATTGGCGTCCTTCTGGATTCCACTCTCAGCAGTTTTAAGCATAGTGAATAATTCACCCATACTCTTTTCCATCCCATTCATGTTGTAGTTCATGATGAAGCTACTATAGCTCGGAGGGAGGGAAGCAAGAACAAGATCAGTGCCCAACTCTTGGGAGATTGGAAAACCTAGCGCATCCAACCTTTGCACGTACCCAGACAATCTGAGTACGTGCTGACTCACTGAGCTGCCCTCTTCAGGTACTTTAGGATATTCTTCACTGCTGTCCAATGATCATGACCTGGATCACTCTGGTATCTGCTCGTAACACTTAGAGCATAGGACACATCTAGTCGTGTACATATCATGGTGTACATGATTGACCCAATCGCGGATGCGTATGGAATCTTACTCATGCGTTCTCGCTCATCAATTGTCGAAGGACACTGATTCTTGCTCAAACTTTTCCCATGCGACATCGGCAAGAACCCCTCCTTGGCGTTTTCCATACTGAACCTCTTCAGTACTTTATCTATATATGTACTCTGGCTTAGCCCTATTAGGCGCTTTGATCTATCCTTGGTGTTCTGAGGAGAATACTACTATGCCAGAGTTCCGTGTGCTGGTTCTACTGATAAAATGATGTTGGGTGCTACCATTGCTACTGCACTTTGACACTGGTTGCCTCTCCTCTATTTCGACAGAGCCTTTCTAGAGCTCTTTTTTAAGCCTTTCTAGAGCTCTTTGATTTGACTTGCCACCTCCTAGCTGCTTGATACTTGGCTGGTTTGCTTGAGTTCAACTTACGGGCTAAGTTATCTTGAGTGAAATATCTTGGCTATTGGATAATTTCACTCGGTGGATTTGTTGCCTTATCTTGATATGTTAGACTTTTATAAAAGTAATTCTTTTCAAATAAAACTATGGAGGCAATGTGGTATAGGAAAACAAAATTATTTTCACCTCTCACCCTCTTTTCTCCCTATATATATATATATATATATATATATTCATAGATTTGTCCAACGAGGGTCTTAGCCACGTGGCCCTCGGACATTTTCAAAAATAAAATTATTTTATAAAAATATTTTCAAAACTAGAAAATTACTTAGGTCATCGGCACTATTTTGCCCCCGCAATTAGTACCTACGGATGTCGGCGGAACTGTGCCGGGAAGACCATATATATTTTAAAACCTCGTTTCCGAAAAACCTTTGCCTACTACAGCAACGACGTAATTCCAACAGTCTCGAGTGCACATACTCGATGGCCTCGGATATCGCCAACATTTCCGAAGGTTTCTCCCCTCCGACTCACGATGTTCTTCTACAGCTCAAGGTTCAAAGATTAGGTTTAGCATTGATGTATAGATAGACATTTCATCATGTAATTTTTATTTCATCTTCTTTACTTATTTTGTAATAATGTTGTACTTAAGACATTTGTAATATTCTTTAGTTAATAAAGTTTTAATTTCAATTTTATTTGAACGTATATGAACGATGAATGCCATGAATCACATGTATGCCATGAATGCTCAACAAGATCCTTCCTCTCGACCTAACTCTCGACGTAGCTCGATAGAATCGGGTCAACTCAGCAACACGAGTTGACCTGACTTCCACCTCGCGCCTCTCACGACTAACTCTAAAAAATTAGGGTTCTCACAACCCACATGGGAGACACGCGATTGTTGTCGAAGTTCAAGCCTTTGGTGATGCCCTACATCTTCGTTGAGAAAGCTTGATCCAACAATCAAAGTCGGCACCGAATCGTGCTCTTTCCTCAAGAAGCTTGCCGATGCGAAGCTTTCTTCTCTTGTGATAGTTCTTCACCTTGTGGTAGGCGAACTCCAACCTTCACAAACTTCTTGGCTTTCTCTTCACAACCTTTAAGACTTCTGAGCACGCCTAACCATCTAAGAGGTGGTAACCTCCAAGAGTAATAAGAACTTGGTTTCAGCTTGAAGGTGATCTCTTGCTTGGGTGCTCAATAAATATTTAGTCCAAATCCTCAAGATTTCTCCCTTTCAAATATTCCCACAAGAAGGAAAGACAGAGTAGAGCAAGTGTGCAGTTCAGGATTTGGAACGGAAAGGGTTACCTCTACCCAGGGACGGTGGTGGCTTATATAGGCTGCCTAAAAAATCTAACTGTTACTCACAAAAAAAACATCACCTGGAGGTTCTGGACAACCTCACTCGGAGGTTTCGAGTTTCAAACACGAAGGCTAGTTTGAGAGAAAAACATTCCTCGGAGGGTGCAGCTAAGACATACCGAACAATTCAAAACCTTAGGAAAATCCAAGACCCAGAGAATCCGTACCGATGACACTCGGAGTTTTCGAATGAAAACAACCCTTCTATCCAAAACACAAATTGACTTGGAGGTTCTAGGAGATCCTCACTCGGAGGTTCCGGACTCTCAACTTGGTTTCCTCGGAGGTGCCAAATCACAAAAGTCCAAACAAAAGAAATCACTAGGATAGAGGTTAAGCCCTGGCCTGGACATTCCGGACGAACTTCCCTCAGAAGGTCTGGACAAAGCCAGGGCTTCGGTATGGAAGCTCTGTCGTCACTCAGAGTGTTCAGGCAAACCTCACTCGAAAGTTCTAGACAACATGAAACATTCTGAAAAAAGCTACCGTGTGGACTTCCGGATAGTCTAGATGACATATACTTGTAAGATTTGGGTAAAAGCAACCTCTAGGTAGAAGCTCTCTCTTCACTCGGAGTGTCCAAAAGACTCCACTCGAAAGATCAGGATAGCAGGAACTCAACTAGACAGAAGTTTTGAAAGGTTCCGGATACTCCGACAAACCTCACTAGAAGTCCCGGTTAACACTTAGCGTGATGGAACCTACTCTCACACACACTGGGCCATTCTGGCTGACTGGTCCGGACATTCCGGATGAACATAAAAGTTTGGTGTAGAGTGTTTTCCAAAGATTTTATAAAAGGATTTTCTTTGAGCACTGAGGAAGTTTTTTTCTCCCATGCTATTGACTAGCTCCCCGTTATAGTACGTTTGTTCTATACTCAAATGGACTCCACTCGAAAGATCCGGATAGCAGGAACTCAACTAGGCAGAAGTTTGAAAGGTTCCGGATACTCCAGCAAACCTCACTAGAAGGCCCCCGGTCAACACTTAGCGCGATGGAATCTACTCTCACACTTAGGCCATTCTGGCTGACTAGTCCTGATATTCCGGATTAACACAGAAGTTTGGTGTATAGTGTTTTCCAAAGATTTTATAAAAGGACTAGATAATTGCCCGTGCGTTGCAACGGGGTACAAATATTCTAGTACATTAGCCCATGATTTACCTGCCCATATTAATGTGATTGTGTAAAAAAAGGAGGAAATGGGGCGGCGGTGATGCAGAAAGGGGCAGCAGCGGGAGGAGATAGTCCCGCCCCTGTGTTCTGGTGCCGCGCGTCCTACACACCTTTGCCACTATCAGGGCTCGTTAGCTTCTTATCAGCAACCGTGTCACTTGTAGAGTAAAAGAGACGGTGATGCACGAGCGATGCGCTGGGAGGGTGGCAAGAGGAGCGTGGGATCAAGGGACGGCGGTGCGGCCTGGATCAGCGTAGAGCAGGATTATTGCTTCGTCGGATGGATGGTATAGCCAGACCTTCAACTGCACTGCGTCGAAGGAGACAACATCAGTGGCGCACGGGCACGGCCAAAGCGTGGCATGGGCGGCGGCGGTCACGCGTGGTGTATTCGGGGGAGAGGGTGCTAGAGGGTATAGAAGTGGCAATGGTGGGTAATTGCTATCAACTTTAAGTAAGGGCAATGGTGGGTAATTACTTTCAACTTTAAGTGAATGGCATGGTGGGTAATTTTTAGGTGGCAGACCATCAAAGTAATATTAACCATTCGATCATAAGCATCCAATGGTTAATATTACTTTGATGGTCAAAACGCATTCTGCCGGCAGGAAAGGGAACGCTACTCTTTTTTTAAGTAGTAGAGATTTTCTTTTAGCACTGAGCAAGTTTTTTTCTCCCATGCTATTGACTAGCTCCCCGTTATAGTACGTTTGTCCTATATTCAATGTGATCATTGGATCACAAAAACAACTAGAAAATTGAAAGTGTATCTAGTCCTTTAATCCAGTTTTGATGATTGACGACAAACGATTAAGGGACTAAATGCTACGTGAGCTTGTGAACATGAGTTAGTCCCAAAGAAGAGCTTGTGAACTCTTTCTTCAAATCCTCGCGGGATTCTTTGTTCTCTTCGGTAAATACTTGTTCCCCTACTCTCTAGTAACTAGGATATACACCTTCCACATGTAGATCTAGAGGTAGCACCGTAGATTTATTGGTTTAGGTTCTAGGTCGTGAAAATCGGAACATCTGATTCCTATATCGGAACTTCCGGTAGGACCAGAACCTCTGGACATTCGTATCCAGAGTATCCGATCCGATTGGAACTTTTGGTGTTATAGTCGGAACTTCCGGTTTTCATGTCAACAGAACCATAACCAACTTATCATGCCCATCCATCTGCAGCTCATGGGAACTTATCTTATGCTTCTTACCTATATTCATTCACAGGCAAGCATTCAGGTAGAGGAAAGGGGATCCACATTAGGGATGTTGAGAATCAAAGTGAAGAAAAGCTTCGGTATGGTCTGGACTCCGATGATGAGGAAGAAAGAGCTCTAAGGGCAGAAAGGGAAAGAAGAGGAGGTAGGAGGGTGATCATGATGACTCTCTCTACAGGCCAGAGGATGATGAGGACAACATACCTCTGTCCTCTAGACAAAGAAATGCAGCAAGGAAAAGGAAGGTCAAAGAGTCTGTTTATTCTAGAAGACTACGAGAGCAAGGACAGAAGGACCCCTCCAAAGCTAGAACTTTGCATGTCAAAGAGAGAGGGAGCAAGTTTCCTACCCTGAAGAGTAAGGGCTCAGTCAAACAAACCTCTCTGGCACCAAGTGCACCACCTCACTATGGTAGACCTCAAGAGGAGCAATTTGAGCAGCCAGATATCATTGGACCTCTTAGGCTTGCACTGCCAACTACCAACAGTGATCATCCCAGGCATTCAACTAGCTACAGAGGCAAAAGAGCTCAAGTACAAAAGGAGAGAGAGAAGAATCCATGGAAATTCAATCAACTTTCCACTGACAGAAGGTTTTGGAACTACTTCCAGTAGGATTTCTATGAGACAGTGATCTTCCCAAGGAAGACCCCTAGAGTGCCAATGCAGTGGATTGATTGGGAATATATGGCAAAGAAAGAGGACCCCGTTTTTGATGAGGTGATTGCCACATGTGAGGCTCACGGCATGTCTCGCATCATGGCTTTCAAGTATGACTGGTGTGATGAGCTCATTGCTCAATTCTATGCCACAATCTACTTTGATCAAGACATTGCCAAGACCATTCACTAGATGACAGATGGAACTGAGTATCAAGCCACATATAACCAATTTGCTCAGGTTCTAGGGTTCACACCAAATGACCTCCAAGGCAAAAGAAGGATCCATGATGAGAGAGTCATAAATGCAAATGCCCTCATATACATATATGACAAGAACAAGAAAGGTCAAGTTGGAGGGACAAAAGGGTTGCTTCCATTCTACACATACTTGAACATAATTTTTCGCAAGACTTTGACACATAAGGAAGGTGATGCCACAAGCATTATGGCCTATACTCTGAACCTCCTTCACTTCATGAAGAACACCGACCGCTAATTCAATGTGTTCGACTTCATTTGGGAAGAGATCCGCCTATCCGGTGCTGACCCAAAGAGATGCTGTGCATAAGCTCCTTATATCCAGTGTTTGATAGATGCTGTGACAGGGCTTAATTTTTGTAAGGAGAACAAGCATCTGGGGTATCAATTGAGGCCACTGAAGGAGACTCCAATGAGCAAGAAGAGGGATCACTCTCACTCTGGCATGTTGGGAAACTCTTTTGAGTACCTCAAGTCTATCTTCACCCTATGCCAGAAGAACTCTGTGATCATTGAGAAGATCAGAAAATCTCTGAAAAAGATAACCCTGAGGCAAAAGAAGATAATGGAGAAGCTAGACATGGAGGTCAGTGGTGAAGGGTCCGAATGCATCCCTAGTGACACTAAAGTAGTCAACAACCCCTTCGACTCTCCTCCTCTCTCGACCACTGAAGATGAAGGCCCCAATCTCTATGGAGGCAATGAAGGAGATGGAGACGACGAGTAGTCTCTTGATTCTTCCTTTTTGGTGTCTTGATGCCAAAGGGGGAGAAGAAAGATTAAGGGGGTATGGAAGGGGGTATGAAGGGAGGTATCAAGAAGAAGGGTTCTTTTATGAGTTTACAAGCCATTTGCTCTTTGATTCATCTTTTCGCTTGTAAAACTCATATTTATCTTTTATATGTGTGAATGTTTATTCTAAATTAAGTATGGTATGTGAACTCGTGAACATCTCTATCAAGTCAAGATGGTAGTCTAATTCTCAATTATATTGTCTGACTTGTGCTTATGCCTATTTCTCATTCTATGAAAATGTTCACCGTCTTTATGAATGTCTAGGGTAAGGCAAAGCTCTCCATTTCTTTACCTCATATATATGCTCAAGTATACCAAAAGGAAATTTTTTATGAGCATATCTTTAGGGGGAGCTTTCCACAACTCTTAGTGGTCTATAATATACTTCTTAAAATCTTTTGTAAGCCTTAATCGTGTTGTCATCAATCACCAAAAAGGGGGAGATTGAAAGTGCATCTAGGCCTTTAATCTGGTTTTGATGATTGATGACAAACGATTAAGGGACTAACATGCTACATGAGCTTGTGAACATGAGTTAGTCCCAAAGAAGAGGATTTAACGGATGCCAACGACCCCTAAAAATGAAGAAGAAATGACGGCTTCGGAATCACTCATTGAGTAATGTATTTCGTTTTATTCGAGTATTAGAAAAGCCGTACTATTAAGAGGAGTGCGTCATAGAAGCAATTAGGTGGTCTTATTGCTTAGAGATCTTTGAACATCATTTTTCTTGAGAGAGCAAATCACCTACACTAACACAAAAATGGTTGTTTTAATAGTTGCATCTGATGTTCCGGTCTCACTGGAACCTCCGAAGTCACCCGTGTTTTTTGTGTTCTGAAAAAACCGAAAGTTCCGGTCCCAGGATCAGATGTTTCGATATGGCCAGAAGTTCCAGTTCAACATGTGCTTTAAGCGTTCTGGAAAAATCAGAACTTTCGGTGTGGTGTCGAAAGTTCTGATCATCCCGGAAGGTCTGAAGTCTTTATGTGGTTCCTCTGACTATATCGAAAGTTCCGATATCCGTATTGGAAGTTCCGATATAGCCTAGAGATGTGCTGTGGAGGGAAAATATCCATTTCTTCTGAACATATCGGATGTTTCAGTTTTGGGACCGGAACGTCCGATGTGAGTGTTTTCAGTTCAAAATGGCTAGTTTTTTGGTGATGCCATATATAGCCTCCCATCCCCTTCCACTCTTAACCTTTTGCAAATCCATTTGTTGCATACTCAAGAGCTCTCACCTCTCCTCTCTTAAGCTCACAAGCAATCCCTTTGTGAGAGAAAATAAAAGAAGTGAGATTTGAGAATTTGAGTGAAAAAGGATCAAGATCTATTCGAGCACTAGGTTCACCTCCTTGCAACTTTAACGCGCTTGTTACTCTTGGAGGTTGGAGACTCCTAGATGGTTAGGAGTCACTCACGAGCTCTCAATCCGTATGGTGAGCCATGGGAAGTCTATGAAGGCCGGGATTCACCTTCGAGAGGAAAGGATCACCAAGAGGAAATCGATGAGACGTAAGAGCATCCTCGAGGGATAAAGCCTTGAGAGGAAGTTGGCTCTTGATCACGCGTGATTGAGCTCCCCAAGTGGAGACTTAGGATTTCTCCAAGGATCCGAACTTCGGCAACAAATCTTCGCCTCTCTTGTTCATTTACTTCCGCATTTACATTGCAAGTAGTTTTTATATTGTTCATAATTGACTTGCCTAGTAGACTTGATTTCATATCTTAAGTCTAGCCATTCTTGCTATTCATCAAGTTAAATTCCATATAATTGCAAGAATTGTTTAAATTTGAATAAAATTGTTTAGTCGCCTATTCACTCCTCCCCTCTAGGCCGACATCTTGATCCTTTAAAAATGTCCTTAAACTTTTCGATTCCATGACATTTCTTTTTAAATCTTTTTATGAGTCGTCAACGCCTATTCCAACTTGTCTTAGGGACTAAATACCTAACCAATATCTTGATGCATATATTAGTCTCTTACTTATTTTATTTTTAATCACTAAAATTCACTTAGGGGCCCAAGATGCACTTTCACCTCGTCCTATAATTGCATATCTTGCCTTTGCACTATTTGACCAAGTATCAGGTACCTATCAATCTCATAGAACTAGAGAAGATATACAACTACTAATTGTATCTAATAATCATTAGGGATAAATAATGTGTTCCCAACACTATACTTACAATTAAATATAAAGTGCTACGTATCTCCATAAGAACCCATAGCCTTAGTGGGATTGCTTACAACTCACAATGATGATCAAGAACATGATAGAAAGAGAGGATATATTGATCAAAAGATGAAAACCGATCTCAATACAAACCAAACTTGAAGATGTTCTGACAAGGGACAGTAGATTACGATGGCCCAATTGAAACTGCAAACTAAAGTTGTTGTTGACGGTGGATATGGAACTAGATGGGTTTTCTTTTCCTTCTTCTGCTCTTTTTTTCCTCTGTTGGGACAGTGAGGGGGACCGTCCCACCCCCTGGTAGCTGATTGGTGGCCTACTTCCTTGTGTGCGTTCCTCCAGACATATATTTTCTACATGGGAATTTTACACATTTGCCATTAATTCTGAATTTAATTATATTTGTCAAAATATTACACATCTTCCACTTAGGTGTACTGCTCATGTGCCATGCCACATGGCAAATGTGTAATTATTTCTTCCCGAATGGCAAATGTGTAATGAAATTTTGAACTAATGGCAAATGTGCAAATATCCCTTTCTATAAATATGAAATTTTCCTATTCTTTTAGAATATTAATTCTTGTGCATATATAACAAAGATGTATTTTACACTTTTGTCGGTAACTATTAGACATTAGTGGGTAAAATATGACCAAATATCATGAAAGATCATCATTAAACTCAATAAAAGTACGATACATTCTGGACGTATCAAAAACTTAGGTAGACATAGTAATAGATGCAACATGGTGGGACGATCTTCTCGACGGTAGATGGGATACTGCCGGCCCTTATATTCACCATCGGCAACATGCACGTTTGATGTTGCGGTGCTAGCTTGCGTGGGCGTTTATCGACAAAGTCAGCATCTCATCAACAGAGCCTTCCAGTTTCGACGTGTGCCCTTACACGTGCCCCCTTCCTCCGTGGTTATGGGGCATGTGTACCTGTGGGTATATACATGTAATTTTGCCTTATGCCCTTTAAGCTTCCATGTTTAATACAACATAGGGGTTAAATGTCAAGAAACTAAAATTAAAGAAATTGAACAAAAAACATACTTCAAAAATGGTCCTACATGAAACATGAACTAACTAAGGCGAGCAAGGACACTGTCGTGGACGATGTGCTCCAAGGGACAAGCTGGAGGATGGCTAGGGAAGTGAGAGAGAGAGAGAGGGAGGGGGTAGATTTTCATTTCATGTGCCCTGGATCAAAGTACCATCGTGGATAGTTATGATCTAACTGGTCTAGGTAGAACCTGTAGTAACTTAATATACCATAGGAATCTAAAAATATTTTTTTTGAAGTATCAGACCTAAATGATATATCGTGAATGATGGGGATAGACCATGAGTGTTATTTTTTATTTGTTTTCTTAAGATTTCAGTTTTAGATTGAAATCTGTATATGAATCCAACTAATAATCCTCTAAAAATCAAATTACTATCTTTCTTATATTCATAATTTTGGATATCAGTTATTTATTATTGACTCTTAGTATAACAAACTTTTAATAGTCACCGGACAGATCTACCCTGTTAGAATATAGTCCGATGGTATAAATCATTCTTTTCCAATAAATGTGACAATTTCTAGACCTTGTAGGCTCTTTTCTCTATTATTTTTCTAGATAAGTACATACATTAATCCCAGGCTACCAGCTAATCCGCTCAGTCACGCTTCCAGAACACCCGAAGACGTACGTGGCACCACCGACACGTCCAGCGCCGTGGCATGGTCCAGGACACGTCCCGGTCCGATTTATATCCAGGACAACCGATCCCGCCTCCCAACCCACGCATGTCTGCACACGTACCCCCTGCCGTGGCCTCCCGATCAAATCTCGTCATAACTCTCGTCTCTCGATCGCAGCGTATAAATAGCCATCCAGCATTACACTTCGCTGCATCACGAGTTGTCTGTTGTTGAAAGACCAAAGCTAAGCTACAACACTTTGACTTGTTACGTTCACCATTTTGTTTGGGAACAGTTTTGGAGACGTAAGATGGAGTACCAGGGGCAGCACGGCCACGGCACCAACCGCGTCGACGAGTATGGCAACCCGGTGGCTGGGCACGGCGCCACCGGCGGTGGCATGGGGGCACAGTCCGCCGCCGGCGCGTTCACGGGCACGGGCGGGCAGTTCCAGCCCGGCAGGGAGGAGCACAAGACCGGCGGCATACTGCATCGTTCTGGCAGCTCCAGCTCCAGCTCCGTACGTTGCTTTTGTATCTGACATGCATAAAAATATACACCTGCTGCCGGTACGTTTGATTCGTCGCTAATTTCCGTTGATGTGTATGCGTGCAGTCCTCTGAGGACGACGGCATGGGCGGGAGGAGGAAGAAGGGCATGAAGGAGAAGATCAAGGAGAAGCTCCCCGGCGGCCACAAGGATAACCAGCAGCACACGGCGGCGGGAACTGGTGGAGCCTACGGGCAGCAAGGGCACGCTGGAATGACCGGCACTGGGGCGCACGGTGTGGACAACACCGGCGAGAAGAAGGGGACTCATGGACAAGGTCAAGGAGAAGCTGCCCGGCCAGCACTGAGCCGCTTGGCGTTCGTTGAATAATGAGATTAGCTGGGCAAATAAAATGTATCCCTGATCACATCCGTACCTGAGACGCTTTTCCTTAATTCCAGTGTGGCGTTTGTAATGTAACTTCGTGTGTTCGCTTTTTCATTTTTATGAAAGCGCATATAAGCGGTGTGTACTCGTACATGTATTTCTGTTACATGTTCTAAATAAATATATGTGCACGTTCGTACTAGTAGAAAAGAGAGTACAAGTATACCTGACAGGTACAGTACCCACGATTGGGTTGAGAATGGCGTAAGCTTTCGGGCACACGGTCTTGGATCGCGCAAAAACTTCTTTACCTCAAGGAGACGTTCCCTTTCTCTGCTGTTTTTTATATGTGGGGATCCAAACGTCCTAGTCAAGCAGGCCTTCTCCCCTGGACGGTGGGACATCCCTTTTCGCCGCTCCTTCGGTCCTCAGAAGGCCGGGCAGCTGCTAGTCTTCAAGTGGCCGACAACATCATAACGTGGCTCCATGAATCCTCCGGCCTGTTCTTGTCTTAAGACATCATATCGATTGTTACACAGCGATGCGAGCTCCCTGCGGGTTAAGTTGATCTGGGAAGCTAGAGTGCTTCCTGCGGGTTAAGTTGATCTGGGAAGCTAAGAGTGCTTCCTGCAGGTTAAGTTGATCCGGGAAGCTAGTGTCTTTGAAAATTAAAATTTTCCTGTGGCAACTTGCCCGCGATAGACCGCCCTCGGGGATGCAAGTCAGGATATGGTAGATGTGCGTTGTGTGCAGTTGGGGAGGACGTCAATCACATGTTTTTTTCCGATGCGTGATCGAGCAGTTCCTTTTGGGCCGAACATCCTAGGGTGTGGATGGGCACCGTGTGTGTGGCCGATTTCCTTCCTCATACAGGGCATCTCAGGCCAGGCTAAGAGGTTAATCTGGCTGAGTTTTGCAGCTCAATGTTGGGCTTTCTATGGAATATTAGGCACAAGAGCATATTTTCATTCGCCAGCCTGCTGACGCCTTATACAAAACTATTGTCTATTTGCCGCTGTGGCGTCCGGTAGCAAGCACCAGGACGAGGCGGCCATCGGGTCTCTCTTGCAGCGGCTAAGATGCCAGCTTCTGCAGCTTAATGTTGCCTCTCAGAGCGACGATGATGCTTCGTAGGAGAGCGGCAGGACCAGGCCGTGCGTCGCGCGGGACGTCAACCTAGTCTGATCTGCAGAGGGTGTTTTTTTTTGTAACGATACTTGGGGCGCTAACGTAAGCTAGTGCCCCCAGCTGCTCTAAACCTTGTACTGGTCCTGTGGTCTCTCGGCTTTATTTATAAAGCCGCACGTAGCCTCCTTTTAGAGGTGGAAATTTGAAAGTCCAAAGTGACGGGAATTGGAATGATAAGTTACCTACTTACTGTTACTAATACCAGCATACTGTCAGCCTGTCACTAACACTAGGCTATACTGTAGACCAGTTTACTTCAGATCTTGGTTATGGCAGGAGCCATTTACAAAGGCGCAATTTGTGGAGCTTCAATGGAACTGAACCGTTTTCTGTGATTTCTAGTTTCTACAGAACTGAACTGTTATCCGTAAAATTCATGCATCAGCCTCTAGTTGCCGGGCGATCACATGATGAATTGATCAATATTTGCCTAAAAGATGTGAAGGTGGAAAAACTCAGAATACGGGTTATTAAAATTAGAAGAAGGCATCTTACTAACTCGGATCACCCATACAACTAACACCATATCTCGGCCTAATTGGTCTCAGGCAACCAAAGCAAGCAACTGCATGTTGGATGACCTGTATTGAACCAGGTCGAATCACAGAAGCAACAAATCACACCGTTGAGCTAGACTAATGCACGGCTGAACAAAGGCGAGAAAAGATATACGTACCAACGATCTGAAAGTTGCAACCCGCAGGTAGACGGCGCCTCACTCCTGTACAGTTAACCAGCATGAACATTCACAAGAAACTGAAGCTTTTCACAGCGAGGCTGAAACCAACACTCATTGTAGTTCCAAGGAAGACCGTAACATCATAACTATATACTTGTCAGCATAACCGAGCTCACGAGCCATCTTGTAGTCCAGAGCACTGTCCCAGATCATTCTCGCCGCAGACTCGAGCATCTCCTTTAGCGAGTCCGCATCTTGATCACCATCCTCGGAAAGAACAAAGTGACGCAATCACTATGCTGTTTACTGCAATGTCAATCAGAAAATATAATGGCGAGGCAACAACTCCAATTCAAGACAACAGAGGCAGATTTGGGATTGTACTCTCTTTTTTAATGTTATTTGGACATTAGGTACAAGGGCTTAGATACCTCACAGCAAAGTCAGCAAAAAATACAGAGACATATAACCGAAGAGTAGCTTACTCAAGAAGAGCACAAATGAACAATATCATTATCTGAAGAGTCAATTTACCGTTTACTAACCTGCAGTTTCTTATATATGCCAATTAGCTTCAAGGTGACTTCATTGGAAACCTCTCCAGTCGAGCTTCGGTGGTCAAACCGGTCAGCATGCCTTAGCTTGAACCTTAAAGTCCCATTCCTGAAAGCTTTGTAGTTTGTATGCCACACTCCAACTATGCTGAACCTCTCCCAATTGACTCTTTTCCAAATGCCCATCTACGTTCCCCTTTGATATTAGGATCAACAACAGCAGAAGACACCAAGCTCTTTATTGCATTTTCCACTTCAGCCTGAGGGTGACATCAATTGAGTCAGCAAAAGAAAAGCTCATACAGAAAGGCTCAAGGTATTTCCAATAAGAACTCACGTTCAAGTTTTTCAGGATTCTTTTGGTACACAACACAGCCTTAAATCGAGATTTATCAACAGACAGGACATGTCTTCCACCAACTGCCGTATCTGGTTCAATTCAACCTGCAGGACAAGTAACAGTGGGGAAGAATGAGAAGCACAACAATTGTGAGCTAGTGGTTTTAAACGATTTAGCAACAAGCCACAGTATGCGGATAGCATGTCAGAATCTAACCAACTGCCCCTATAGAGGATATAAATGAGCAATTGCGGACTTCTTTGCATATCTACAGGGGAAAGAAATGCCAAATTCTTTTTGTAGAAGAATGAAGAAAACATGTGATAGCATCTTCTGAGGCAAAATTGAATGACAATCACATTAAGTTACAGACATCATGTGCCAGTCACTAGAACAATCTTGCTTCAACTTTTTTTGAAGCAAATAACTTTCTAGCAAACTGCCAGTTAGCAAAATACAGAGTAACTTCTAATAAGAAAGCAACCAGATGGAGTTTCACTTGTTGCTGACGACATAAAGAGTTAGAGCCAACTTTCCAAGCACATACAGTTATGCAGTATACACCAACGAACACGAGATGCGACTGATTCAGAGAAAGGAAACACCATCCCTACTTGAGGAGCAATCAGCTATCTAATCCAATGAGAGCAGACCACTAGGAACACACACTCCTCTTAGCCTCATCTCAAAGAAAATGGAACAAGAAACGTACCCAGGGCAAATTTAACCACCAGAAACATAAGAGCTTCTGAGTTTTCTAAGTAAGCTTCCTTCATATTAATCATAAGCATGTATAGTATCTCACCTGAAATCTTTTTACTGCATCCTGCGACCTACAACGACTTCATCTGACATGTCCTTTTTACTGCACCCTGCGACCAAACATAATCATCAAAGGGAATTATCTTAAATACAGTATATAGGTACCTTACATAGAAATACACAGTGATGATGTCTCTCTTCGTGCTCACATGCTTGGACTCAGCAACAGCACTTCTAAGTGTGGGAATTTGCTTATCTACAACAGTTTCCAGATAAGTCCCAAGTCCTAACCTCGGTTATATGGGCCATCGATTTCTGTAGATTTAATAGTGGAGATTAATCTATAGTTATTTATGTGGCTCAATATGACTAGTATATGGGTCTTAAAGATAAAATTATAATATGTGGATAACAAATCCTATAGGTCATACGGGTAATATCGGAACCTAAATATTTTAGGTCAGGATCTGAATTCACCCTGATTAATCATTGAAGGAAAAAAGGACGGTAATATATACATACCTAGAGGATGAGCGGGCCTTCCTCCCACTCTTCTAAAGAAACCTCACAGGAAGGAAAGACCCACAAGGGAAGATGCTCTGAACTTTTTTTTAAATATTATTTTTTAAACTAAAAATTCGAAATCTGTAGGTCTCATTTCGGAAATTTCAAAAGTAGTGCCCTATCGTCCCACCATCGGACGACAGGGCTCCAATCCTCCCACCATCGGACGACTGGATCCCTGTCGTCCGCCGAGCCAACGACAATCCTCCCGCACAACGATTACTCGCCGAAAGCGCCGGGATTCCCGGGCCCCAGGGGCCTGTCGTCCGGCCGTTGGACGACAGGAGCCTATCCTCCAACGGTGCAACGACGGGGGCTTTATTCCCCCGCCGGTTACGCCCGTGACTCCTGCCTTTTTCGGCTGCTGCGCCCTCATATCATCCACCAGAGCCCGAGCGTTCACCAGAGCCCGAGCGCAGCAGAAGAGAAAGAAGAGGGGAGAGGAAGGAGAGAAAGAAGAGGGGAGAGGAAGAAGGAGGAGAAGGAAGAGAAGGAGAGGAAGAAGGAGGGAAGGAAAGAGGAGAGGAAGAAGGAGAGGAAGAAGGAGGGAAGGAAAGAGGAGAGGAAGAAGGAGGGAAGGAAGAGAGGAGAGGAAGAAGGAGGGAAGGAAGAAGAAGAGAAGAGGTGAGTTCGCGGGAGTACGGTAAATTTTTTGTAGTTGTTATTAGTTACGTATTAGTTTGAATTTTATTAGTTTAGCATGTATTAGTTCGTAATAATATATATTATTTAGGTTGTTTAGTACGAATTAATTTGTAATTTCCATATATTATTTAGGTTGTTTAGTATGAATTAATTTGTATTTTCCATATATTATTTATATTAGTTCGTAATAACATATATTATTTATGTTAGTTCGTAATAACATATATTATTTAGGTTATTTATGGGGATTATGCAAGTTAAATCTCGTAGTTCAATTAGGTCTGTGAAGGTTAAATTGATTAGACGATGGGAAAAAACTGTGGTTAACCTAGGTCAAACTATTTAGTTATAGTATTAGAGACGTAGAATATTAGTACGTAGTTAGGTTAATTATTAGCTGTTCGTGCTCATCGTTACATTCGATCGTGCTAAAAGTTCTATCCCGATTTGTCGGTCGATAACCCTGGTGTGTTCCGGATCACCCTTGTACACGCTGTAAGCGTGTACTCGACCTACATTTAGCACGAAAGAATTTAGCGGTCGCGCGACGTAGTAGAACTACATGTTAAACTAGGTCGAACTATTTAGTTATACTATTAGCTGTTCGTGCTCATCGTTACATTCGATCGTGCTAAAAGTTCTATCCCGATTTGTCGGTCGATAACCCTGGTGTGTTCCGGATCACCCTTGTACACGCTGTTTAGCGTGTACTCGACCTACATTTAGCACGAAAGAATTTAGCGGTCGCGCGACGTAGTAGAACTACATGTTTTACTTAGTACGTGACGAAGATGTCAATTTTTCTTACGGCAGGTATGTCGGACTTAGTTAACATGACGGTGTACTATGGTCCTGAGGTTGTTCGATCAAATCAGAGTGGGGTTGATCTGAGTGAATTCAGCCATGTCGATTTGCCTATTTCCGATCCGGAAAGGTTGAACTTCAAGGAAGCCAATCATTGGCTTACACGTACCTTCTCGATGGATCCTGCAGTATATGCTGTGACCATTCAGGCAGTGTTTACCAAGTCCTGCACTAATATTAAATGGGACTTGTTACCGATCGAGAGTAGTAGAGACTGGAGATCGTGGTTGCGGGTTTGCAAAGCTAGGCAAAGTCCTCCGGTCGCACTAGTGCAAGCCATCCTGAAGGGTGCCGGGTCAGAAGGCGGTGGTGCGTACGAAGCGGAGCAGAACAATGCAGAACCACAGGTGGACGAGGTAGTTCAACCCGCTTGGGAAGGTGGGCAAGCTGGGCAGAGCAGTGAACCGGCAGAAGTTGGTCCCACGGGGCAGGCGGATGAAGAAGAGGATTTGGAGACCATGCAGGAGATAATGGAACAGGAAGATGAAGATGGCTTGGTCGAAGATATTGACGAAGGTAGCGGTGAGGAAGATAACATTCATGAGTCCCCGATTCCGAGTGCATGGAATCAAGAACTTCTTGGAGGCATGACTGTCGATGATGGCCATGATTCTGCTTGGGAATATAACAAGAACCAGATCCAAATTGGTTCGATGTATGCTACCAAGAAAGAATTGAAGCACGCCGTCACGCAATGGGCCATGTCCACGCAGAGGATTTTCAGGACTGACACATCTTCCCCAAGTAATTTAACCTTAACATGTACGGCTAATGGCTGTGAAAGCAAGGTGCACGCCCATGTGCCCAAGTATGAAGTGAATTGGGTCGTGACCAACGTCGTGCCGCACACTTGCATCAGAAGCAATGTCCTAGCACGCCACCCCAATCTGACATCCACTCTCATCGCAGAACTGATGTACAGCGAGATAGTGGAGAAAAAAGACATGGAAGCAAAGCACATACAAGTTGCAGTAAAGAACAGGTACAAGTACGAAATCCCATACGGGAAGGCTTGGAGGGCTAAGCAGAAGGCCATGGAGATGCGCTTCGGCACTTTCTATGACTCGTACGACAACCTCCCCCGTCTGCTTTATACACTCCTCCTCCGGAACCCCGGGACACATGTTGACATACAGCACTCAGTGAACCCCCACTTTCCAGGCTATAAAGTGCTGAACAGAGCATTCTTCTCTTTCGGTGCATGCATTGAAGCTTTCAGGCATTGTCGTCCAGTGATGTGCGTGGATGGGACATTTCTGACAGGCAAGTACAAGGGGCAGATCTGACGGCTATTGGTGTGGACGGCAACAATCAGATCCTCCCATTGGCGATGGCGTTCGTGGAGGGTGAGAACTTCTCGAGCTGGTTATGGTTCTTCAGGCAGCTTAAACATGGAGTAGTGAAGAATCGGGAGAACGTATGTGTCATTCACGACAGGCACCCTGGCATACTAAAAGCCGTGAAGACACTCCAGGAACCAGAGGATGATGAAGAACAACCTTGGCCGGACCTGCAAAGCCGTTGGTGCGTGCGGCATCTTGGGGCTAATTTTTTTAGCCAGTTTAGGAACAAGAGGCTGATGAATCTGTTTAAGAGGCTGTGCAAGCAGAACCAGGAGAGGAAGTACAAAACTTTGTGGCGGAAGCTCGATGAGTTCACTAAGAGCGAGATCAGTGATCGCAAGAAAAAAAATTTGGTGCTTAGCCCAGAAGAAGAGCCACAAGAGCTTTCTGCTATTCCAGCAATTGATCCTCCAGGTACGAGGAGGAGAAAAGCGAAACAAATAAAGAATTTCTCTCAGTGGATAGAGAAAGAGCCGCCTGTGAAGTGGTCTTTGCTTCACGACACTCATGGCGCTAGGTACGGCATCATGACGACCAACCTTGCGGAGGTGTACAACTTTGTGCTTAGAGGGCAGCGGGGTTTACCTCTAACTGCTATCGTCGAGGGTGCGATGCATGGCACCGTGAGGTATTTTCAAGAGAGGTACAGAAATGCTGCACTGCATATGAACCTTTTTCCTGCGGCCCCGTACTGTGCGAAGATCATGAAGTACATGGAGGATAAGATTCAAAAGGGATTAGGGCACACAGTCTACAACATTGGGAATCTTGAAAGGAGGTACGAGATACGTCTAAGGGATAAATCTGGTTTTGGGTCTGCGAACGAGACGAAGACCCATGAGGTTATAATTGGAATGGAAGGCACGCCCACTTGCAATTGCACATGCAACAAACCGAAGCTGCTACACCTGCCCTGCTCTCATGTGCTTGCTGCATGTGGCCAAATAGGGATGGACTCAATCTCGTTCGTGTCACCGTACTATCTAAAGCAGTCTGTACTCCATACTTGGAGCGGCGAGATAAGTGGATTCCGTGCGGTTGGCAACTTCAACAAGGTAGACGAGGCTCAAAGGGAATATATCCCAGATGTAAGACTTCTCCGGGTAAGACGAGGTCGACGGCAGGTTCGTCGTATTCGTAACGACATGGACCAATCGGAGGCCGGTGGTCCAACTAGGCAGTGCATGCATTGCTCAAGGTATGGGCATAGGATGAAATACTGTCCTGAATTACGAAAGCAAGGCCAAGGGGATACTGCAGTTGGCGCTAGCACATCGGCGCCTGGAAGCGCAGGAGGAGAAAGTTGAAATGCTATTTCAGAATTTGTAATTTCAACTTAGTTTCAACTTAGTTTGTTCCGTAAAACTTTGTATTTCCTATAAATTTGTAATTGCTGTATGTTTGTATTTCCTATAACTTTGTATTTCCTGTATGTTTGTATTTCCTATAACTTTGTATTTCCTGTATGTTTGTATTTCCTATAACTTTGTATTTCCTGTATGTTTGTATTTCCTATAACTTTGTATTTCCTATAAGTTTGTAATTGCTGTATGAACCCTTAAGTTTGTAAGTTCGTAATTCATGTACGTTTTGTATAGGATAAGTTCATATTTGTATGATTCCATTATTACATAAGTTCATATTTGTATGATTCCATTATTACATAAGTTCATATTTGTATGATTCCATTATTACATAAGTTCATATTTGTATGATTCCATTATTACGGCAGGTATGGCGTCGTATCGTCATCTGGACCATACGGTTGACGCACGACACCGGGGGAGGCTACTGGAGGCAGGCGAAAAGCTCCCCGTGCTCATCACTCGCACGCCTCAGGAGGATTGGATGATACACCCAGACTGGGTTGACAGGTAATTACGTACGTTATTCGAACTAATCGTTATTAGGTAACTAAATTTATTGTTTTGTACTTGTTTCACAGGTTGGCTTGGGCGGGTCTCCTACCCCTGGCACGCATGGTTGAGGCTACTGCGGCAGAGTGGCGGCTCATGCCGGCAGATGACGATGAAGAGGAGCCACGAGAGCAGTACACTGAGCAGTCCCGTCGTTTTTGTTACGACCGGTCACTCGTCACCTGCTTAGTGGACCGTTGGAGGCCTGAGACCCACACACTTCACTTTCCGTGGGGAGAGATGGCGCCTACTCTCCAGGACGTCTCGTTCTTGCTGGGCCTACCGTTGGCTGGAGCCGCAGTTGGTCCGTTGGAGCCTCCAGTAGATTGGTACGAGGACATAGTCTTCCGTTTCGCCGGTGTTGCTCAAGGGGTCGGGGAGTTGGTCCGAGATGGCAACGGGCCTAAGTGGCGGTGGTTGCGCAACTTTCAGGTACATCCTCTTGCCTTTATTATACAATGCGAACGTGCTTTTCACAATTTTATAACCTTATCTGATGTCATGTTTTTCATGTAGATCGCCACGCTAGGTTACCCTGCTGTCGCGCTTACGGATCAGCAGGTTGACCGTTGTCTAGAGGCGTACGTCCTGTGGCTCTTCGACAAGGTGATGTTCACGTCCAATCACGTGGACACTGTGGACGCTCGCTACATCGGAATAGCGCGTGAGATCGTGGATGCACGTTGCCGCGAGGACATAGTTCAGAGGAGTTGGGGTTCCGCCGTCCTGGCCGCTACTTTGAGAGCCATGTGCAATGCTTGCAGCAGGCGCGCCGAGAATTCAGCGGTACTAGGTTGCCCACTGCTGTTGCAGCTTTGGTCGTACGAGCGTTTCCCGATCGGACGGCCAGACGTGCAGTTCGAGGTACCGTACGACGGTAGGGAGTACCATGGGGATCTCATCGACAGGCCTACTTTTGGGACACTCTGGACACGGAGACGGGTTAGTTTTATACAAAATATGTTTTCTTACTAAAATACTAAATTTGTTCATTCGTACTAATTATTTCAATTCTCGACAGGTACGATATGCTAGCGAACAGGTCAGGAACTGCTACCCAGCCTTCACGTCGCAGTTCGATACGTTGCACCCTAGTCAGGTGATATGGGAGCCGTACAGTGCCGAGGCGTTGACGCGACGAGCGCCTGCCGGGATTTCAGCCTTGTGTACTAGAGACGTCGACTACTGGATGACGAAGTCTTTCGTAGTGTTCGACGTCACTGTGGAGGTAACCGCTGTGCACCGAGTGATGCGGCAATTCGGCAAGCGCCAGTTGTGTCCTCCCCCAGCACCGCCCACGCTTCAGCCTCACATCCACAGGTAAGAGCATACATACAACGTTTTAATGTCGGATAGTAATACCGTGATATGTTTTGTTCACTTCGCACGAATGATCACGAAATGTAGGTACAACCGCAAGGGTGGAAACAAGACGGCATCAACTTGGGCACGAAACCTCGCACCGTTTGTCGAACGGTGGACGACGGCTTCTGCAGACGGCTGGCAGGAAGACACGGCCTTCGACCAAGCCGAGTACGATGTGTACCTCGAGTGGTATCGCTCCGGTACGAGGTTGTTCTACGTACCGCGTGCCGACCCAGATGAGATGCTGCAGGGCCGCACGTCAGATTACTACCCGGCTGCTTCTGTTGTTGGCGTCAGGCACCACGCGGTAAGTGCCACGATTTTCTTTGTTTCGTATGTAATATCAGAAACACGAGTATGTAGGAACTAATAATTCATTTCGTATTTGCAGGCGCAGTTGACGCTTGATGCCCAGGAGGAGGTTGCCGCACTAATTAACCGGCTTGACATGGGGGTTCAGATGAGTCAGTCCGATCATCGATCCGCGTGGGAGCGTCTCAATGGCAAGCTCCGGAAGATCTTCGATACTTTGACGTGCGCGCGCGCTTCAGACGTCGTGGCTGGATGGTCTAGTCGTCATGCGCACCGTCCCCCACGGCACTCCTCGTCGTGGCATCAGCAGCCACAGTCCACACCCCAGCCATCGCCACCTCTCCCCACGCAGGCGGGAGGCTCGGCGTGGCATCAGCAGGCACAGTTTCAGCCATCGCCACCTCTCCCCACGCAGGCGGGAGGCTCGGCGTGGCATCAGCAGGCACAGTTTCAGCCATCGCCACCTCTCCCCACGCAGGCGGGAGGCTCGGCGTGGCATCAGCAGGCACAGTTTCAGCCATCGCCACCTCTCCCCACGCAGGCGGGAGGCTCGTCGTGGCATCAGCGGCCACAGTGGACCTCGCAGGCAGCACCACCTTTCCCGACGCAGGCAGGTGGCTCATACCCAAGCTATCCACAGTCTGTCATGGTCCACACTACAGGTAAAGCCGTATTACTAATATGGTCATACTAATTTTTTTGAATTATATTACTTAATTCGAGTGTTTACTTTAGGTGACACAGTCCCCGTTTTGGCGTTCGGGGGTTCACCAGATACTGTTGTTGACTACGGCGACGTGTGGAGCCAAGCGGACGCTTCAAGGCTTGTTCCTCACTTCCCGGGATTTCAGACTCCACCGCCACCACCCACGCAGGTCACACAGTCGCCGCCTCGTCATCCGGATGAGCCGATTTACGGCAGGGGTCACCGTCAGCCACAGCCGGTACAGCCCTTGACACTGTCGGGCCGTCGCAAGAGAGCACGTCCTCGTACTCGTAGAGCCGCCGCACCCGCCGCACCACAGGGAGGCCCCGGAGGACCTGACCAGGGAGACGAGCAGGACTAGTTTTTTTAGCCGGACACTAGCACCATTTCCTTTTGTATTTTGACTATCTTTAGTTGTACTGAATGGCATGGAACACTTTCATTATTTCTTCGAAATCTAGAGTCGGAAACATCGTCAGCACTACAGTTACAACACGGTACGATATCATTCGCATACAGTCGAACAACCTACCTAGTCGGAAACGGTACGATATCTTCTCACCTCGCTCCGGAACACTAACCCCTCTCCTCTGCTTTCATTTCTAAAATTCTCGTGGATGGGTGAGAGGTACAGATGCGCGAGAGGGGAATAAATAGGGGATGCCGCACTGCGTGAGGTACTGTATGCAACAGAGGAGACTTAAAGCCGTGATATAGGGGAGCAGTGGAGCGTACACAGGGGAGGGGACGTAAAGAATGGACAGGGAGGGGACTGAGGGGACGTGAGGGGACGTGACAGGGGCGTAGGGTGGACAGGGAGGGGACTGCAAGCGGTCAAGGGCCCTGTCGTCCCACGGTCGGACGACTGGGGCTTGTCCTTCCACCGTCGGACGACAGGGGGGCCCCACTGCCGCGTTGGCAATTTTGGCGCTTAATCGCTGCCACGGCGGACAATTGCCGCTAATCGCTGCCACGGCGGACAACAGAGGCTTGTCGTCCGATGGTCGGAGGATTGGAGCCCTGTCGTCCGATAGTGGGACGACAGGGTACTACTTTTGAAATTTCCGAAATGAGACCTACATATTTCGAATTTTTAGTTTAAAAAATAATATTTAAAAAAAAACTGTCCCGTGGGAATGTGGTTAACATACGTCCTGAACAAGCGAAAGTCTAACCTCTCGTCGGTGGCTCTTTTTTTAAGATCGTGTTCTTCAATTTTGAGTGTGGATATTGGGGTTTCTACAATGATAGCCTTAACTTAACTTTTCTAATTGGACACTGTGTTTAGATCGTTGATTTATTTATCTGAGCCGTCCATTGACTTTTAATCCAATCGTTAGGGACTCGTGTTGGTATGCTGCACGGTCCCCGTTTAGAGAACACACTCCTGATAATTACTTGACCGGAGGCACAACGTATCCACCCGTCCGCTCTGTCGTCTCCTCTTCTTACCAAACTCCTCAACCTCCTCGCAAGGAAGCAGCTTCGTCTTTTTTCCGCCCCCAAATTCTCTCGTCCGGAAGTGAGCCGGCCGAAGCAGCGGCGGCGGCGGCAGCGGCAGCGATGGCGGGGCTGTCGCTGCGTTGCGGCGACTGCGGCGTGCAGCTGCGGAGCGTGGAGGAGGCGCAGGCGCACGCCGAGGCCACCTCCCACACCAACTTCGCCGAGTCCACCGAGGCCGTCCTCAACCTCATCTGCGCCGACTGCGGCAAGCCGTGCCGCTCCCAGACCGTAAGATCCCTCCCCCCCTCTTCGTCCCCCGATGAAATTCGGCCGGATTTGGCGGGTTAGTTGATCCAATCCAACTAGATGCACCTTGGTCGGTCCTTGATCCGGTTTTGGTTCTTGATTCGGCGCGCAGGAGGTGGACCTGCACACCAAGCGCACGGGCCACGCGGAGTTCACCGACAAGACCATGGAAGCGGCCAAGCCCATTGATCTCGAGGCGCCGCAGAAGCCGGCCTCGGAGGCCATGGACGTGGATGCATCGGGAAGTGGGGAGCCGCAAGGTGAGGTTTTTAGAATTTGAGATAAGCAAGGGTTTGATCTGTGACAGCTTTGGAGTATTGACGGTGTGTAATCGGGGTTCGTTCGATTCTGGCAGAGATGGTGGCTCCGGAGGTGAACAAGGAGATGCTTGCGGACCTCGAGTCAATGGGGTTTTCGACGGCACGTGCCACTAGGGCACTTCACTTCTCTGGTATGTATAGCTATAGCGTTGGCCTACTTTGACTAGCATTGTACATTGTATTACCTATGATATAAGAACATTTGACTGTGGCGTGCTTTGACTTCCCTTGGAAGCTTGTTGCAAAGAAGGTCATATACTTATTTTAGGGCCCCTCCAGCTGCATCCTGTTTGGGATATGTTATGGGGCCAGCTGCATCCTGTTTGGGATATGTTATAGTAAGCTGAAGGTCTCCTAAATAGGACTTATGTTTCTTTTTGCACTGTCATGAGTTGGTGCTGTGATTTATCGAGTGACACACGTTCATTTACTTGATACTTACCAAATAAAGCACAAACATACTCAAAGTGATGTGTAGAACTAGACATTATTGTGTGTACAATTGCCCGATTACTGATTTGGCTGAATAACACAAATAAGCTATGGATCAAGCAGCCCTTATTTAATGTTTAGACCAAACAAGAATCTGATTTAGGCGTTGTTTGACATTGTAGTGGATTGTAGTTACCTTGTTTGACTCGCGGAACTGCTTTCACAACTTTTGGTGTTTGGCTATTTGCCTTTTCTAAACCATGTTGCAGTAGGAGATACTAATGCTTTCTGAATAACAGAAGATATCAGATTAGATAGCTAAGAAAAATCCATGTGAAAGGTAGTTTAACTATTGGATAACATAAAAAATCGAACAAAGATGGTAATATTGGAAAACGGAATTTATTAAACTATAATTTAATTTTTTACACTAAAGGTTTTTTTGAAGATGTCAATGGCATCAAATTACTAAATTATCCGAATAAACCAGCATAAACAATGTGTAGGAAATAATTTTTTGCCTCTTGTAGTCATACTTCATAGGGCCTTTGTTGATATTATCTAACTTTGTTGGTCCATGTACTTTTACTTAGGTAATAGCACCATTGAAGGTGCCATTAACTGGGTTTCTGAGCACGAGGAGGATCTTGATATTGATGAAATGCCTATGGTATGATGATTTTTATTTTTATTCGTTGTTGTTTATTAGAGATTTGTTCGTTCTGATATTCCGATGGTGCTAAACTCGGTCCCATGTCTACAATTAGTATTGGCTTCATATTGGTAGTTGTTTGGTATTCTTTTCATGACCCTTTTTTAATTTTTCACAATTAGTGGCTTACTCTAGTCTTTGATACATGTTATCCATGAAATTTCCAAAAGCAATGGTTTTGATTCATATGGAGGCTACTATACATTTTCGAAGTGGCATGTTTTCACATACTTTGCAATTGCATGGTTCAAAAAGTGTCTATGATTTAAGCATGCCACATTTTAGGAATTTTGTTTGAAGGATACCTCTAATCAGATGTGCTCAATTTTCTGATAGAAAGCTAATTTAAAGTACACATTATCGGCTTGAACTTTAGCTGATGCTGCATTCAAATACCAAAGCTCCTCCATTGATGGTTGTTTTCTTGTGTACAGCCCATGCACAACTAGTACCAACTTGCTCACTTGACTAGGTTTCATCCCACTGAGCATCCATAATTGTGTTCAATGGGGAATGAATAGATATTACCAACACTTTGGGGAGAACAATCTTTTCCTCCAGCACATAACATCTGCAGGTTGCTTATCTTATTTCACCTCTTTCAGGTGCCGGCAAATACAAAAACTGAGACTAACAAACCCTCTCTTACTCCTGAGGAAAAGAAGATTAAAGCGCAGGAGCTAAGGTACTTTTATGAACCATTTTTTGAACAATGGGCTGGTGGTTAAATAATTCTCTTTAGAAATGGCAGATCTTTTGGTTTGTTTGTAGGGCTATTTTCCCTGGTTCTGACAGCATTAATAAAGAACCGTAATATAATACTCAAGTATGGAGACCCAAAAATATTATGCGCAAGCAATGCCCTGAGCATAAAGTTTGGGCACTAATAGCTCCTAACAGGCACATTGTGCAGTTTTTATAGCACTGCTTTTGAAAGGGAATCTATTTTTTCCATAATATTCAGCCTAGTTGTATAGATTTTGGAAGTCAAAATGATTGGGCATAGTAACATTACAATAGCCATAGGTTATGATCAAATAATTTTGACTTAAAAACAATTAAACTGTTTGATCTTCAATTCAATATTTTCTTTTTATGAAATATTGTTTTCTTGCAAGACATCTCACACTGTAATTATCCACTCCATTTGCAGGGAGCGTGCTCGTAAAAAGAAAGAAGAAGAAGAGAGAAGGATGGAAAGAGAAAGGGAGAAGGTATGATATCAGCTTTTCTTTTACCTTCTTGATATGTAATATGCCTATGTATGCATTTAAAGTGTACATAGATTTGGTTATCAGAACAAACAAAGCACCTCATCAATATAACCTATCTCCATCTGGCTTCTTTTGTACAGATGATTGCTTTTTACTATGTTTCATAATTATTCAACCATGCTAGATCTTGGACAATACAATCCAAACAGGAAGAATATTTGCTGAGCCACTGTATACTCAATAGGCATTTATGATAATATTTCCGCACAAAAGCTTCCTATGGAATTTTTTGATTTTAATTAACCTCTCGCCCCAAATTTGTCAATCACACGATAAATCAGCTGAAGCTTATTTCCAAATGCAAGGAAAATTGTTATTGTCTTGTTCATCATCTGAATATGTAGTTATGTTATCTACAAAAGATTCAAATTGCTGTATGTCGGACGTTTGGGTGGTACAGGCCTTTTCCTTTTGCCACGTTAGTCCTCGGTGCTATCAGCAAGACAACGAGAACAAACTATACAATTATTTTTCATTTGAGAATACCAATGAGCACTGATACCAAAGCTTAAAATGTTATCGCATGTTATCTCAATACTACTAGTTTTATGTTTTACGTGATGTGATCTCAAAATTTGCCAGTTACGCTTTGGTTCAACATTAGAAAGTGATGTCCTTAGCATTGGTATTTATTAGAAAATAATGCCCTTAGCATTAGTATTTTATTTCTTACCTTCGTATCTGGTATACTTTTTTTCTTTCTAAGTTCTTTTTTTAGTGTTTTGGCTCATATATTAGGCATATATGTATTTAGGAACGGATACGAATTGGTAAAGAGCTTCTTGAAGCCAAGAGAATGGAGGAGGCAAATGAAAGGAAACGGTTGGTTCTTTATTTCGTTTTTATTGTTACTACACATACCAATAATATCATGTTCTCCATCCCTTTTGACTATTCTTTTTTCCTCACCATCTGCAGCATGATAGAATTGAGAAGACTTGAGAAGGAAGAGGAGAAAAGGGCTAGAGAAAAGATCCGCCAGAAACTGGAAGAGGATAAGGTTTCTTGTTTTTCCATCTCATTCTCAGGAATCTTCTTACCATGGTAGTTTGATTTGAGTTACTAGTAATTTTGTTTCCATTGTTTTATATAGGAACTGTACGATTTACTTTGATGTAGCCCAGAGATATTCAACTACATGTATTGCCATCTAGTTCTTAATTCGGCCTTTAAATGTTTTCTTTAATTTCGATTCTCAGGCTGAAAGGAGAAGGAAACTTGGATTGCCGCCTGAAGACCCAGCTGCTGCCAAACCAAGCGCAGCACCGCCTGTTGAAGAGAAGAAGGTATTTTCTTTTGAAGTTTGAATTCGAATTTCTTTGCCATTATAACCTGTTGATCCAGATTCCATGCATCAAGTGTCAGTTTCAACATGACAGTGTACTATTTTGAGCGCCTGAGTTGCCTGACCAGAATCTCACATGTGAAATGGAAGTGGGCAAGATTTATTCGTACTTTTGAACTGCTCACTTTTCCGAACAAACACAGAACTTCTCTTCCACGTCAATCCTACATGATTGGTTGGGCAGCTTGTGCAGGGCTCTTTAGAACCAAACTGAAGAGGCCAGAGGATATAAATCCAGATTATTTTGATAAGAAATGTCTTAGTATTAGTTTATTATTTAACTGTGGTCTAAAAATTTCCAGAGTGCATTACCTGTCAGACCAGCCACAAAGGCAGAGCGCATGAGGGATTGTTTAAGAAATCTTAAGCAGAAGAACAAGGTATGAAGTGTAGTTTTCCCTTCAAGTCACCTCATTGTGTTATTCAGATTTGCCTCGGAAATCCATTCATTTGATGTGAACTATTGATTACCAAATGGAGCAGTTTGACTCATAAACTTACTAGCTGGATATATGTGAATACAATTGCAGTTGTAACAACTATACACCTTAGTTTATGAGGTTGAGGAACCTAAGAATTCTATCACTTGTTGAAGTTATAGTGACAGGCTGCTAGTTTCTTCTATGAATGCTACATCTAGAAGATATATTGCAGGAGGAACAGAAGTTTTTGGTCATCTAGCATAAGTTAGCATCTAGTTACAGCTATACTGTGACAGGCTACACAATGGCACAAACCCAACTACTTTTTTTGGTCAGAGGGCACATGGCAACATAAAGAAACAGGATGAGAAAAAAAACAGACATGAGTAGTTGGATTTAGAAGATAACAGAACCAAGCAGTTGATCCGACATGAACAAGAAACTATCATTTGTACAAAATTGTGGAGAAAATAGGCTCAGCACAGTTGGGATCTCCTAATCTATCTCCAGCTTTGTAGTGATGCTCAATATGACTTTTGCAACCCATAAGATCAGCAGGACAGGCATATTTTTTGCAATGCATATGCATACCATTAAAAGGACTACAATATCTCTTGCATGGACTCACTGTCTTATGGTGTTGCACATGATAATCAGGTTTAGAAATAGTTTAGGTTCCTGTATTGTTTGGATTCTTGATATGATTTAGTAACAACTCAATCAGCAACATGCTTGTATTTTATGCAATAGTCCGGTATATTCGCATGCCTTAAAACAAACTTTACTAATTATGTGATGTTGATTTTGCATAACTTGCATAAAATAAGCTGTGGATACTATACTTTATTGATTTGATCATGTTATTTGACATTTAAATTAAACCTCACCATGAGACCAATTTTGTGATAGGATGATGATGCTAAAGTAAAGAGAGCTTTTCAAACACTCCTTACTTACATAGGAAACGTAGCTAAAAATCCTGATGAGGAGAAATTCAGAAAGATCAGACTCAGCAATGCTACATTTCAGGTGAAATTCCTAGTCCTGGATTTGGTAAAATAATCTGTTGCTAACCTGTTGAACAAACTGAGATTGACAATCTGTTTTTATACCTTACAGGAGAGGGTTGGAAATCTTGGGGGCATAGAGTTCCTTGAGCTCTGCGGATTTGAGAAACTCGAAGATAACGAGTTCTTGTTTTTGGCAAGGGAAAAAGTTGACAAGGCTGTCCTCAATACAGCTGGAGCCGAGCTGAATTCTGCTATCACCAATCCCTTCTTTGGAGTCCTTTGACTCATAAAATTTCCAATTGTACACTTGAGTCGAAACCTCTTTGTTTGGCTTTTGCTTCAAATGCAATAGCATTTACATGAAGTGAACGATATGTTTCCTCGCCTGTTGTCAGTACTGGTCTTCAGGTTTCACGAGTTGGAAGGAACTTGAAATTTTATGCAAATATATTTATTTTATACATTGCTAAGGTAATCTTCCAAGCAACATAGAAAGCTGCACGAGTATATAACCGTTGCACTCGTTCAATTTCATGCATAAACTGATACTGATGTGAATACTTTTGTTTGCTGTCTCTTTCTCCTTGTCTGCACGGTGCCCCAGGCTATGTAGCCTCATTTTTTTCTTTTTGCTGACATGCGATTCCAGAAGCCAGGAGTGAGGCAAGGGGTGATGTGATTTTTAACTCGCGTGCATGCGTGAATGAATGAGCCCTTCCTATTTTACACGTTCCTTGTACCACTAGCCCCTACTAACTGACCTTGATTGGGTTGACTGACTTGGTCACTGTAACGACCAAATCTTAAGACACGAGATCAGTGAGGATCATCGTGGATAAATTGGTTTTCTTCTCATTCATACATGCATCTAGGCCATTTAAATTGGTTCAAACTGGAACACTAGCGGACACGACATACGAACGACCTTGAATAAAATTATAAAGCCCATGTTGACTAAAGTCGAGTTCCATGGTTCTATAAGATCCGTATTCTTTATAAAAGTTCCCGTAAAACTTTTAAGCTATTTGAAATTCAACCAGGGTGCTCTCCTTCAAGTAGAATTGAGAGATGCCAATTGAACGAGCTTTTCACATTTTAAAGATTTTGGAATTTCTTATGCGGTCGCTGTTTACATCCTTGGCCTCAAATCTAGTGTTTTGAAAAGTATTTGAAAAGTAATTCATGTATCTACAATTCAAAGCTTGTTATGAGATATTTTGCAATTAGTACTCAATTAGCATAGCACCTAACTATTTTGGTTGACAACACTTTTGAAGAATAATTATTTAACAAGTAGATCCTGTGAGTTTCTAAAACTTAAAATCCGATTTGAATCCTCATAGGAATCAAACCTTAATTTAAAATAGAAGAACAAAAAAAGGGAAGAATAAAACAAACTTAGCCTCACAGTTCTGGGCTAGCTCGGAGGCCCATTTTCTCCCCTCTCTGGGCTAAGCCCAGCACCGCTGAGCCCTTATCCTGTCCGACGCGTGGGACTCACTCGGCAGGCCACGTTTCCTTCTTCCCCAATTCCGTTTTTCTCTCCCCGTGCTGAATTCTCCAAAGCGCCGCCGCCGGTCTTGCCGCACACCGCAGTCGCTGATCTCCCTCCTGCACCCGCCGGCGCATCGCCGTCCTTCCTACCCTATCCGCTTCCTCCCTACCAGTGGAGCTCCTCCCCCACCTCACCGGGGCGCCGTCCGTCCCCGTCTTCGCCCACATCGGCACCAAGCCCGAGCTCCGCCTCCCCACTGGATTCCGCGCCAAGCATCGGCGTCTCTGTCATCAACCCCTCCGCCGGCATCCTCGGCATCCGTGCATCCGAAGCTGCCGCACCTCGCGCCTAGCTCCGCTCCTCCCCGCGCGCGCCTCGACCCAACCTAACCCGAGCCGCGCAGCCGCCGGTGTGCCTCTTCCTGTCGCCGCCCGAGTCCAAGGCCGCCGCCACCTCGGCCCAGCAGGCCATCGGCGCCGCACCTCCCGAGCCCTCACCACCGGGTCATTCCCTCCGTCTGCCCCGGGTCATTCCCTCCGTCTGCATACTCCCGGAGCTCGCCGCCTCCTCGCCACCCCACCGGATCCAAGCCGTTGAAGACGCCGTGGCCGTTCCCCGTCGCCGTCCGCCTTAGCGCCGCCCCTGCGTCCGAGCCTCACACCACTCGGCCTCAAGGTCGCCGCCGCTCATTTGAAGTTGAAGCTGAGCTCTTCTCCATCGTCTCTCAACTAATCCCCGTGCTGCCACATTGGGTCCTAGCAGCTCGCCGGCTTCAGACGAACTCAACATCAGGTTCCAGTGTTAACTAAAATCATTACTACAATTTTAGCGCTAAGGAGAATAACTAGTACAAGGTGTTAGCTTAATTGGATTATTGCTTTGTTTACCAGCTGATAAATTCAAATGGTTACTTCTATCGGAATTAGCTAATTGTGATCAAGAACTAGTGTAAGTAGCTGGACCAGTTAGTGCTAGAGTGTAGATTTTACTATTGATCACTAATGAGGATAAAAGAACGAACTGATGTGATAACCAGCACAGCTAGTGCATTCGTTGGAGGTATGTCGGATTCAGATTGGTTTTAGACATCGATAGTATAACTCGTGCAACCGGTTATATTAATAGCGCTTAATTGATGAACTAAGAACGTGATGGCCGGATAACAGCTCCATTAATGCAAGCGAACCAGATTAAGATATATTCAATGAGCCCACGGCTGCATTGTTTGTTTGATTAATCACAACCCTCTGTAATGCTCTGCTAAACGCAATGACGATTGGCTAACTAGTGCCTTCAATATATGTCCGGAAACTAATTACTGCCGTGACCAGCTCATTAATAACTTAATAACTAAAAGTAACTAATAGTCGGTTAATCAACCCGCTAATTACCACAGGGAGATACCAATCACTGTTAAGATATAGTTAAGCATTTGTGATTGTTCTGTTGACTTCCGTACACTGGTCCAACTAACTCCGGCAGCAACATAACTAGTGACCGTGCTTACTAGTCAGTGTCAGGTTTCGGACCTACTTTATGCAATATGCATTAGTTCAATGGATGAACTGTTATATTGTTAACTGACAGATCCATTGTAGTTAGAAGCTAAGGTTGGTTTAGCAACCAATAATGGTAATTCATTGCATAAAGAACACCATACCGGGTCAAGACAGAAGTAGTTAGTTGTTAGTATAACTACATTGGTTGTGTACAAATGAGACCCAACTAAAGTACTAACAAGGACAATGGTTAATGGGTTAACACATTGATCTAGTGCAAGATAAGTTGATTTTGGTACATCGCGGTTAGATCATAATTCCTCACCATAATCATTAGCTATCAATGAGGCGTAGGTCATAGCTGTTCCTCTAAAACCCTGTTTAATTGATATCTAGCTCCTCTAACCACCTCATTAAGTAAATGATATGAAGATACATGTATACCCCAGCCGATGCATTAGTTGCATTGGTGTTAAAGCAATAGTAACTAGTATACTAAACACCCAGGCTATGGTGAACACCTTGGTACCCAGTTAGGTGAGTCGTAGTTGATTAATTTACACTTATGCATACATATAGCAGTCGGTTCCATCCCTTAATCTTTCAACCAAGTGGAATATTTAAGGGCCAAAATAGCTAACACTTGGTTTAGTTGTAATTTACATGGCTGATGATCAGTGAGTAAGATAACAACTGATCCAATACCTGCTAGTTAATAGGATTCATCGATTAAGGATAGCCAGCTACACGCAATGAATCCGATTACTTTAACTAACTGATGCTATTATGATCACCATGAGTAAGCATAACTAATTACATTTCAAAAGCTTATAAAAGATACATATCATTTCCTAAAAGAACTAATCCCTTTTTATAAATTCATCTATTGAAATATGTGGTCCAATGATGTAGATTTCAAACATGCTATGTATACAAACTTCTGAAGTTCCGATAAGCCTCTTTAAGTCCTACGATCAAACATGAATGTTAACAACTTCGAATTGTAATTCATTGTATGTCAAAATTCATCGTTTCACTTTATTTCAGCATGGCATTATCTTATATTTCTTCCTGTTATACAACCTTTAATTGGAGAATGTGCTAAAAGATCCTAATAGTAACACATACACTTAGAAATTCATAACTTAAGCTCTAATAGACCGAATTGAATCAATCCAATTGCGTTAGCTTCATAATAGTGTCTCCTATACCTTAGGATGCATTGCATACATTTTTGTCATTCCTTTTCTTCCTGGTTTTCATTTATATCCTTGCTGTTTTTCCGGTCTTTGGGTGGTATTTCAATAGAATCAGGCAACAAGAGTAATATTGGAGTTGTTCCTCAACCAGCTTACGATCCAGAACAACCAGGCAAGCTTGCATGCTTGTTGAATTAATTCCAGTTATTCTTATGCGTGCTTGTTTAATTAATGTCGTGTAGTTCGAATATTTCGAAATGTGGGCGGTGATACCTTGTCACTAGTATGAGTAGGATGCTCATGTGGGTGTTGGCATGGGTGTGTCATTAAATCACCTTAATGAAACTTGAACCCCCTGGAAAGTTGTGAGAGACGGGATCGGACCCGTGGAAGACTTGACGGGTATCTGTCCGCATGATCTTACCATAGTGGTCAATCCTTGAGCCGGCGAAGGTATATTCGATACGAGTTAGAAAAGGGTACTGGTCGGCCAACTATTACCCTCGACCGTATCGGAGTACCTCCGTTCGAGGTACAGGTGATAGTCGTTACCTCCCTCGACTAAACTCGATCCGGGATATTTGTCTCGGAATCCCTCTATGGCTAGTCGGTCATAGAAGGAATAAAATGAAATTGGGGGTGATGTTGGGTTGTGATTGAAGTCATATGTTGTGCTATACTTCATCTCTCGTGTGAAGGTTGTTAATTACTGCTTGTTGGTAGTAATTGGATTGTTGGATATGAGGCTATGTGTGTAGTGTCAAATCTAGAATTTACGTTTAACTGGATGCCATATCAAGTTGAAGCTTGCTATTGTGGTTGTTTCCATTGCAATTCATGGTTTAAATGCTAGAGATTGTAGTCTTTAGATTCATTGTTGGAATTGGAAATATTTCTTACTAACGTCATTTATTTAACAAGAATGCTTAAGTTTAACTTGGAATAAGCAATTGCATCTTGCGAGTATGAAAGTACTCATTCAGGAATTCCATTCCTGCAGGTTGTTCAGGTATCGTAGCATATACGACTCCGGTTATTTCGATTTGGATGTTTAATTTGTAAGGATTGCCCAACTTGGTCAAGAGGTTGTTTATGTAGGGATGTTAGGAGATGATTATGATGGCCATCTCAATATTTTATAAGTCCTTCCGCTGCTGTTTTTGAATTGATATCTGCTAAAAATGACTCTTTAGTCATGTAAAATTGTAACTATGATGTCCCCTTGTATGGATGACATGTATTATCTTTAATCCCTCTCATGTAGAGTTTGCAATGATATACTTGTTATATCGAGGGCTACCCATGTGCAATGCGTGTATGGATGAAGCACTTGGATATGCCGTGAAGGGTTACCTCTGTTCTTACGATTCACTGAGTCAAGCAGTTATCGGTGGGCGACCCGCTGGCTGTGATGTGTTCCAGTCAGGCAGGGTGTGGGTGTGTTCCTACCGGGCCTTCGGGTGACCCACTAGCTTCCGAGCTAGGTTAGGGTGTGGGTAGAACCACCGGGCTTCTCCGACTCTGTTTTTCCTAGTGGGTGTGAGAACGGTTCTAAGCCTTCACAGGATTTCTGGAATCGTATGTGGTTTTAGGAAGTTTTGTTGCTTCCGGCCGGCTTGACCCACGGTGATAGATACATACGACGTATGGTGCGTATGGTATGTGGGTCCGGTGTCGGATTACCCAACGGTGATAAATACATACGACGTATGGCGCGTATGGTATGTTGGGTGACTTCTCGGTCCTTGGCGACGATCCGTTCCTCTAATCATATGTGATCCCGGGGTCCGCTACAGCTTGGTATGAGAGCCGAACTGACCGTAGGGCAAACCTTGCAGGTGGACGTTAGCAGTAGCACTCGGAGTCTTCGAGAAAACTATTTGTGAAAACTAAAAATTATATGCAAAAGCTATAAGTAGATTTCGCTTCTATTCCTTATCTCCATTTGACTTAGATCTGGGTCTACTTCTCCACTTCTTTTGTTTTGATGATGGATAACTGATGTGTTTAACCCTTGTTAGCTCTAGATGGATATGAGAATATTTCTTAGCTCATCTCCTTGTAAGGGTGTATCCGATTCTTTGAACCTTGTTTCCTTTATGTTCTAGTATTTCAGTTTCTATTAGATGCCAGAGTATTCCATTCCTTGTCATCATCAAGTGTTCGTCATGTTGGACTTCACGACCATCGAGAATGCCTTCCTTTACAGCTAAGAACCATCCCTAGACTGCATGTCCATAGTGTGCACTAATATCTTTCTAAGGCATCCTTACCATCTACAGTTGAGTTGTTAACTCAAATTCTACTTCAAGTTCTGCAGTTGATGATCCCATGCTTGTCCTCCACCCTATGGAGACATTGGTATAGGTGTCTTTCTCTTGTTTATCCGCTCCATCTTTTGGATCAGCCCAAGGATTTTCTCCTCCAAATTTGGATGAAATATTTCTACCTTTTCATTCCTTGAGGTTTATACCTCATGGTGTAAGATTTTCCTTCGTATTCGTTGTCCGGGAAGCTTTCGCACCACTAGTTGTGTGCTGTCCCGGAAATTCCAGCAAGCACATTGCTGTCTTTTTGCACAAAGAGATAAGCCTATCTTCTTGAAAATGGGCTAGCAAGTTAAACCTTTCCATATGAAGTAATGGCTACATTTTCTTGCATGTTGCGTGGACGTATCTCCACTCGAAGGTGTTGATAGTTTCTACCGTATGCAAGGATCTTGTATGCCATCCATATGAACTGTGTTGGTTACTAGCCTCTTGTGCAATCAATTAGAGCCCCCTTTTTTCCCATGACACCGACATTGTAATGGAATGAATTAAATATGTATCTTGCTGTCCATACATGTTCTAATTGAGTTGCACAAGTCTTCCATAGCTAATCTGATCGCAATTCTTGCCTATCTCGACAGGATGTCAGGAAAAGATTTCCACCCCAAAGCTTCTCTTAAGTGCAAGGGGAAGGCTGCAATTCCTATCAATAGTGGTTCCCAAGAATCCTCCAATGGGCCGCCTTCCTCAGCCCGTCTTCTAGTGCCAATTCCTCCGCTTCAAGTTCTCAGCTTCGCCCGCTTGTTAAAAAGCTGAAAGCTGGCCGTGATTACTCTCAAGTGCTATGTTACAACTGTGGCAACTTGGGTCACTATTCCAACAAGTGCCCTTCTCCAAAGAACCTAATACCCCGCATCTGTCATCGCTGTCGAAAGCCAGGACATTTCGTTGCACTGTGCTCTGCATCGGAGTGCAAGAAATTCCGAATTTTTCGAGAACTCCCAAAGACCAATCTTCCAATACGAGGGCAATCTGCCACCAGCCCACAAGGTGTTAATTATGATCCAGCTAACCCTGTCCTTACCAAGGAGCCACAGAAAGAACTAAGTCCTGTCAACCGCCCCAATCTTGAGTACCCAGTTAACAAGGCTCTCCTTTTGGAGGAAGAGATTCAAGTCCCCAAGACCTCTCGCAAGCGACCAAGGGGTACCGAGAAATCAGCACAAGATATTCCTCAGGAACTCCGTTCTGGACCGTCTTCCTCGCTCCGTCCTCAAGCTCCACTATCTTCGAGTTATGAAGGATATCCTCGTCATGCTTCCATTCGAGGTTATCTGCCCCAACCACAATGGGATCCCTTAGACGCTACCCCAATATTCAATGTTTCCGTTGTGGCCAAATGGGACATTTTGCCCGCAAATGCTCCAATCCAGGAATCGATTGGCTCAATGCCTCCCCGTCATTCCAAGGAATGTCAAAAGATAGTCTCCAAATTCCAGGGCAACTCATCAATTGCTCTCAAGTTGCGGATCTTGAACAAGTCCTTCCCGCTTCTTCCTATGATCCGCCTAAAGCCCCAGAAACTGTTGCTGGTATGTCTCTTGCCACTTTGATTCCTTTAAGTTTTTCCTGTTAATCTAGAGCATATCTTTCATCTAGACAAAGAGAAATGTTGATCATCTGATATACCTATTGTAAACCATGTGCATATCCCCTTCTGAAACCAATTATCTAGCCCGAGTAAAGAACCGAACGTAAAACATGAGGATTTTAACACCCACACAAACAAAATTTGTAATCCGGACAACCATGTCAACCTCGGACCGGCAAAGATTAATGTTCTTTTTACCCTATTACAGCTGCCTTAATACAGTTCTAAAGCCAGTCTTAACATCAGGTTTGGGCCTACCTTGTGGATGTAAGTCTGTACATGGTAGATTATTTAGAATTGATGCGCAAGCACTCGGTATCCCAGAATGATTTCGTGCCCATGTTAGAACGTCAATAGGGAGCCTGATCACCTCCCCGTTGATGGTACTACTTGCGGTACGGGATGATTCTCAGATCCCGACGATTCTTGAATTATCTTCTTGTACAAGAACTGGTTAATCCAATCACTCTCACCTCATAGCTAAATCCTGCATATATTGTACGAGTGGATGATCCTTCCCGAATGAAATCTTATGTTGTGTTCTTGCATCCACTGTTTCCATGTAATCATCCTTAAATAAGTAGAACCTCAATTGAGCTTCATCCCAACACCACAAAATTTAAACTTGAAAAGGGAATCTGTTTTTATTTCAGTTCGTCAAGCATCACAAAGAATTAAACTCCACTTATTGGGCTGAAGACACCTTCCTATCCCCTACCATTTTTTGCACCCTCTTTTCCTATACCCCTTCGTTTATGACTTAGCCATACCCTTGCTACTCTATTCTTCACTCGTGGCCAACCCTTCTTTTATCTGAGAAGAATATAATTTGGTAATTGCTTCCATTTCCTTAAACCATGAGGTCATCTTGATATTTTAATTCTACCCTTGGTTCTTACATAAAACAAGCACAAACAACTCTTTTACCCACTCGGTGATTTCTCAACTTGGCTAAGATCGTGTGTTCATAACAACTCTTCTTCATCCCCGAGAAGAGTATGTTCTAGTCTTTTGGATCCCGCCCTCTCGAGCATAGTGCTTCCTTGATACTTCAACTCTTCTCTTGATTCCACGTAAAGCAATTAAAGGCAACTCTTTCTACCGACTTTATTATTTCTAATTTGAGCAAGAGCGTTTGTTCATAACAGCTCCTTTCACTCAAACCCATAATTTTGAATTCTGAGTCTACCTGATTAGTGATCATCCCTGCACTTCTCAACCATTGTCTTTCCTCCCTTATCCTCCTCTCTTCGGAATTAGTATAACAGTCGATAAGTAATTCCCCTTCCACTATCCACAACTTAATAGGAGTAACCTATCGAAGGTGAGAATCTCCGGGAACATGAAGATCTGCTGCAAACAGGATCTCTCCTCTTCTCTCTACCGTTAGAATCTCGGGACGAGATTCTTTTAAGGGGGGTAGGTTTTGTAACGACCAAATCTTAAGACACGAGATCAGTGAGGATCATCGTGGATAAATTGGTTTTCTTCTCATTCATGCATGCATCTAGGCCATTTAAATTGGTTCAAACTGGAACACTAGCGGACACGACATACGAACGACCTTGAATAAAATTATAAAGCCCATGTTGACTAAAGTCGAGTTCCATGGTTCTATAAGATCCGTATTCTTTATAAAAGTTCCCGTAAAACTTTTAAGCTATTTGAAATTCAACCAGGGTGCTCTCCTTCAAGTAGAATTGAGAGAGGCCAATTGAATGAGCTTTTCACATTTTAAAGATTTTGGAATTTCTTATGCGGTCGCTGTTTACATCCTTGGCCTCAAATCTAGTGTTTTGAAAAGTATTTGAAAAGTAATTCATGTATCTACAATTCAAAGCTTGTTATGAGATATTTTGCGATTAATACTCAATTAGCATAGCACCTAACTATTTTGGTTGACAACACTTTTGAAGAATAATTATTTAACAAGTAGATCCTGTGAGTTTCTAAAACTTAAAATCCGATTTGAATCCTCATAGGAATCAAACCTTAATTTAAAATAGAAGAACAAAAAAAGGGAAGAATAAAACAAACTTAGCCTCACAGTTCTGGGCTAGCTCGGAGGCCCATTTTCTCCCCTCTCTGGGCTAAGCCCAGCACCGCTGAGCCCTTATCCTGTCCGATGCGTGGGACTCACCCGGCAGGCCACGTTTCCTTCTTCCCCAATTCCGTTTTTCTCTCCCCGTGCTGAATTCTCCAAAGCGCCGCCGCCGGTGATAAATACATACGACGTATGGCGCGTATGGTATGTTGGGGTGACTTCTCGGTCCTTGGCGACGATCCGTTCCTCTAATCATATGTGATCCCGGGATCCGCTACAGTCACTACCTCCTAAGCACGCCACATCTTTCCATCACGTTGTATGCATGCAAACTCTATCCTGCCATAACATGTATGTATTTAGTTCACACCTCAGCTCAAGGATATTAAAAACTGGCAGGTCAGTATCTCAGATCGAACCAGTGAGATATGCAGAACTCAAGTTACGGGAACATACAAGGCAGGATTCAATGCACTGACTAGACATATTCGGTTTGGTGCATACACTATATAGCAATTGTTTGAACTGGTAAAGAGATCATAGTCTTGACTTGATCTTTTGGTTGCCTCACACTCATGACAGCTGATCAGTACAGCACTCCCACTCTGCCAGCGCCATACCATGCCTATCATTGACAGGTTCAACGCTGGAAAACGGAGGTACACACGGAAGACTTTCAAATGCTAGATCGAGCAGAGCCTTGAAGTTTGGGGGCGTCTGCATACTCTGGACCTCTGATGACATTTAGCCACTATTTTATACTTATATATACGCTGGGAATATTCGTGGAGGCACGAGAGCTTCACGTAGCATATACTAAGGTGAAAACATACCGAATACGAATTTTTTAGTGCCCTTCCACTTATTTTTTCATATTCAGTTCGGTAGGATATGAATATCCTATAACTTTATTGAAAAATGCGTCAAAATGAGTTTCATCAAATAGAAAATTGAAGGTCACTTTGATATCCGCCTCGTCAAAATAATCAAAATAGATATCTAGTTTGTCCAAATCAGAGACGGAATAACAGAGTTACAGGTTTCGAAAGAATTCTACTCAGAATCTGGATATTATCCGTATCCGTATCCGTATTCATATTCGACTCAATGTGCGTTATCATATCTGTATCTATATACACAAGAATAATTTGGATATTATCCATATTTTTATCTTTTAATTCAGACATTGATTTTGTTTACCATACTCTTATTTTTTTAAATACAAATATAAGATAATATGAATTGTCCGTTGTTATTTTCCACTCTTAGCGTAGACATGTTTTACCATGGAACACACGGACTAACCTCTAGGCTTGACTCGCAAGTCCGGAATTCATTCACGTGTTCGGTGGACCTGATTGTTACCAAAACACTAGTATGTCACAGCCTCACAGGCACCAATCAACCACTCGCTCATTAAACCATCCAACAAGTGGCGGGCACGTTATGAGTGCAATGAAGAGGAATGACACGTTCCACTCTTCCGCGACATGACGACATGGACGGCTGGACGGCCGTATTTTTGGGTTTTCTGTCGGACCCCAGAATTCATAACAGAGAGTCTTAAATAAAACCACTCACTAAGTCGGAACGTCAACCCCGACCTCAACCCCTGGGTATCAATCCCAAGAGGAGTGGAGTGATATGGCTCCGAATAGCCCGAGACGTCAACCCCGAACTTTCTCCGGTAAATTAATGCACGGATCAAGTAGGATGATATGGTCTCCTCACTCTTTTCCTACTGAGCCGGAACATCAACCCCAAACTCGTCCCGGCAAATCAATGCTCGGCTGGAGTAGGATGATATAGTTCCCAACCTCTCAGTAGCAGAGTCACTTCACAGGGGTGATTAAACCTAATAACTCTATGATAGGAACTCTGAAATCCTACCCACAACATGTGCTTCATCAATATACACACACGGCACATGAGCAGGCGAAAACAACCAGATTTCACAGCAGTAACTCTACGACCGAAAACTGCAATATCATAAGTTTGAAACTTAACAAACATATATTCACAAAAGGATCCGAAGATCCAAATACATAGCGGAAGAGTATAAGTGGCTACGAAGCCAAACGGTAGGGCCAAAAGTGGCAGTGAAACAAACCAAGCTGCCAACCCCGGGGCAGGATCACTGCCTGGGATTCCCAAGCGGCTAGTCGTCGTTGGTGTCGATCTCTATATAGAAACCACCCTCAGGAGGGGTAGTTTCCTCTGCAACAAAATATCAACAATAGCAGGGTGAGTACAAAATTGTACTCAGCAAGACTTACAGTGCGGAAATTAGTAATAGACGTGCCAAGTATCAATAAAGGGGTAATTGTGGACTAATTTGCAGAAAGCAAGTTTTACCTTTGTCAATAGAAGCTAGGTAGATGAAAAACCGACTACCAGAATACTTTTTAAAGGGGACGAGTCGAAGACTTCACGATTAGTCCTTACTACAGATCACCACACCTTAAATACCCCGACTCTTCCTCGACCACCCTGGGAGGAAGCTGTCGCTACACCACAGCCTTAGAGTTGGCAAGTTTTAGAGTTGGTTGTAGTTGTCTAATTCGATGCAAAATCTTACCAAGCTGTCCATAACCGCGGACACGGCTGTTCAAACAGTTCAAACCCTGCAGGGTGTACATCTTTACCTACACGCATTGATCGTCTCTTAGTGCTAGGCCAATCACACACTTCATAAGGTGTGCTAGCAGAGGGTGATCAATCACGACGTTACAATGCTTTCGACCTAGGTATGAGCCACCCGTACGGGCTAGTCCATGTGCATCAGTCCCGGCCGTAACCGCGACACGGTCCCATGCGTTGTGAATCGAGGTACATCCCCGTCTCCCAGACCGTGTGTCCACCTCACCCTTATATTGAGATACCACACACAGTTCCTTTTTCATGCACACGGCAAATAGAAACGGCGAACTAATGCAGCTCATACACTGAGTCTAAGCAAATTATTTAGTCGTGAGTGGCCCCATAATCCACCCGTGTAGAAGTACGCGAATCTTGGTTCGAAGGGACACCGGTAACCGGTCCTTGTGGGAAGACGAGACAACCCACCATGCTCCCAGCCATGGCCTCTCGTCTAAACCAGATATGATTAAGCAAGTTCATTAGTTATCCCGGTGAACACCCACCTACCACGTAACCCATCCAATGGTGTGAATTTGTCTGCCATCCAAGAAATTATGACTTTTACATGTCTAAGCATGTCTAAGCATTAATAACATAGCAAGCATCATAACAGTATACACTATTCTACTTTAGATAGGTTGGGATGGTGGTGGAGTGGTTTAAGCGACAAGGCGAGTTTTACACATCAGACTAGGGTTTCTGCTTAGTGGAAAAGTAGAATTTGAACGCATGTGATAATGAATTTAAAAATAATTAATAATTTGTAAATAATAGGAGTTTGCAATGTGACCAAAGGGGCTGCTTGCCTGGTTGCTCTGCAACGGAACCCTGCTCGTGATCGAGGTGGTCTGCTTCTGGATTTTCCGGCTCTAACGAAGAAGAACGAAAACACCGGAAACGAAAAGGGCATAATCGTAAATATCAAAATGCGGAACATTGGCATGAGATGCACTGTATGCCATGGCATAGAGGGTGCAAAATAAAGACTAATGCAAGTGGAATCAATTAATCGGAGTCCCGAACGCATAAAATATCACGATCCGAAAATCCTCCGGCTAATCGAAAATCCTAATTGAGTTTTTTAGCCAATTATGTTTTTCCTAGCATGCAACATGTATGGAAATGACATTTTTGAATAGATCTCATTTTTCTGAACATTTTGATATATTATTTGCATTTTTTCTGATTAAAGATGAATTTTCTATGAATTTTACAAGATTCAATCCATTTTTAACCCCTTTGTTGTATTTTTTCTCAGTAAAATAATATTTAAATTAATTTAAATAGCACCAGAGGCTGACATGTGGGCCCTACTGGTCAGCTTTGACCAGTTCTAACTGAGTCAATGACAAGTGGGGCCCACTTGTCATAATTTCTTATTTCTTTATTCTCTTATTTTAAATCCTGACATGCGGGGTCCACTGGTCATACACTCATAAATAAACAACTCGTTTAGTGCACTGCTTAGTCGTTGATTAGTGTCATAATGTGTCATTAGCATTAATTAAGGCCATAAATATGTCTGAACGTTAGTTATATTCATTTATTTTGGTTGAGCACTTAATGGAAGTGATTAGCCGGCCGGTTAGCACTTAATTAGGGCATTAACATGCCCTAACCGAAAGCTCACCGGTCGGGAGCCCGGTGCAGTGCCGACGCGGCGGCGGGGTCCCGGGGAGAAGCGATGGTGGCACGGCGAGCTTACCAAACGGCGGTGAGAAGCGGCGATGCTCCCGACGGGCGGTGGCGCTCGGGCGTCGGATTGGAGCGACGGGGCGGCCGGCGACTACGGAGAGGCGGGGATGTGGCCGGGCTCGGGATGAGGCGGAGTGAAGGCGGCGGGGCACCGGGGGCACTCGGGGCAGCCGTCGGGGAGGCTCCAAGGCGGTGGGGAGCCCGGGATCCGGGGCGACGCGAAGAGCTTCGGGCGGAGGAGCTCAGAGGAAAGGGCGGATGGCGGGGGCGCAGAGGCGAGCTCTGGCGAGCGGCGAGGGGATCTCGAGAGGGCGTGAAGCCGGGGCGGTGAGGGGCTCGGTGAGAAGCCGGGCAAGCGGCGACGGGGCGGAGGACCAAGGCGAGCGGCGAAGGGTCTCGGCGAGGAGGCTCCGAGGCGGAGCTCCGGCGAGGCGGTGCTTCGGTGGTGAGGGCTCGGCTCGGGAGCGGCAGGAAGGGGAAAGGAGGCCGGCGGCGAGGCTGGGAACCCGGGCGGCTCGGTGGGCTCAACGGGAGGCGGGGAACCGAGCAAGCGGCGGCGGGAAGATGGGAACGACGGGTAAGGAGAGAGAGAGTGGGACGGCAGGAGATAAGGATGAGAGGGGTTGCTTAAAGAAGAAGAAAGAGAGGGCGGTTGGGCCAGGCCGGGGAAGAAAGTGGGCCGAAAGGGGGCCCGTTCGGCAGGGGGGATTTTAGGTTTTAGGGTTTCTTTTTTTTAATTGCCTCTTTTGTTTTCTTTGATTTCTCTTCCAATTTGATTTCCTTTTCTCTCTCTTTTCTGGTTTCAATTCCCTTCTCCCTTCTACATTCATTTCAACGAGCCACTCGAGTTAAGTCCAAAGTACGAGGTTCAAGATTTGATTGGATCGAAATTTCGAAATTCACCTAATCCCTTATGCAGAAATTGGGATTTTGTCGAGTACCTCAAAAATTCAAAAACTTACTCATATTCTTAACTTGATGCACATGCTATGAACTGCACACATGATGCACATTACCATGTTAACAAAGTAGGGACGTTACATTTTCAATCTCACGTATTTTGTCTATCATTATGATTAGTTAGGATAAAATTTTAATCAATAATTATTTTGTTAATATATGATTTATATGATATAAGATTAGTATTATTAGATTTTGTCGACGATCGGTGAATCGGCGATCTTACGGTATTCGTGGAGTGAGGATTGCTGGGGGGTAGGGACCTCTAGGGCCCAAGTGCCAGGAGATCTGACAGCAGGGGACAGCCGTTTTTATACAGGTTCGGGCCTCCCTCAGGATAATAACCCTACGTCCTGTTGCTATATATTGATGGAGAATACTCTTTACAACGGGGGGTGTATGTTAGTGGCTACCCTAGGCCTAACCGTAGACTAATCTATCCTAAACCACCGGGCTCGACTCCTTCGAGGCGGTGGGTCTTCTGGGACTTCGCTTCCTGGTGCTGCGACTAGATGTCTTGACCTAATTGGATCTGCCCCTCCCCTATGGGATCGCTGATCCTTATATAGAGGGTTCCCAGGGTCGTACTGGACGTGGACTTACGCCCGAGTAGAACTCTGGTTTCCTTAAACGTCGGGATTGACTCCCTAGACTAAAGGGAGTCTTCTCTTCCCGGGAGGGGTTACCTTATCGTCCGGGGATCCTTCCCGGGTACACCGCACCTTCCTAAAGTCACGGGATTCTGTATACGGATACCCCTAATACGTGGGATGCCGTACTATTCATCATCAAGCCCCCCATCAGTACGCGAAGTGAGGCCATGATGGTTCTGTTAGAAATCTGCCCTTGTCGGGAACGAACTTCCGAGTAGGCGAGCCGAGTAGCTTTCGTCGGCGACTTCTTTGAGTAGGTTCAATCCCTACCGAGTAGTCGTGAGAGCCTTATCGGAATCATCCTTGGGTGAAACCCAGAATGCTTTCTGATCCGATCTAGTTCGTTGATCACGGACACGCGTCCGCCTGGCATATTTTTAGGAAACCGAATCATCATGGCGGAAAATTCGCGTGGTGATGAAGAATCTTTTCTCTCTCTGCGCTTTCGTGCGCGCTTGTTCGGGTCGTGGGTTCTCAGACCCTCTTTTTCCCGCGACATGCCTTGTACGCGGAAAAAGCAACTGTCCGCATTAAATGCGATGGAACTGATCGTGCCGAAAACCGCGCTCGGCTCCGGCGAAAGTTTAAATTTCTAGGAGTCCAAGAATCGGGGTTTTGCCCGCATTGATCTCCTGCCTCCCAACCTTCTTACTCCTCTCATCTCCTGCCTCTCCGCGCCATGGCTGGGAGCCCATCGGTTGACGAATCATGGCCGCGCTCGGAGATGAACGAGGTGAAACTCGCATCTTCCATAGAGCTAACTCTCATCCAATCAACCCGTCAAGCCGAGTTTCGTCATGTCCGGGGTGAGAGGGTTCCTGAACCCGAATCTGGCTGGCTGGTCGTCTTCCCCGACTTCTTCAAATGCAGGTTCTTTTTGCCTCCTTCCACCTTCCTGTATTCGATCTTCATGTTCTATCGAGTGGAGGTGGTGAATCTTGACCCGGCCTCGTACATCCTCCTGAGCGTTTTTGCCCATCTGTGCGAAGCATTTCTCGGAACGCGGCCATCGTTGGATTTATTCAGATATTTCCACAAGATGGAGAGAACAAAGGAAAAAGTGGTGGGAGGCGCAAGTGTCCGCCTTCGAGAAGACAGGGCCGCGGAGTATATCGACACCACCGGAATCCGCTCCTTCGCGGGATGGGAATATGAGTGGTGCTACTGCCGTCCATCGATCCCCCTGAGCATAAGGTACTGGGGAACTCAGCCCGACGCAGCATCCGCTTGGACCGACGAGACCTGCTCGACTCCCGTCTCCAGCACCTGGTCGGGGAGATCAAGGCTCTGCGGACCCGAGGCCTGTCCTCGGCCGACGTTGTCGCCGACTTCGTCAGGCACGGGATCTGCCCCTTACGGTACAGGGAGACAGGTGCCTGGGACTCGTCAAGCGATCCGTACCAACGGCGGAGAAAAATGGGTAAGTTTTCCCCTCTCAATCCTGTAAGAAGGACTTACCGGGGGGTTCTGAATTTTTCTTTGTTTCGAACAGCCCTCTCGGAAGAGGAGGTGTCCGAGAAGGTAAAGATTATCTTCAAGCGAGTTCCTCCACCTAATTGCCAAGTCGTCCCCACGTCGCTGCCTCTTCGACCTTCACACGAACGGGAAGAGGTTCTAGCGGTAATCCTTTCTTTTTTCAGGATCCCCGGTCCTTCAGGCCCGCCTTACACTGGTTTCGTGGAATGGGTCCTTTCTGCAGAGAGAAGGACGGGGAATAGACGACCCCGAAGCTGGGCCTTCTAGTCCTGGTCAATGCTCGACCGCGGCTGAGGATCGCCCCGATGGGGACACCAAGCTCACCGAGAAGGTAGAAGAAGTTACGCGAAGCGAGCCGAAATCTGAGTCGCTGCCCTGCCTTCGAGGAGCGGGAAATCCTTCGGTCCGACGGGGGCGCTCCATTTCGCTGAAGAGGGCGAGGTACCCTCCTTCCTTTGCTTGCTTTGTCGAGCTTACGCTCCTAGTTCTGGATTCTGAACACGGCCTGCAGGGACACTTCTCCACCGAAACTGGCCCCTCCTGCCGCTCCACGGAGGAAGCGGGCTATCAGACTGCTTCCTAGTCGGGGCCCGGTTGGCAGGGTACCCCCCTCCTCACCCGTCAAGGACCAGCCGGAGCCAAAACCTCCAGGGCGAGGAAGCCTCGGTTGAAAACGATCCCATAGCACTACTCAAACCTTTGGTGGAGGTAGGGAAGGTTCCTTCCCGTCATAGATTTTGTTAAATGATATTGCCAGCCTATCTGACCTTGTCGTTTTTCTTCTCAGCGTGCTCATGACAGGTGGAACGCCATGCGCGGCGAGATCCAGTCACTCCGGGACCAATCGGCGCGGCTTTCCAATGCCCTTTCCCGGGAAAAAGAGGTCCTATCGCAAGAGAGAGCGCGAGCCTTGTCTGCCGAGGAAAATCTGTTAAAGATGGCGGACCGCCTCGAGCTGGTGCTTACGACGGTCGGTGTGTCCCTCCAAGCCACGGAGGACCTTCCTGATCGCCTGGCAGAATTGGACCGAGCCGCGCAAGATTTTTCTGGACGTTTGCGCTTGCCCGACTTGTAAACGCGTGGCCTTCGTATGTACGTCAGACATCTATAAAACTTCTGTTTCATCTAATAAATGACTCCTGAATTTAAGTCTTTGTACCAACCCCCGACTGTCTACTCGAGGGATGCACTCGAGTAGTCAGTCGACTAGCTTTATACATAAAACTTTTGGAGCTGATCGATGTTCCAGGAATTGGTTAGGACTCGACCGTCTTCCATCGCTAGTCGGAAGGATCCCGGTCGAGTAACCTCGACTACTGTATAAGGACCCTCCCATTTGGGAGACAGCTTATTGCTATTGCTTTTATTTTGCACGAGTCGTAGGACAAGGTCTCCGACTTGCAGTGAGCGTTGTCGAACATGTCTGTCATAGTAACGACGGAGGTTCTGCTGGTAGCGAGCAGCCCGGAAAAGAGCCTGGGTCCGCTTTTCCTCAATGAAGTTGAGGTCGTCCTCTCTTCGAGGGATTTCTTCCTTGTCGGTGTACAGTTCCACCCATGGGGATTTCAGGGCAAGTTCACACGGTAGCATGGCCTTGGTTCCATATACTAAGCTGAACGGTGTTTTCTCCGGTAGCCCGATTAGAGGTTGTCCGTAGAGCCCAGAGGACGGAGGGCAGCTCACGTACCCAAGCCTTGGCGTGGGCGGAGAGCCTATCGAAGACGCGAGTTTTCATCCCCTGGAGTATAAGTCCGTTGGCGCGTTCGACTTGTCCGTTGCTCTGTGGGTGTGCGACCGAGGCATAGCATATCGTGGTGCCGAGCTCGGTGCAGTATTCGATGAAGTCGGAGCTGGAGAATTGAGTACCGTTGTCGGTGATGATTCTGCTCGGGACGCCGAACCTGGTCATAACATTTCTCATTATGAACCGCTTGGCTGCCTCCGACGTGATCTGCGAGACAGGTTCGGCTTCGATCCATTTTGTGAATGTATCGATCGCGACGAAGAGGAACTTATAGCCCCCGGGCGCCACCGGGAACGGCCCCAGGATATTGAGGCCCCATGCGGCGAATGGCCATGACAAGGGTATCGTCTGTAATGCCTGGGTGGGCTGGTGAATGCGTCTGCGGTGAAATTGACACTGACGACATCGCTTCACTAACTCGCTCGCGTCATGGAGGGCTGTCGGCCAATAGAATCCTTGTCTAAAGGCCTTTCCGACCAGGGTTCGGAAAGATGCATGTGCCCCGCACACCCCTCCATGGATCTCTTCGAGTAATCTTATACCCTGCGTCTGAGGGATACACCGCATGAGCACTCCGTGGGCCCCTCGTCGGTAGAGGGCCCCATTGACCAAGGAGTACATCCTGGCGCACCGGGCAATTTGCTCGGAAAGCGTATCATCCTCAGGTGTAGTTCGATCGAGAAGGTACTTGCGGATGAGCTCTATCCACGACTCTTCAAGATCGAGAGGAGCGACGAGGCGTCCCGCCACTCCCCTCGGAGCGTCAATACCTGGTGACACCCTGGAGTGGTGCTTAACCACCTCTCCTTCGTCCTCGGGTTCATGGGAAGCCACGGACGGCGTCGAGATCCTTTCTACAAAGGCCCCGGGTGGGCATGGAGATCGTGAGGAGGCTAGGCGGGCAAGACTGTCGGCTTGGCAGTTATCCTTTCGAGGGATATACCGTACTTCAAAACCGACGAACTTCTTCTCTAGCTTTCTCACCTCCGCAAGGTAAGCCGCCATATTCAGGTCTGTAGTCTGATACTCCTTGGACACTTGTCTTGCTACCAACTGTGAGTCTCCTTTCACGAGAAGGCGGCGGATTCCGAGTGCCGAAGCGACTCTGAGACCGGCTAGCAACCCTTCGTATTCGGCTACGTTGTTCGTGGCCGGGAAGTCTATCTGTAGTATATATTGCAAGCGTTCTCCGGTTGGAGAGGTCAAGATTATCCCGGCCCCCGCGCCTTCGACGGTTAGGGAACCGTCGAAGTGTGGTGTCCAGATGTCGTCCTTTACCGCTGGTGCCGCTGAACAGTCGGGTTCCGTCCATTCATTGACGAAGTCAGCAAGGACTTGTGACTTGACCGCCGTGCGGCGAACGAAGTGGAGGTCGAACTCTCCGAGCTCGACAGCCCATTTGGCGATTTGACCTATGGCCTCGCGATTGCGGAGGATTTCTCCCAAGGGGTAGGTGGTCAGGACCGTGACCGTGTGAACTTGGAAATAGTGTCGGAGCTTGCGAGACGTGGTGAGGACCGCGTATAGGAGTTTTTGGACTTGGGGGTAACGCTCTTTGGGTCCGTGCAGGATCTCGCTGATGTAGTACACTGGCTTTTGGACCTTCTCACGGTGCTCGGGGGTTCCGCGTTCCACCGTCAACACTCTGCTAACTGCGGACGGTCCGGCCGCGATGTAAAGCAGTAGCCCTTCCTCGGGATCAGGCGCGACCAGCACCAGAGGGGAGGTTAAGTATTCTTTGAGCTCTTGGAATGCGGCTTCTGACTCCGCTGTCCATTCAAAACCGTCGTGTTGTCGCAAATGTTTGAAGAAAGGAATTCCGCGGTCTCCTAGTCGGGATATGAATCGGCTCATGGCCGCCATGCAACCCGTGAGTCTTTGGACGTCTCGGACCGTTTTTGGGGGACCTCATTTCTGCGATCGCCCGTATCTTGTCGGGATTTGCCTCAATTCCCCGGTGAGACACCAGGAAACCGAGTAATTTTCCGGTGCTGACCCCGAAGGTACATTTCTCCGGGTTCAACATTATTCTGTTTCTCCGGAGGTTGGTGAATGTTTCCAGTAAGTCCGAGAGCAGGTCTTCTTTCTTTTTCGTTTTTACGACAAGGTCGTCGACGTATGCTTCCACGTTTCGACCAATTTGGCTGTGGAGGGCAAGCTGCATTCCGCGTTGGTACGTTGCTCCCGCGTTTTTTAATCCGAAGGGCATCTTTGAATAGCAGAATACTCCGAACGGAGTCACGAAGGAAGTTTTCTCCTCGTCCTCCCGGCACATGCTTATTTGGTGATAGCCCGAATAGGCGTCGAGGAGGCTTAGATAGTCACATCCCGACGTCGAATCCACTATCTGATCTATTCTGGGTAAGGGAAAAAGCGTCCTTTGGGCAGGCCTTATTAAGATCCGTGAAATCGACGCACATCCGCCACTTCCCGTTGGCTTTCTTAACCATAACTGGGTTGGCGAGCCATTCAGGGTGCTCAACTTCTCGGATAAAGCCGGTCTTCAGGAGTTTTTCGATTTCCACCTTGATGGCTTCCTTCCGATCTGGGGCGAATCGTCGTAGCTTCTGTTTTATCGGCACGGCGTCCTGACGGACGGCTAGCCTGTGCTCAATTACTTCCCTAGGGATTCCCGGCATGTCGGATGGCTGCCACGCGAAGACATCCGAGTTGCTCCGGAGGAAAGTGACGAGCGATGATTCCAAGTCTGGATCAAGCGTTGACCCGATCCGGACTGTCTTGGTAGGCTCTGCCGTGTTCAGAGGAACTACTTTTATCTCGCCGTGGGTTCTCACGGCCGTATTGGTTTTCGAGGGTATGTGTCCCCCGTCCCCCAGGTGTACCCGCACGTGGTCGTGGCTGCTCTTGTCGCAGAAGAGCGTTTCTCTGGGGGAACTCCTTATCGTGAGGGCCCCTCTTGGGCCGGGCATCTTCATGCACCGGTAGGCGTAGTGCGTGGCTGCCATGAACTTGGCCAGAGTGGGGCGTCCTAAGATAGCGTTGTAGGCTATCTCGAAATCGACTACGTCAAACAGGATTTTTTTTGTTCGGAAGTTCTCCGGTGTACCGAAGGTAACCGGGAGCGTGACTTGCCCGATCGGCGTGGCCGACGAGCCCGGGACGATACCATGGAAGGCGTGCGTCACCATCGGAACAGACGGTCGGGGCACCTGCATGGCGCCGAGGGCGTTGGCGAATAGGATATTGAGGGAGCTCCCTCCGTCTATCAGCACGCGACCTACTCGGCAGTTGTTGATCGTTGGCTCGACCACAATAGGGTACCGTCCCGGTTGAGCGCAATTTTCGGGGCAATCGGTCTGGCCGAAAGAGATCGCGACCTCAGACCACTTGACCGCTCGGGGGACCCGCGGGACACTCGCGAGTACTTCTCGGGCGATCGCCTTATACTGCCTCTTGGATTCGTAGGAGGTTGAGCCCCCGAATATGTGCTCGATAGCCCTAACATGCCCCTGGAAAGGCTCAGGAGTGGAATCGTCGTCGTCAGAAATCGTTTTCCGACCGTTATTTGCGGCCTGAGGGTTCCCCTTGTGGAACCTTTTTCTTTCTTCCCGAAGGCGTTTCTTGAAGGTGCGACGCTGTCGAAGATCATGCGAGTCGGGATTGAGACGAGAAGGCCAACGTACCTGTCGGAGTCCCTGGGACAGCGCCTGGCACCCGCTGAAGGAGCTCCGACAAGGTGCAGTCTCGCCGCTATTCGGGGTCGGCGATCGGCCCCGAGCATTGGTGTTTTGCGCGTGGTCTTTCCGAGAAGGTAGCCGCTCTTGCTGGCGCTTTTCGAGCCATTCTCGGAGGTCGACAGGTATCTCCTCCTGAGGAGGCCTGCTCCTGGGGTGTCGTCCCTCCCGATCGCGCTCTTCTGGCGGAGGAGGGGTGTCCACCCGAGTAGAGCTACGGGCCACCGATTGGGCTCGAGAAGATTCGGCTTGGTTCTGCGCCTCTTGGAGGTCAGCCCCCAGTCGTTGCAGCCGTCGCACACCCGCAGGCGTCGATAGGTCCGCCACGGGAGGCTGTGACAGCAGATTGTGCACTTCCGCAAGCCTTCGAGCAGTTCGGGACACGTACTCCCTTGTTCCCGGGGGAGATCTCTCCCCAGCGGCAGGCAAAACTTCGTTCCGGCGAGGAGTTCTCTCCTCAGCGACGGGTAGGCCCCCGTTCATGTGGGAGGCATCTACGTGCAAGCCCCCGGGAAGATTGTGGTCTTCGAGGTCTTCTCGACCATCGTTGATCGCGAGTACCATTCGAGGTCCTTGGCTGGACGACGTGTACTCGTATTCCATCACGTTGTCCTCATCAGACGCGACGTGGGTAGGATCTTGATCGTTCTCATGATCAGAATTTGCAGGAGAGACTCCAACCATGGGGCTGGTCGTTCCTACCGGGAGATCGTCATTCAAGACCAGTTTCCCGCTGAGGGCCCTGGCGCACTCGGTTCTGAAGCGATCTGCTTCGCCATCCGAGTCTTCTTCAGGGGCGTATTCTCCGAAATCCACTCGGTCCGTATCCGGGTACGGGTCCATAGGGCCAAAGTTGTCGTAGAAACCCTGGTCCGAGTACCCAGTACGGGGCGAGGGTGCGATCGGTTTTCCTGCCGAGTTTGCTTCCTCCTCCTCGGTCGGAACCGGTGAGGGCTGTGCAAACGGCGCTGGGATCTGATCGCGCTTACTTGCGCGTCCTGCCGACTCTGATCTTTCCTGGACGGCTTGGTCCGGAGAGGTCCCCACGGTCGACGCCATCTGTCGACGATCGGTGAATCAGCGATCTTACGGTATTCGTGGAGTGAGGATTGCTGGGGGGTAGGGACCTCTAGGGCCCAAGTGCCAGAAGATCTGACAGCAGGGGACAGCCGTTTTTATACAGGTTCGGGCCTCCCTCAGGATAATAACCCTACGTCCTGTTGCTATATATTGATGGAGAATACTCTTTACAACGGGGGGTGTATGTTAGTGGCTACCCTAGGCCTAACCGTAGACTAATCTATCCTAAACCACTGGGCTCGACTCCTTCGAGGCGGTGGGTCTTCTGGGACTTCGCCTCCTGGTGCTGCGACTAGATGTCTTGACCTAATTGGATCTGCCCCTCCCCTATGGGATCGCTGATCCTTATAAAGAGGGTTCCTAGGGTCGTACTGGACGTGGACTTACGCCCGAGTAGAACTCTGATTTCCTTAAACGTCAGGATTGACTCCCTTGACTAAAGGGAGTCTTCTCTTCCCGGGAGGGGTTACCTTATCGTCCGGAGATCCTTCCCGGGTACACCGCACCTTCCTAAAGTCACGAGATTCTGTATACGGATACCCCTAATACGCGGGACGCCGTACTATTCATCATCAGATTTGTATTCAAAAGTACTTATTTATGATTGTGACTTTGTATCATAAATCATATATTAATAGAGCAATAGATGATCAAAGTTTTATCTTAAACAATCAAAATACGTCTTAAATTATGACACAAAGAGAATATATTATTAAAATATATTATCCATATTTTCCTAATAGCCTAAAGCTAGGGGATAAAAAGATTAGGTACCTATAACTTGTAACTAAGAGATTTCAGATTCAAATACCTAACTAAATAATTGTGGCCCACTCCCGTTTTGACTGTGCACGTCATAGCTCCAAAGAAGCATACACATGAGATCAAGAAATCTTGAGTTCAAGATCCGACCAACACACTATTAATACAAATAGTTGTGGCTTACATCGATCTCACATGTAAGGCTTAGACGAGTTAGAAGTGAGGGTGAGTGTTTGAAATATATTGTCCACATTTCTCCCACAGCTTGAGCTTTTGGTGAACTGATCGGTGCATGTAATTCAATATGTTATCAGAGCCAAGAACTCTCGAGTTCTAGACCCGGCAAATGCACTATTGATAAAAATAGTTACGACCGACATCTATCTAAGGTTAGTGATAGGTTTAAAAGTTTGATTAATTTGCTAGACGTAATGTGGTAAAGGGAAAGAATGTAGATCTAGCTAGGTTATGTCAAATTTTATTTGGCTTTCTTGATTTTTTTTAAAGGAACACCAGCGCATTCCATTACACAAGCCTGCTGGACAAATCGCCAGCTACATAGTTCGATACAAAGTCTAGAAACTGGCCAAGCCAGCATTCAAAGGTGCTTGCACTCATGATCATGCCATGTGCAGCTAAATTGTGTGCAACCTGATTACAGGACCTTGGGCAATGTTTAACACTTACAGATGATAATCCAACATGAAATTGAAATTTAATTTCCCTGAACAAAGCACCTAAAGCAGAGAAATCATATGCTTCAGACGTAACGCCCTGCTTCAGCACCAGCGAATCCGTTTCAAATAGCACGCGATTGCAACCCATCTGAATTACTACATTTACAGGATGAAGCAATGCTAAAGCTTCTGAATGAAAAGGTTCCATCACCCGTTCCAGATTACCTGCTCCTGCTGCCAAGAGATCACCTTTGTTATTCCTCACAACAAAGCCCCAACCCCCTGATAGAGATTCCTCACGGAAGGCTCCATCCGTATTGATTTTCAGAACATCCACAGGAGGAGGGGTCCATTTCAGAATAAGGCTTTGTCTACTAGTTTTGCTTCGCTGCATAGAATTCATAACATTAGCAAGTTGATGGTTAATAGAGTAAGAGATTTCCTCATTTGTTTTTAGACCATCCCCAGCAATACTTGTTTCTCTGATGCCACCACAGCCAAAGGAGCAAGCAAGTTTTTAATTTTTCCTCTTCTTTTAAGTTAAGCACTTCCTCCATGAGTTGAAAAGAATCTGGGCAGGCTATTAGTTGGAGTCTGACATGTTCAAGATGAGTTTGCCTCCATATGACTTTCACCTTTTTACATTTAAGGAAGCAGTGACCCCCATCTTCATCCAATCTAAGACACATAGGGCATCGGGTATCGACTTGCATACCTCTGCGTTGAAGCTTCGTACGTAGAGGTAAGCTGTATGTCGTCACCCGCCACAGGAAGATCAAAATTTTGTTGGGGAGAGGAAGTGCCCATAGTCTTTTCCAGTCAAATGTGCCTCTTCCATTAGCTGCACTGGGAGAAGATGTTAAGCGTGCAGGAGACTCATGGTCTCTAACGTCAGTAGCTATCTTATAAGCTGATTTCACAGAGAAAATACCCTTTTTGTCGAAATGCCAAGCATAACATCTTCAGCACGTTCATGAATAGGGATCTGCAGAATTATGTTTGCGTCTTCTGGAATAAAAGTTTGCTGAACCAACTGCACATCCCATGAATTCGTGCTAGGATCGATTAATTCAACTACCTTTGTTATGACATTACCGCCTTTTTGGGTGATCACTTTCCTAGTATCTCCTCTTGGTATCCAAGGATCAGTCCATATCCTTATATTTTCCCCATTCCCAATCCTCCATATGATGCCTCTTCTGAGAAGTTGTATACCTTTTAGAATGCTACGCCATGCATAGGAGATACCATTGGTTGGAGTGGCTTCCAAAATTGATTTACCTGGGTAATATCTTGCAGATAGGACATTTGCACAAAGAGATGATGGGTTCTAAAGTAATCTCCATGCCTGTCTAGCTAGCATAGCTAGGTTGAAAGAGTATAGATCCCTGAATCCCATCCCTCCATTCATTTTTGGCTTCATGAGTTTGTCCCATGACACCCAGTGAATCTTATTCTGTTTATCCATTTGGCCCCACCTGTAGCGCCTTATCATGGAACTCAGATCATCACAAAGGGACTTTGTAATATCAAAACATGCCATTGTATATACTGGGATAGCCTGAGCTGCTGCTTTTATTAGGATTTCCTTCCCTGCCTTAGACAACATCTTTTCCTTCCATCCCTGGATCTTCTTGCACACCTTCTCCTTTATATATTCAAAAGTTTTTGCTCTTGATTTACCAATGTAGGTTGGGAGTCCCAAGTATTTTGATGACAATCCTTCTGCTGATATGTGTAAGTTCTGCTTTACTTCCTCCTTCTGACATGGTTTTGTGTTCTTGCTATAGAGGATCGCTGATTTATCCTTGTTAATCACCTGTCCTGAGCAAGCTTCATATGTCTCCAGAATTCGATTCACTTCTTGGGCACTTCTAGCATCCGCCTCTATCAAAAGCAGTGAGTCATCAGCAAACAAGAGGTGACTAACACTAGGTGCTCCATTGCATATTTTGATTCCCTTTAATCTTCCACTCTGTTCAGCATCATACAGCATGGCCGAGAAACCTTCAGCACATAGTAAAAAGAGGTAAGGGGAAAGGGGGTCACCTTGTCTCAAGCCTCTCTGTGGAATGATCCTATCAATAATATCGTTGTTTATCTTGATTTGGTATTTGACAGAGGTGATGCACTTCATTACTAATTGAATCCAGCCACTATCGAATCCCAGCCTATACATGATGTCCTTCAGAAAGCTCCACTCCACATGATCGTAGACCTTACTCATATCCAGCTTGAGTGCTGCATAGCCCACCGAACCATTTCTGTTTCTCTGCAAGAAATGTGTTAATTCATATGCCAAAAGGATGTTATCCGATATCATTCGCCCTGGCAAAAAGGCACTTTGGTTTGGTGATATTATGTCTGGGAGAAGTAGTTTCAAGCGATTGGCGATTACCTTGGATACCAGCTTATATACCACATTACACAGGCTTATGGGTCTCAGGTCTTTAATCTTCTCTGGCTTAGCATTTTTTGGTATAAGCACCACTAAGGTGTCATTCCAATTGTCTGGCATCTGACCGCCCTTTAAAACATCAATGACCTCTTTTGTAACCTGCTCACCCACCGTCTACTTTCTTGATTTTGAGTCATAAATTGGTTTGAATTACTATATGAGGATGTGGCTAGCTAATTTATGGTGGCAAAATGATATATTTGAGTGGTTTAGATTTTATTGAATAGAGAGATGTGTATATATAGCATATAGTAATTTATTATTAGAATTAATTTATCTTGTCTCGTAAAAAGATGTTGTAATTGTCGAAAGGTTGTATGGAATGAAATTTTAAGAATGCTTTGATATAATAAAAACCCACGTATTAATGGCATGATTAATTAAAATTTTGTTTATCAAATAAGTCATATATTAAGTTGTATTTATCGTAAATAAATTTGTAATTATTGGTAGGTCATATCTTTGTGAATGACATAAAATATTGGTAATAATCATTCACATGTAGTAAAAACCATACCGACATAGTAATTGTTGGTCGTGAAATAAAAAGACTATTGGTAATTATTACTTACATGTAGTCAAAACCAAATAGTAATGATAATATTAACTAATATTATATAGATTAATTGGTACACACTCTGTGAGCCTCAATATTGTACACGAATTAATCAAATTATTTAATTTGTCCTGTAGATGGACTGAAACTGGATGTATAATGGTAACCGCTCAGTGAATGGTACCTTAGTGGCGTGTCAGATTTCATAAGTCGCGAAAGAGCGTAAGTTGAACAGAGGGGAACAATATATTTGTTGTCCATGCAAAGATTGCAAGAATGTACACATGTTTGAGAACTCAGAGCAGATCCAAGATCACCTAATTCATAGGGGTTTCATAGAGCGTTACACATGTTGGACAAGTCACGGTGAGCAGCAGACAATCCAGGAAGGTGGTAATGACGACATCACGGAGAAAGATAATTATATGGCAGCTGATGTCGATTATGATTTAGATGAAGAAATATCGTCGGATGATCTTCACCATTTGGATGAGATGTTGCACCATGCAAAAGGAAACCGTAATACGAGGGAGTACGAGAAATTAAAACTCTTGATGGGAGATTCGGAGAAACCTTTGTTTGAGGGATGCAAGGGTAAGTACACGAAATTGTCATCAGTGCTTGAATTGTTGAAACTGAAGGCAAACAATGGGTGGTCAGACAAAAGTTTCACAGAGTTGTTAGGTCTCATAGCGGACATGCTTCTAGAGGAAAACAAGTTGCCTAGAAGTACGTATCAAGCAAAGAAGATTTTTTGTCCGTTGGGAATGGAAGTACAATGAATACATGCTTATCCGAAGGACTGTATCCTCTTCAGAAAGGAGTTCGCAAACCTTCATGCATGTCCGGTATGCAAGTCCTCCCGATACAAGCGTAAGGAGAAAGGCGTCGAAGATGAGGGGGACGAGGTGACGAAAGGAACTCTAGCTAAGGTCATGTTGTATCTGCCTATAATCCTCCATCTTAAGCATTTATTTGTGAACCCAAAGGATACAGAATTGTTGTGTTGGCACGCTGATAAGCGCAAGAACGATGGAAAGCTTAGACATCCTGCTGATTCAATCTAGTGGAGAAACATAGATAGAAAATTTGAAGATTTTGGGAGGGAACCAAGAAATATAAGTTTTGGACTGAGCACAGATGGAATGAACGCTTTTGGAAACATAAGCAGCCGTCATAACACCTGACCAGTGAATATGTGTATTTATAACCTTCCTCAGTTGTGCATGAAGCGGAAGTACATTATGATGACGATACTTGTGCAAGGACTAAAGCAACCTGGGAACGATGTAGATGTTTAACTAGAACCATTGATGGAAGATCTCATGAAACTGTGGACCCATGGGGAAGATGTACTTAATGCTCACAAGCGAGAGAACTTCAATCTGCGCAGCTTACTGTTTTGCACCACAAATGATTATCCAGCCCTTGCTAACCTTTCTGGTCAGAGTACGAAAGGGTCAAAAGCATATACTAACTGCCTGGATGATATGGCTAGTCAGTGGCTCGAGCATTCGGACAAAACCGTGTACATGCGTCACCGTAAGTTCCTTCGAAGAGACCATCCGTACCGTCGAATGAAGAAACAATTCAATGGACAGATCGAGGACTGTACACCTCCGAAGCAACTTAGCGGTACGGAGGTACATGACATGGTAAATGATATAAAAGTTACATATGGGAAGGGAAGCAAAATAAAGGCTACATGTGAGAAGACTGTGTAGAAGAAGAGGTCGATATTCTAGAACTTACCCTATTGGAAGCACCTGCAAATTCGTCACTGCATCGATGTCATGCACGTAGAAAAAAATGTACGTGATAGCGTTATAGGTTTGTTATTGAATATGAAAGGCAAAACTAAGTATGGCCTCAAAACAAGGCTTGACTTGTTGGACATGAGAATCTGAAAAGAGTTACACCTGAAAGAGACTCAAACAGGACGATGTTCTGCGAACCTGCTTACTATTGAAAGAACATCTAGGCCCCCAAATTGGTTTTGATGGTTAATGGCAACTCAAACTGGAATCTAATGTTTGCAGTGAGTGTAAGCAGGATGAATAGGTTCCAGAAAGAATAGTCATCCAAGAAAGGATGACCACCCAAAAGTACAAAGGTAGTTTCCAGGACAAGGAGATAGCTGCGCTAGGCAGCTGTGCCACAGCTGTGAAGAAGCCGATACTATGCAAGGAGTTGCAAGCAAGGTGATGGTGGCTTGATGCGTCAAGGGCCATGACTACAGTTGGTGAAAGGTAAAGCCTAGACTTGCTAGTTTTCTTGAGTCCTTAGGAATCACCCGTACTATCAAGAGGGACAAAGCAGCAATGATCTTTGGAAAGTTCTTTATGCTCAATGCTCAGAGTGTTGGACAGTGGCACTGATGCCTTGAGGTCAATGGCCCTGTAACAACAGTTTTAGTCTAATGTGAAACTGGTTTGTGCTAGCAGTTTGCAGTGCTAGCTGTCTAAAACTCTAAAGCCAAAGTCATCTGTGTGACACAGCTGTGTCACAGGTGATCTATTGCTCTATGACTCAGGTACATCTCTGTACCAGGGAGAGCTTGTAAATGCTAAAGGACCTGCACTACAATAGTTTGTCTGCCGAGTCAGAAGACTGTTGGAGGTTCTCTCCTTATTAGGGATCAGAGTTAGTTGTGGGCTGAGGGCATGTAATGTGCCAAGACCGGGCTGAGTAGTTAGGCTGCGTCAGTTAGGGTTCACCTGTGTCAGCTTCGGTGACACAGGTGTCGGTCTGTCTGAGCCGGTTACCGTTGTGCATTGTGATTAGCTGTGTCACCAGTGTCTGTCACCGATGATCCACTTAATCCTACGTGGCATGAGTGTAACGGTCGGGTACCTGTGAACCCTATAAATAGGGGACCAGGGGAGGTCTTCAGCCTCAACCTTGTTCCATCCAGCGTATCACTTTCGACCGTTGCAAGCCTCTCACCTCCTGAACAAAAGTCAAACTTCCTAAGAGTTAGTTCAAGAGAGTTAGAGCTTTGAGCAAAGAGCACTGGTTCCTCCAAGAGTTGTTGCTGCCGATTCTGTTACTCTTGGAGTGTCAACTCCTAGACGGGCGTAGGAGTTGCTGGTATCTTCCCAAACTTGTGTGGGTTGAACAAGAAGTTTGTGAAGGTGATCCCAAGTCTACCTGCTGCAAGGCGAAAGAACTTCCACAAGTAAAGCAAGATGCCTGATCACTCAGGTACCGGAGAACAAGCACGATTCAGTGCTGGTGATCTCTTCGGAGTAGCCTCTCCAACGGAGACGTACCTCTCTGAAAAGAGTAGGGAACTTCGGTGAAAAATCCCCATGTCTCTCTGAGCATTCTTTACATTGCTATTATCTACTCATCAGACTGTATGTTTGTGTGATTCTTGTTGTACACTGGTTAGCTGTGATACATCACTTTATGCCTGTGTTAGCTTAGCTGTATCTCAGTTGTAGCATCTCTTATCTTATATCTGTGCCAGCTATCTGTTACACAGTTATTTGTCTTACATATTTGGTTAAGGTTGTTAGCTTACCTGTGTTACACTCCTGTGTGATAGCTGCGTATTAATTTACATAACATATATTGTCTGAGCTGTTAACCTGTCACACAGCCATCTAAACTTTGCAACCTGTTGAGTCTTAAATTTATAATCTGAGGAAATAGTGTAATTTTAGTTAGCCTCCTATTCACCCCCCTCTAATCGGCACCTGCGGTCCTTTCAACTATACTCTGTCAAGGGCTGAGAGAAAAGAGTTGTGCCAGTTTCTACACCGTGTTAAAGTTCCGACTGGCTACTCCTCGAACATAAGAAGACTTGTTTCAATGGAATAGTTAAAATTGATTGGCATGAAGTCTCACGATTGTCATTTATTGATCACTCAGCTGCTCCCGATTGCTATTCGGAATATCCTACCTATCAAGGTTCGAGAGACAACCACGAGATTATGTAGCTTCTTGAACACAATATCTCAGAAGGTCATCGATCCCATGGAACTAGATGCTCTTCAGGAGGAGGTGGTGAAAACTTTATGTCAGCTTGAGATGTATTTCCCCCTTCGTTCTTCGATATCATGGTGTATCTCACTGTGCATCTTGTGAGAGACATAAAGTGGTGTGGACTTGTGTTCCTTCGAAGCATGTACCCTTTCGAGAGATACATGGGAATTCCGAAGCATTTCGTATGTAACTCTCAGTGTGGATTGTGTCTACAACATTTGCAAGTCCATTAAGCTGAAGTTTTCACCAAATGATGAGATTAAGAGACGGGGTCAAGCTGAAGGGACTTTCATCCAATGGCCCAAGAGGGATGTAGTATTGGAAGACTAGCATCCTCCATCTATCGACCAAGCTGATAGATGGAAGACTAGCACCCTCTAGGATGATTCAAGAGCCTTATATTGCATGTAATGAGGACACCACAATTGCCACGGTGCCGGTGGAAACCACCTTGGCCCCCGAGCTTCCAACAAGGGTCCATTCGTCTCCCGCCAAGTCGTTGAAGCCAATCGTTAAAAGAAAGCGAGGCACTAAGTCGAAATCGAAGGTGCTGAAGGAACCCGAACTTTACATTCAAGAAGAGTTCCCCTGCGTACCATTTGCCGATAAATACGTTGAAGGAGAGACATGGCTCAAATCGCCAGAGGCGCTCAATGCCCTCAGAAAATATACCCCGCTGAAAGGACCAAGGGTGCCGACTAGAGAGGGGGTGAATAGGAGGCTAATTAAAATTACTTGGTTTTAATCTTATTAACTAGTTATTGACTTAGCAGATCATCAGATTTAATTGGTTGTGTGCCAGGTTCCTAACACAGGTGAAATATATCAAGTAAAATAGCATGTGGCTGTCACACAGGTGAGTCACACAGGTGATCTAATAACCTAGCACAGGTGAGCAAGTAATGTGGCTGTGACACAGGTGACAAAAACAGGTAGACAAAATAACATATCTATAACACATGAGACACAGCTAGTACAAGCAGGCACAAAGCAGATTAAGCAGGTATAAAGTAGATCTGAATCAGATGAATAAGAATATCTCAGATCATATAAGCATGCAATGAATATAACTGCTAGAGGAGATAGGCTAAGCACTCAGAGAGAGACAAGTGGATTTATCCCAAAGTTCCCTACTCTTTTCAGAGAGGTACGTCTCCGTTGGAGAGACTACTCCGAAGAGATAGCCAGCACTGAAACGTGCTTGTCCTCCGAGTACCTGACGTTCAGGCCTCTTCCTTGCTTTTGGAGGTCCTTTTGCCTTGCAGCAGGATGACCTCGATGCTCCTTCACAAACTTACTGATTCAGCCCACACAAGCTTGGGTGATATCAGCAACTCCTACACCCGTCTAGGAGCAGACACTCCAAGAGTAACAGATGATGCAGCAGCAATCTCTTGGAGGAACCTTTGCTCGTGCTCAAGGCTCACAAACTCACTCGGACTAACCCTTAGGCTTTTGGCTCTTGTTGAGTGGTTGGAGGCTTTGCAACGGTCGTATTTGATTCACTGGTTTGAGCAAGGTTGAGGACGAAGTCCTCCCCTGGTCCCCTATATATAGGGTCCTCAGGCACCTGACCGTTACCCTGTTGCCACGTAGGATTAAGTGAACCACCGGTGTCAGCCACCGGTGACACAGCTACACACTACGTCCAACTGTACCTGGCTCAGACAGACCGACACCTGTGTCACCGGTGGCATACACAGGTGAACCCTTAGCTGATAGCCGCACTACTCAGCCCGGTCCTGGCACATGACATGCCCTCAGCATACGTCTAACTCTAGTACCTATAAGGAGAGAGCCTCCGACAGACTTCTGACACAACAGACCGCCTATCGCAGTGCAGGTACCTTAGCATTTTTAAGCTCTCCCCTGGTACAGAGATGTACCTGAGTCATAGAGCGGAAGACCACCTGTGACACAGCTGTGTCACACAGGTGCCTAAAGCTCTAGGGTTTTCACTGTTAGTACTACAGAGCACTAACACAAAACAGTTTCATACTTTGTGCAGAGCTATTGACACAGGGCAATTGACCTCAAAGCATCAATCCCCTTGACCAACACTCTGAGCAATGAGCAAGGTTCCCTTAGACAACTGCTACTGTTTCATCCCTCTTGATAGTACGGGTGATTCCTATGGACTCAAAGAAACTAGCAAATCTAGGCTTTACCTGCCACCAACTGAAATCACGGCCCTTGACGCATCAAGCCATCATCACCTTGCTTGCAGCTCCCTGCACAGCACCGGCTTCTTCTCAGCTGTGACACAGCTGCCTAGCACAGCCATCTCTTTGTCCTTGAAACTACCTTGTACCCTTTTTGGTGACCATCCTTCACTGGATAATCCTTCTTCATGGAACCTGTAAACTCTGCTTACACTCATTGTAAACATTAGATTCCAGTTTAAGTTGCCATTAACCATCAAAACCATATTAGGGCCTAGATGACCTTTTACCCGCGAGCTGCACAAGTACTACCTCAAGGAGGTCAAGAAGCCAAAGACTCAACGGACCACAACTTAAGGTGGACTTCAGTAAGGGACATTTCCACCACGACTTCGAGAACTGTCAATTCTTTGTGAACTTTGTGGACTTGTGGGAACTCTACAACCTCTGGTCCCTCGAAGTCTCTCTCATCAGATGCTACACACTGTAAGTGTTCACAATCACGGTCAACATTCGTGTTATACGTACTATATCCACATATATGTAACTCATACCTTCTTTATGTGTAGGATGATATAATTGAATAAACCAGAAGGAAACACGTAAAAATAGGGTTCCTCGACCCATACATTTTCATCACACAGATGATCTTAGATGCGGAAGACTTTGTTGCCGAGTACGTGCTAAACGCCTTACTTGCTCAACACGATAAGGAATTCATACTTTTTCCGTACAATCAGACGTAAGTGTCGCACTACCTACTTCACCATCCCTGGCTATTGGTAATTTTACCAACATAACATGAATTTACTAACCATTGAGACTAAATGCAGAGAGCATTGGATTCTTGTTGTCCTTATACCACACCATCCAAGGCTCATATTTATGGATTCCTTACTACGAGCAAACTTTGACATCGAAACACTTGGAAAATTTATGAGCACGTAAGCATATTTCCAACATACACAAACCTACCGTTCGCTACTTTCGTGTTGCAATACCGAAGACAGACCATTTTGATTCATGTAGGGTGTGGAAGAGCTATCTCAAAAAGGGAGGAAAAGGCGCCAATCAGCCTCTTTTAAATGACAAGGGTTTTAGTATATCTTTCTATACTCAATACAAATTTTCATAAATTGTCGTAATGACGATCTCCAACTACTAACCAATTGTATATATTACTAGTGCCACCAACAACAAGGAGGAACAAGCGTTTGTGGCTTCTATGTTTGCCACAACATGGAAATCATGCTCACTAACATTAGAAAAATGAATTCCAGGTTTGACGCTATTGCGATAAATATTATCATATTTCTCTTCATTATAAGTACATGGCTTTAATATACATTCTTATCGACAGCGGAAAGGTATTCTCAAGACGTCATTGGATTCATCTCATCTGGACGGATAAGAGAACACATCGCCGCATTCCTTATTAGAGACGTTATCGATCCTTATGGCCAATTCCACGCCTACGACATGGAGGAAGGCGAGTTCTTCTTAGTAAAGAAGTAATGTATTTCTTTGTGAACTTTTATATGGATACAGAATTTACTAAGAGTTTAATTACTTTGTGACATGAGGTGGATGAAACTGAGAACCTAAATGCTTTGTGAACTTTGTGACATGAAGTGGATGAAAATGAGAGTTTAATTACTTTGTTTGGGTGATGTTGATTAGTTTGATGAGAGTTGATTTTGTGACTCAATTATGTGATATGTATCGAGTTTCTGTTATTTCATATGATTCAATTCTGATTACTGCGAATGAATGAGATATGTATATTTATTGTGTGTTTTGTTTCCTGCTGCTATGCAACAACCTAAACTTATTAGGTATGCTGTAACGAAGATCATAGGAGGTTCTTTCTTAGATCCGCTTGTGATGGACGATTATCGTAGGCGGTTCCTACGGAGAACCGCCTGTGATGAGTGTCCTCATTTCAGGTGGTTCATTTGAGGAACCACCTGTGATGTGTCTTCATCACAAGCGGTTTGTGTAGTGGCCTATGATATTCCATCATCACAGGCGGTTCTATAGCCGCTTGTGATGTCATCACAGGCCCTTGCTTACAGGCGGTTTGGGAAACCGCATGCGTTGGGGTTTCTGAACTGCCTGTAATAAGCTATTCTGTAGTAGTGAGAACTTCATTCTTGAGGTCACACAAAGCTGATTTATCCTCGACTCATTGCACCAAGATTTTGTGGACCATAATACAATCAGTTTCAACAATTAGAGGTTCATGCAAAGCACTAGCAAGAGATAAGCCATGGAGGCATGCTAGTAACTCAGCTTCCTCTACACTCGTACATCGGTCAATAAACTTCCAAGATACGCAACAATGCTCCATCAGGGCCTCGAGTCACAACGCCTGTACTAGCAGAAGAAACTTGCCAGATCAAAACCCGCGTCCACATTGATTTTTACCCATCCAGGGAAGGCGGCGACCATTTTTCCTTGGACAAACGATCACGAAAATCACTAAGACAAGTCTAGGAAAAGGGATGGGAGTTTTACCTTTTAAATCGACACTAGACATAGGCAAGCACATGATATCCATTAAGGCATGATAACTGCTAAGGAAAAGAACCGATGCCGTAATATTATCCTTGCCATCTATGAAGATAATGTTATTCTAGAGATGCCAAGATCGCCAAAGAAGAAACAACAACTTCATACAAGTATCAACATCCACTTGAGCTAGCGAAGAAAAAAACCAACCGAGACCATTATTCACAAAAATATCCTCTGGCGGCAAGTCCCAAACTGCCCTCGTAGCAAAATGAAGAGTGCATTCCTTGGTACATGTAATAGTAGCATGAAACCATCTTCAAATTTCAACCCACAAATATAATAGGTTGGTACACTATCCGTATGCCTTCTTGAAGGGTCAAGGATATAGTCTAGAGGGAGGGGGGAGAGGGGGGGTAAATAGACTACTTACAAAATTTAATCCTAATTATGCAAGATATGATCTAATATGCTAGTGGCAAGGCAAGATTAAAACTAGTAAATATAGCAACCTAAACAACAAGCAAGAAGAAGTACAGGGAAGGAGATGCAAACATGGGAGATGCAAGGATTTGTTATTAAAGTTTGGATCTTTGGTGAGATCCTCTGTCTCCATTGATGAAGATTGATCTAACAACCGAAGCTGGCACCGAATCGTGCTCTTTCCTCAAGAGGCTTGCTGATGCTAAGCCTCCCTCTCACTTGACAGCTCTTTCACCTTGTGGCAGGCGAGCTTGATACATTCACAAACATTTGAGGTGTTTCACAATATTCTTGATGGCTCTCAAGTGACTCCAGCTATCTAGGAGATGCCAATCTCCAAGAGTAACAGGTTGCAATCATCTCGGTTTGGAGATGAACTCTTACTTGATGCTCAACTTGGATCAATCTCTCTCTTAAAGATTTCCTCACAAGGATGGAATCTTGGGCTTGAGGAAGTGTGGGATGGCACCTATTAGAGTAGAGAATCATCATGGCAAAAATTTACTTGTTCAAATAGGCTTGGGGTTTATATAGCTAACCCCTTAAAAACTAGCCATTATGCAAAAAGTGAACATTCTCAGAATTTCCAAGATAGAACTCGAAGGTTTCGAAATTTGAAAGCAATGACTATTTTGACTGTCTAAAAATAGGTCTTGGAACTTCCAACACAAACTCGGAGGTTCCAACTTTCAGAGCACAGCGGACAGAAGCGAAAGTCAGAGATCTCACTTGGAAACAGGACCCTTCGAGATTTTGAAGGGCAACATAGAGGCTTCAACAGAATCGATTCCTGGAGGTTCCACCTTCACACTCAGAGCTTTCGAGATGTCAAAGAATATGACCTAAACAAAAACTTGGAGGTTCCGACATTCTAACTCGAATGTCCTGATATTTTAAGGGTAAGTCCAGAATAGAAACTCAGAGGCTCCGAGAAATTTCTAGCAGTTCTAACATTCAATGCAGAAGGACTTAGATGTTTCCAGAAATAGAACTCTGAGGTTCCAGAAAATCTCTGATGTTCTGGGAAATCTGGATGTTCCGACATCTAGAAAAACATATAGAAAGGCAACTCAGAGGCTCTGGGTTCCCTGACTCTTCACACAAATATGTAACTCAGATATTCCGACAAAAAAGTCGAATGTTCTGACATTTCCAGAAAAAATGTGTGAAGAATTTTCCAATGCCTCTTTGGATTTGCATTTTTATTTGGCAATAGATTCCTAGCTGAGCATTAGCAAGGCATTCTCACCAGCTTCCAGACTTCAACCCCCTTAATTGTACGGCTTTCCCTAAACTTCATGTGATTCTTTGAACCACTAAAGAGTTAGAAAATTATTCTTAATTTTCGTTTCTTTGAGTCGTCTTTCCTTAGAAATATTTAGGGGTCATCAACATTGGTTTTATCACTGCTTTTCAGACTTAGCACCTGATCACGGTTGATAAACACATTGGTCCCTTAATCATTTTGTCATTAATCAGTAAAAACCATGTAGGGGGGCCAAGATGCACTTTCACTTCTTTGGGGACCCAGTCTTAATGACCGGATCACCTCTATGTTTAACTAGCAGTAGTCCCATGATCAATAGCTACTGCCCACAATCAAAGTGAGTATCACATCCATCCATGAAATAACATAACGTAGTTGACTGTTACAGTCGAATACTTAAATATGGGGCCATAGAGACCGGATAACATCAAATGTTTGCAACACAAGATAACTCCGGGCCTAGTGATATGCCATGCCCATGGGCAAAGACTTGGATTGCGTCACTACCCCAGAAAACACTTTCTCTGCACCATCATCACTGACGGGCACAAAGAGACCCGTCGCTGATTAAATAAATCCCTGACGGGCGCACACGGCCCCGTCAGAGATGGTCGCGCTCTGGAGGAGGCGACGAACTTCTACTGACGGGCACAAACAAGCCCCGTCAGTAAAAGTGGGCACGGAATGCCAACCTGGACTCTCCACTGACGCGACGCTTCACTGACGGGCACTTTACAAAGTACCCGTGCGTAATGGTACCAATATCGCTGACGGGCAACATTACGCCCGTCAGTAGAAGTCAGAAGGGTGGTCCACCCTGTCTTTTCCCCTGACACGTAATGTCACTGACGAGTCTTATTACTTCGCCCGTCAGTGAATATCTTGACATCGGAAAAAAAATTTAGCGCACGAGCCTGTCCCGAGCACAGCGCCCACGCCCACGAGCCCGGGCCGCGCAGAGGACCGGCCAGAGGCCTATCCCGAGCACAGCGCCCAGGCCCACGAGCCCAGGCCGCGCAAGGGACCGGCCGAGGCTCCATGTATCAGTGACAGTAGTGAGGACTTCGAAAGGACCACGCGCAGCTGCCCTTTTAAACAAGTCCGCGCGCAGCTCGCTCGGCGAGGTGGGACAAAACATTGCAGTACCTCTGGGGTTGCGTTAGCACTGACGGGCGTCCCATAGATGCCCGTCAGCAGAAGTACTTCGGCTGACGGGTTTTATTAATAATGCCTGTCAGTGGTGGTAGCTAGGGTTATGGAGCAATGTACTTCTGCTGACGGGTTTTATTAATAATGCCCGTCAGTGGTGGTAGCTAGGGTTATGGAGCAATGTACTTCTGCTGACGGGTTTTATTAATAATGCCCGTCAGTGGTGGTAGCTAGGGTTATGGAGCAATGTACTTCTGCTGACGGGTTCTGTTACTTCGCCCGTCAGTGAATATCTTGACATCGGAAAAAAAAATTGGCGCACGAGCCTATCCCGAGCACAGCGCCCAGGCCCACGGGCCAGGGCCGCGCAGGGGACCGGCCAGAGGCCTATCCCGAGCACAGCGCCCAGGCCCACGAGCCCAGGCCGCGCAAGGGACCGGCCGAGGCTCGATGTATCAGTGACAGTAGTGAGGATTTCGAACAAGCCACGCGCAGCTGCCCTTATAAACAAGTCCGCGCGCAGGTCGCTCGGCGAGGTGGGACAAAACATTGCGGTACCTCTGGTTGTTGCATTACCACTGACGGGCTTTCCATAGATGCCCGTCAGCAGAAGTACTTCTGCTGACGGGTTTTATTAATGCTGCCCGTCAGTGGTGGTGGCGTGATCACTGACAGGCCTCCCATGGTTGCCCGTCAGTGATTGTTTGGGATGCTTATCACTGACGGGCGTAGTATAGTCTGCCCGTCAGTGATAACACTGGAACTCCTTAAAACTGTTCGCCGCCGGCAGCTGGCCGGTGAGCTCGCGCGCCTCAACACGGCCAGCTGCGCAGCTTCGGCGATTTTGCTTCCGGACGGCCAGCTGCTGCTCCTCCTCCTCCCTCTCCTCCCTCCCTCTCCTCCCTAGCTCCCTCCTCATCTAGGTCTAGATCTAGATCTAGATCTAGATCCTCCCTCCCTCTCCCCTCCCTCCCTCCCTCCCTTTCCTCCTCCCTTCCTCTCCTCCTCCCTCCATTAATTAATCCTCTCCTTCCTCCCTCCCTCCCTCTCCTCCTCCCTCCTTCCCTCCCTTCTCCTCCCTAAATACACAATCTATATCTTGATAGATCTAGCTCTTTTAACCCTCCTCCCTCCCTCCTCTCTTCCCTCCCCTCTCTTAATTTCCTCCCTTCTCCTCCTCCCTCTCCGTACCCTATTTCGAAGGCTAGCGAGCGACTTCTATTTGGTACGATATAATACATGAAAGAAAATAATAAATTTTGTGATTACTTTATTAATTTGGATTATACTCAATCAGTTTGTTGTTGTAGGGATCGATGGATCGAAGTTGGATGTACGGCGAAAGGGCAACACGGAGTTTCGTCAATACTCTGAATGGGTTTCTAGATGTGGCCGAGGAAGATAGGGAGAAAAAGGGTGCGAACAAGATGCGTTGTCCGTGTTCCGTATGCAAGAACACGATAATGTTCAGGGAGAGAGGCATGCTGCAGCTACACTTGTTGACTAAAGGTTTCATGGAAGGTTATACACGTTGGACAAGTCACGGTGAGGAGGAGACAGAAATTTTAGCTACTCGTGAATGTTTAGAAGAAGAGGCCAGACATGGAGACGCAGAAGTAGATGAAGACCATATTTCGGAATGTAGGGACCACTTGACGGGGGAGGCGGGGAACAATTTGGCTGAAATGTTGAGGGACAGTCACATGGCGGACCAGGTGGTCGAAGACCCCGAGGATGAAAGAGAGGTCGCAAAGTTTGCGAAACTGATGGAAGACTCGACAAAACCGCTGTATCCCACCTGCGATCCTGAGCACACGCGTCTGTCAGTCACGCTAGAACTTCTAAGGATCAAGGCGGCCCACAACTGTCCGGACGCAAGCTTCGATGAGATACTGGCTTACCTCGCGACGGTTTTTCCAAAGGAGAACGTGTTGCCTACGAGCACCGAGGAAGCCAAGAAGGTGGTCTGCCCACTTGGATTGGATGTAGAGAGACTCCACGCTTGCCGAAACGACTGCATTATTTATCGCAGGGAGTATAGAGAGCTGGACAAATGTCCGGTGTGCAACACATCTCGATATAAGCGGGGCAGAAACCAAGACGATGACGAGGAAGAAGTGACGAGTGGTGCCCCCGCAAAGGTTGTATGGTACCTTCCAGTCCTCCCCCGTCTGAAGCGTTTATTCGGTAACAAGAAGGAGGCAAAGCTGATGCGTTGGCACGAAGAGGGGAGAAGAAAGGACGGGGTGTTGAGACACCCAGCCGATGCTTGTCAGTGGAGGGCAATCGACGCCGAATACCCAGATTTCGGTAGTGATCCGAGGAATATCAGGTTCGGTATGAGTACGGACGGAATAAATCCATTCGGCAACATGAGCAGTAGACACAGCACATGGCCCGTTGTTCTTTGGATCTATAACCTCCCTCCGTGGTTGTGCATGAAGCGGAAGTACATGCACCTGTCTACTCTCATTCAAGGGCCAAAACAACCTGGAATGGATCTCAACGTGTATCTACAGCTACTGAAGGACGAGCTAGCTACGCTGTGGGAAGAAGGGGCTCAGGTCTGGGACGCGGACAGAGAAGAGTTCTTCACTCTGAAAGGCCTGCTGTTCACAACGGTGCAAGATTACCCCGCGTACGGGAACAACGCGTGTCAGTGCACCAAAGGATACGAGGCATGTGTTAGGTGCATGGAAGAAACGACGAGTGTTTCTTAGAGGGCTCTAGAAAAATCGTGTTCATGGGACACCGAAGGTGGCTCACCATGAACGACCCATGGAGAGAGGACACGGAAAGGTTCGACGGAACAAAAGAAATCCGTCCGAAGCCTCGCGAGAAGACCGGACAAGAAATCTACGATCTCTTGAATGAAATGGATGAAGTTGAGCCAGGGAAAGGAAAGAAACAACCGCCGGTAAAGGGCGTCTGGAAAAGAAAATCTGTTTTCTGGGAACTGCCTTACTGGCCTCACCTAGACACACGTCATAGCATTGATGTAATGCATGTTGAGAAAAATGTCTGCGACAGCTTGCTAGGTCTCTTGCTCAATATTCCGGACAAGACAAAGGATGGGCCGAAGGCACGAGCAGACATGCAACATATGAATATAAGACCTGAGCTGTGGGCAACCAGAGAAACGACCAAGACGGGGAAGAATGGTATCAGAGTCAAGACCAGCTGTCCTGCTGCCTGCTACACTCTGAGTAGAGACGAGCTCCATAGCCTCTGCGAATGCCTCTATGGTGTCAAAGTTTCTTCGGGTTACTCCGCAAACATCCGGAAACTTGTTGACATGAAGACTCATCGACTGATTGGCATGAAGTCTCATGACTGCCACGTGATGATCACACAGATACTGCCTGTCGCAATTAGGGGTATCATGGAGCCAGGTGTCCGCAAGACGATCACGGATCTTTGTAACTTCTTCAACACTATCTGTCAGAAGTCAATCACGGTGCAACGCTGCCTGAAACTGAAGGCCGAGATCACTGTCATACTATGCGAACTTGAGATGTATTTCCCTCCAGCATTCTTCGATGTCATGGTACATCTTATGATCCATATCGTCCCGGAGATACTGGACCTCGGTCCCGTGTTTTTGCACAACATGTACCCGTTTGAAAGGTACAACGGGGTTATCAAGCGCTACGTTCGTAACAGATCGCATCCGGAAGGTAGCATCATCCAAGGCTATGTTACCGAAGAGGGCGTCGAGTTCTGCACGGATTACATGCGTGATCAGAAACCTATAGGTGTTCCAGTTTCGCGGCACACAGGCAGGCTCGACGGTAAAGGTGCGATCGGGCATAAAAATTTACATGTGTATCGATCGGAAAGATCAGATGACTACAACAGGGCACATTTCGTGGTGCTGCAACACTTGGCTGTGGTACGGCCTTATATTCAGATCCACATGAAACAGTTGCGCGAAGCTAATCCGAAAAAGGGCACAGTTGCGCTCACGAAAGAACATAACGCCAAGTTCTCCCGGTGGCTAAAGGACTACTGGTACGAAAGGGAGCCGACAAATAGAGAAGAAGAAACCGTCCGAATGTTGTCACAAGAACCCGATAGCAAAGTCGTCACGTGGCAATCGTATGATATCAACGGATACACATTCTATACCGAGGCTCAAGACCGGCGCAGTACATACCAGAACTCCGGTGTAACGCAGGAGTCCAGAACTGGTCATCATGGCAAGAAGTGTAGGTACTACGGCGTGATCGAAGAGATCTGGGAACTTGACTACACGGTGACCAAGATCCCCATGTTTCGTGTCAGATGGGCGAAAGACGTCAGAATCGAAGATATGAACACCAGTACCATGGTGATACCTCCACCGATCCCTATGGAGTCACGACAAGTCAAATCAATCAGTCCCAAAGATGAGCCATGGGTATTAGCCAAACAGCTCGCCCAAGTGTTCTACATAACAGACCCAAAGAATAAGAAGCGCGTTGTCGTGAGGAAAGGGAAAAGGAGTATTGTCGGAGTCGATGGCGTAGTTGACGAAGAGGACTACGACCAGTTCGACGATCCGGACACAGAAGAAGAAGATGTTGATGATCGAACGAGCAAGAGGCGCAAAAGTTCTCAGGATGCGTGCCCGTACATAAGACGCAGTCACGACGAAGGCCTGACGTATACCACCAAGAAGATCAGAAGTACTATTGAGAAGCGTGTCGAAGACGACGAAACCTAGCTTTCCGATCAATTCAGATTATGTATCTCAATGTGTAATACTATTATTTTGATGAATTAAATACTTAATTGAGGATATGTTTTGGACCTGGTGAAATAGTCATGTTATATTTAATTCCCATTCACTTAGTCAACTTATTGGAACGACAAAGCAACGAATGAATTAAATACTTAATTGAGGATATGTTTCGGACTTAGAAACAAACCCGTGAGCGAATACACTGACGGGGTAAGAAGGAGGTAGGGCCGAAGGCGGCTTACTAAGCGAGAAGGCTCCAAGCAGCCTCATAACGCATTAGAAGGGAGCTTGAAGAAAAAACCCTACTCAAGACCACTGACGGGCAACAAACCCACGCCCGTCAGTGAAAGGCTACTCCGGAAACCCTAATTTAACAACACTGACGGGCGAGAAACTAAAGCCCGTCAGTGGAGATGGACTTACACTGACGGGTGCGCTAATTAGTGCCCGTCAGTGGAGACACCTACACTTCCTCTGACGGGCAGTTATCTAGAGCCCGTCAGTGATTCTCTGGTACTATATATCTGGCACTTAGCGAAATTTGCAACCACTCCGCCCGCGCGTTCAGTTTGAACCAGCCGCGAGCGCACCCGAGCCCCCGCCGCCAGGCTGCCGCGCCGCCGACGCCAGCCCCGTCCGCGCCGCCGCTCCGTCGTCCGTTCGCCCCGTCCGCTCCGTCCTCCTCCCCTCCTCCGGTCCTCCGCCGCCGACGCCGCCCCTGCACCGAGGCCGACGCAGCCGGCGCCGCCCGAGGCCCCCGGCCACGCCACCGCCCGAGCTTCCCTCCTCCACCGTGGAAGCTTCTCCGCCGCCGGCCCCCTCCTCCATCCCCCCAACCGCCGGCCCCCTCCTCCATCCCCCCAACCGCCGGCCCCCTCCTCCATCCCTCCGGTGAATACACTTCTAAAGCAGCCCTTTGAATTTTTTTTAAGTTAACAGGGGCTCAATGAATATGTGGATCTTTGTTTAGAAGACAATATTGGAGATCTTGCAATGTTTTGTGGGATGATTTGAAGCTTGATTGATTAGGGTTTGCATGTATATGAGAATATTGGAGATCTTGCAATGTTTTGTATTGGGGTGGTTTTCTTGCATGATGAGCTCCGTTAGGTTAAAGGCAAGTGCATGATGAGCTCCGTTTTTTATATGGTTAATTATTGTGGGATGATTTGAAGCTTGATTAGGGTTTGCATGTATATGAAGCTTTCAAATGTATATATGTATATGAAGCTTTCAAATGCATGTATATATGTATATGAAGCTTTCTATATTGGAAATGGTTATTTCAGTTTCTGAATATATGCTTGTTAATATATACATTGGAAATGGTTGTTTCCGTTTCTATATTGGAAATGGTTATTTCAGTTTCTGAATATATGCTTGTTAATATATACATTGGAAATGGTTGTTTCCGTTTCTATATTGGAAATGGTTATTTCAGTTTCTGAATATATGCTTGTTAATATATACATTGGAAATGGTTGTTTCCGTTTCTATATTGGAAATGGTTATTTCAGTTTCTAAATATATGCTTGTTAATATATACATTGGAAATGGTTGTTTCCGTTTCTATATTGGAAATGGTTATTTCAGTTTCTGAATATATGCTTGTTAATATATACATTGGAAATGGTTGTTTCAGTTTCTTAATATATGCTTCTATATTGGAAATGGTTATTTCAGTTTCTTAATATATCGGAAATGGAATCGTCACCAACCCGGGAAGTAGCCCGCGTAGATGAAGACATCGCGGCGCCCCTAAACGTGGCCGCCCCTATTGACGCCCCGCTCCTAACCGATCGAACAGCCCCCGAGTCGGCCATTGAACCTGCCGTCCAGACGGAGAATGTACCTCCGGCCATTGAGTCGGCGCGAGATGAAGAGAGCGCGTCTAGCTCGTCAGACGCTTCTCGATCAAGCGAGTCAGGGTCAGAGGAACATGAGCCGGAGCCGTCGTCAGCACCAGAGAAGCCGAAGAGACGGTACAACCCTAGAGGAGGGAACCAGCTGACGAACGAGACGTTCGTCGTCACCCGGGTAGGCGTGACAGGTGTTCCTGCAAGTCCTGAGAAGGCAGCGAAGTCGTTCAGCAACACGTGCGGGTGCATCGTCCGCGAGCATGTCAGGATCACCTGCCAGGACTTCAAGAAAATGACGGACGGCCAGAAAAGGGTCCTCTTCGACAAGCTCTGGGATAAGTATGCTGTCCCAGAGGCTGACAAGGAAAGAGTCCGAAGAAAAGCGGACAGCATCATGTGTGCCGCGCTAAGGACATGGCGATATGAAGCAAGGAAACTGCTAGACGCCGATTTCGATACTGTAATCAAACAGAAATGGCCAAAGGTAGAACTCGAGCACTGGGAGGAGTTCGTTGCGGACATGAAGAGTGACGAATTCAAGGAGAAGAGTCGCCGGGCGAAGGAGCTGCGCGCGAAGAACAAATTCCCCCACCACCTTGGCAGCCGAGGTGTTCCCGGGAAGAGACCGATTTGGGAGAAACAGGACGCCGCGCTGATAGCGGCTGGGAAACCGGTTCCCTTCGCCGATATCGAGCAGGAACGCGCCCAGATCTGGATGAGGGCGCACACAGTTTCGGACCCAGCCACTGGGAATCCTATCATCACGGACCCTGAGCTCCAGGCGGTCTCCGAGAGATTGGTAAGTTCGATTAATCCGATGTCTTCTTCGAATATGCTGTTGTGCTTCCAGTTCGCTAACGGTCCGTACGTTGTGCCGTTTATGTTGCAGAGGCAGCTGTCCCAGCAGCCCGCCAGCTCCCAGGAATCCGTCCAGAGCCAGAGGTGGGAAGACCATCTCTCGCAGGCTCTAGGGACGAAGGAGAAGACAGGGCGTGTCCGGGGGGTCGGGAGCGGCGCTATCTGGGACGCAGTGTTTCCCCTGGACCGCGAGGCTGCCCGCCAGAGGAGGAGAGGAAGGCAAACATCTCTAATGCAGGAGATGATAAGGGCAGCCGAGGAGGCTGGCAAGAAGGCGGCCCAAGAATTCTTAGCGTCTAGAGGCTACGATGCGTCTCGGCCACCTGTCCATCCTCATGGACATCAGGGCGCCTATCCGGCTGGATGGAGCAGCTGCGCCTCAGCCTCCGACAATGCCCCCGAGTCGCCAAGTGCCGTCGAAGACATCGCTGTAAGCTTCGTCGCCACCATGAATCAATTAATTAATAGAATTGTGCAGATAACAATGCTCTAATTCGACACAATGTTTGTTACGCAGGACCCCACGAAATGCCACCTCACAATCCCTTTGCCTGGCGTGAAGAAGATGGTTGCACACGGCCTTGTCTTCCCAACGGCGGAGGGCGCGACATGCCACAACGTTGCAGTACCTCCCCACATGGCGAGGGTGCAGGTGGACCGCGTCGTCGCCGAGTTCAGTGACGTCACAGTCCCTGTCGCCCCTGAAGAGGATGTCACGAAGCTGGGAGACTGCAAAGGGTACTACATCCTGTGGCCGAAGAGCCAGATAACTATCCTCGGGGTGTCATCTCCTGGTACGTCAACGATCCCCTCTCCATCAGCCGTAGCCGGCCCGTCTCCGCTCGGCGTGTGCAGGACGCCGCCTGAGTTCGATGAAGCACACGACGTCGATCTTGGCGGGCAGCAGCACACGACGATCCTTCCGTCCGAGGAGGAGGAGCCGCCCCGTGAGAAGCGCACCAAGCATCGCCATGACCCGAGCGCAGCGGAAAAGAAGATCTTATCTCCAAGCACGCTCAATGCAGCGGTGGGCGCAGCGTTGACGGGAGGCAAGAGGGCCTCCTCTCCGGATCCGGAGAGGAAAAGAAAAAGACCACACAGGCGGGGCGGCACCGCTGCGAAGGAGGCAAGCAAGGACAGCAAGAAGAAGGCCTTATCCTTCCAGACATCTGCCGAAGCCAAGAAAATGCCTCGACGAATAGTGTACGAGGCAGGTGAGCCCTTGCTCCCAGATGATGAGGTGCAGAGGTTGCCCACGCAGATGAAAATGCTCCATGACACGATCGTGATGAGGGCACGGAATCGGGATGATTATGTGCAACACTTTAAGGTCGAGGTGCCTAAAGATTATGGTTTCTTCCTCGACAGACACCACGACACCTTCGACATCAATTTGAAGATATCTTTATGTTGTTCAACCTCTTCCGGCTCGACACCATGCTCGTCAGGCTATGGGCGCTTTACCAAGCTCAAGAGTCGAGGCGTCTGCGCAGCTGCGCTTTTGGAATAATCGATCCGGTACTCATGAACGAGTACTATATAGCAGAAGCGAAGCAGGTCCTAACAGATTATATCACCGCCTCATTGATATACCATAAGGATAAGGACTACTTGCTCATGCCATACAACCCCCCGTAAGTTACTTACTAGCGTTCCTAGTTTGCTGTTCTTAATCACGTATCCCCGTCTGTTTATATTCCTTTGTTACCTTTTACGCAGCGACCACTGGATCCTCATCATCATCGACAAGTCTTCCAGATTCATATACTATTTTGATTCCCAAAGAAGTGCCAACCGGGACTTCTCAGGAATTAAGCAAGTTCTGGAAGACGCCTTTTGGGAATACAACTTGCGGGGGGGGAGGAGCAGAGAGCAAGAGCAAGAAGCTGACCCACAAATTCAACTTCCCTTACAGGCAACAGCCGGAAAATAGTGTTACATGTGGGTATTACGTCTGCGCTCACATGGACTCCTTCGTCATGTCCCAGAACCCTCAGTGGAGCCGGGACCAGTTCAATAACTTCATACACGACCTGGCGGAGGAAAAGTACAACTGGAGGAAGGACTTTGCCCGCATCCAGAAGACTTTCGCGTACGTCATCAACAACGACGTCATCCGGCCAAGCGGAGATTTCTACGCGGGAGTCCAATTACCCCCTTCCCGCCGCCCTGCAAGTACTAGCGAAGCGTCGTAGACGTAGATTAGTAGGGCTACTGAGAATAAACATTGTTAAATGCAATTGTTTGTCGTTTTAATTCGTTATAAACTTGTTTTTATATGTGTATTTACTATTTGTGATATTAATTTGGTATATGTGATTCGTATTTCTGATATTAAATGTTACATATGCTTAATATTTGACATATTAATTGCTGTATAATATTCATATTGCGTTTCTAGAAAATAATTTAAAAAAAAGTGTGATCATACTTTCACTGACGGGCACATAAACGTGCACGTCAGTGGAAATATATCATCGCTGACGGGCGAGGTATCACTGCCCGTCAGTGAAAGGTGTTGTCAGGATGTTTCCACGCGCCCTGAACTACCTCTCTGCTGACGGGCAAGTCGGGCCCGTCAGTAAAAGTTCACAACTACTGACGGGCACATAAACGTGCACGTCAGTGAAATTGTATCATCGCTGACGGGCCTAGTAAAATTGCCCGTCAGTGAAAGTAACAGTCAGGACGCCCTGAACCACATCTCTGCTGACGGGCCAGTTGGGCCCGTCAGTAATTGTTGACATCTACTGACGGGCTTCGTGCCCGTCAGTGAAAGTTGGACTTCCACTGACGCGACGTTAGTGACGGGCCGGAAACCCGTCAGTGAAGGGGTTTTAGTGCCCGTCAGTGAAGGCGTTTCCTGAGGTAGTGCGTCCTAGTTATCATAGTCACCATCAAAGCAATTGCAACAATGCTACTCCTCTTCCATATTTGGCCAAATCAACAAGTCATGTGAGTACATTGAAAGTATTCACAACATCCCACAAGGAATGTTAACATATGTATATATGCACGACTTTGCCCAAGAGTATGGCTCTATCCTAGGTGCATATCATGTGAAAAGTTAAGTTTTCATTTGTAGTAACAATAGTAATTTGCAAACAGAATAAATAAGCATATGAAAATTGTTTATGAAATAAAAAGTAACATATAATATCATCATTCCAGCACCAAACCGTCAATTGTAATTCCAACTAATTCCATATCTCTATAGCTCTGACTATCTCACTAGTGGGTAGCTTCGACCCTCATGTCATTATGCCCTGGTTCCTACATTCCCAAACATTTTGAAAATTGAGTCTAACCAATTTTGGCTCTGTCCATGTTATGTCCATGACCGAGAACACAACTATTCGAATAGATTTTAACACTCTACAGAAGGTTGTACGGCTTTACCCACAGGATATGAATCTCCCTTGTTGCCATGGCCACATGAGCACGCTTCACGAGGTGTCTTGGGAGGGATATCACAATGAGGCTTTTTGCCCGCATACACATAACAATGAACCCACTATATGAACTTATCTCACTATCCACAACTACCACTACCATGGCGTACTACCAAAATGAGTGTTCTATCTTTGTGTCGAGCAACCCCTGCGTTACCACAAGAAGCCTCTCAAAAGAAGCTCCAACAATTTTGCACTATCCTTCTAATGACAGACGGTTCAACGCTAGTTTTAAATAAGTTAATTGGCCAAGCCCTTCCCAATAGGGCATGTGGACGTACGTATTGAGCTTGGTTTAGTGGCACTAAAGTTCGGTTCTTAATTGATCCGAGCAAGACTCCAGCATTGACTTACATGTGTAAGCCTGAATTTACTTCTAACCTCAAGCTCCAACTTCATTCTCATTCTACCGAGCTCCAATTTAACTCTCACCCGGATCCAAAACCTTCACCACCAATACCAATTGGTTTTTGATTTTTGATAATACAATAGTTTTTGAAAAACTTTCCTTGGACAGAAAAATGTCATCTAAGAGTCCCATAACTGTCTTAAGTGATCTACAAATTTCTATTATTTTATCTAACATAGCGTGGCAAAGCATTTGCTAAGTATGTTTCATAAATCCCACTAAATAGGTTCTAATAGTGGGTAGCAATTCCTAGGGCGACAATGGTATTGGATAATATTTATCAAAGGAATAGCACATCAAAAATTAGGCATTAAATAATTTCTACATGAAATAGCATTGGTAATAACACTAAATGCAATTATGAGGCAAACAAAATATATGAATAAAATGTGGGTTCAACACGGTCAAGGTGGGTGCTTGCCTAGTTCAGGAATGTTTTGAATTCTCTTGGAATTTTCTCGGGGTCTATCGGTGCATCGTTGTCTATACGAAAAAAAAAGTAATAACGAAATATAAATAGAAACATAAATTCCAAACAAATCCAAAAATTACAAAAGTGGTATTGATGAAGGTTTTATGAAATTTTATGAATTCATAGAAAAGAATGGAGTGATTTGGAGTTAATATGAAGGAGATATGGATGGTTGAAGGTTTGCTAAATAGATAACAACCTCTGTTTAATTAAGCACGGGGTGAGGCATGGCGTTGAAGGCATAAAGGGAGAGGATGCCTTTGGCGATGGAACACATGACACGGGAAAGGACAGAAAGGGTTGTGCCTTCTAGTGGAGAAAACATAAGCACGAAAGACGTGGCCACTTAATCCGACAGTGGGACTAGGCTGACATATACAGGGGGGAAATTAACTAGTATAATCTAACAGTGGATCCCATTGGTTAGTGACACGTAGGCTTTTAAAATGTGCATCCAGGCCCTGACCATTGGGGCCCGCTTCGCTAGCCACCGCGGGAAACAGAGGCGGCTGCACTTCATCGGCGTTGCACATCGACAGTGATAGAGAGGGAGAGAGTGGCTGGTACCATCATGATCAGGGGACCAAGGCAATCACATTGGAGTAGAATTCAATCGCCAATAATCACCGGAGCAAAGACGACGTTAGTCGGACGGCGGACACGAATTGGGGCCCTGGTGATCTTTTTCTGGATTTGGTCACGCGAGTGAGTTTCTGAGGGCATAGGGAGGAGTTGGAAGGGAGGAATCAGATAATGGCTTATCAAGATGGCTAATTCCCACAGATCCTCCATCACAGCGCTCTCCTTTGGAAAGGAGGAAGGACTACGCGGTTCGAACTAGTGCACGGGTGGTAGTCCTACCAAGCAGAGGAGTGGAGCGGAGGGATTTGAGAGGTGCTTGAGGCCATTAAATAGGCTTGCGGTTGGTGCACTGTGGATCGTGTGCACAATCTAAGGAGGCTCACTGGTAGTAGCACGAGATCACGTTGCCACAAATACTGGAGCACAGGGGATGTTAGGCAGATGTTCTAGTGTGGAAACGTGACGGTACACAACCTATGGCGCTGTTGGAGTGGACGGGCACCAATGTGCACGGCTGCGATGTGGCGTGATGTGCGGCGAGCTCAACTCCATGTCGGGGCAGTAAAGGAGGAAGGCTGTGTGGCATGCGGTCTCATCATTGGGGTGGCGTCGTGGCAGGCGACATGGTGGTGCAGCCATTGGTCGGCATTGCTGCGCCCAGTGCGCGCTCTGGCACACCATGGCCATGCCGGCCATGACGTCCAGCCAAGGAGAGGAAGAGGGAGTGGAGGATGGGCTATCCGGTGGGTCCAGGACCCATTCGGCAATGAGAGGAGGACGAGAGAGGAGAGCAATGTTGGGTGGATGTAGATAAAAGCATAACGACACTGAATTCAAACTCAAGGTACATTTGAAAATGTTGCAGGATGGTTAAGGTTAAAAATAGGTTGTTTACACTAAGTAGATGACTATGGAATTTCCTCGGATATTTCAAAATAGTGGAAATAAGAATTTCATGACATAGCTCAAGTATGACTCAAATTCATATTGATCCACAAATCTTTTAACTAGATAGAGGAGGTTGATGATGGAGACAAACTCAGGATGGTGAGAAGGTGCTCCCATGATTTTTGGGGATTTTTGAGAAGCTTAGAAAGGGCATTAACCTAAGTTCAAACATGGCTCAAACTCAAATTTGAAACCATTTGAATTTTTTGTGCTGGTGGTCAAGATATTAGTTTGGAATCTGGTCAGGATTGATATCAGAAGGCTCGTGTGATTTTCTGGAAACGTATGGAGTGAAAAAGACCACATGTGATAATAGATCATTGTATTAGCCTTATTTCTAGTTTTTGAGTTTGGAAATTGAAAACTGATTCCAAAAGGGTATGTACCATTCAAAGATGATATGGGAAGCTGATAAATATTTGATTACTCATATTCCACTAGTTATGGAAATATTTTCCTTAGAATTTTCATAGACGAATATGTAGGTTTAGAGATTTTTGGGAAAAGACATGGAACTTAGAGAAAAGGAAAAGTGAGAATTAACAAGGGAGAAGGATGTGAGGTTTCTCTCACAAGATTATGAAATGTTGGTGAAGTGTATACCCAAATTTTTGGTAGAGAGCTGGTTTTGGGATCATAATTACCAACTTCATATTTTAGTAAAATCAAAAGTCAAAGAACAAAACATTATTAAGATTCAATTAAATAAGCAAAAGCAAATAAAAAATTTTACAAACCCATATTTTCCTATTATTAAAAACTAGGGTGTCAAACTGCTCCACTGGCTTGCTTGAACTATGCTTTTTGTTGCTAGCCTCCATGCGAAAACTATTACTTCCTAGGGAACATGAGCGCTCCAAATAAGCTTCTAGTTTTCTTGTTCCCTATGATAGTATCACTACCGTGACCACTAGGATCGTGAAGAAGGTGCTCCTAAAGGCCAAGACGGTATAAATGACCTATTCATATAGATAGGCCAAGAAGTTCCGAAACCCATTTCTAGACAGTCAAAATAGATGCTGCTTTCGAATGTCGAAACCTTCAAGTTCCATCTTGGAAGATCCGAGAACGTTCACTTTTTTGCATAACGGCTAGTTTTTAAGGGATTAACTATATAAACTCCAAGCCTCTTTGGACGAGTACAAAAGAAGTCTGTGATGAGTCTTATTACAGATGACATTAATGAACCGTCTTAGATGAAATGTCTAGGATGAGCCCTTTTGTAGTAATGACGAGCTTTCGAGCTACCTTTATAACTGGTATGGAGTAGTGTTTGGTAATCTCTAAGTAAGTTATAACACATCAGGAGTATAGTGAAGACCTCAGGTTTAGAGGCACAACATACACATTGTATGAGACCACAGATAACACAATTAACATTCTCGTAGTGTCTTATGGCAGGTCAGCTCAACCACATTTCTCCAATCTACACCCATTGACATCGAGCACTATGTCTATGATCTGTGAAACAAAAGATCATCTATCAACACACATGCTCATCGATGAGGCGATAACTTGTATGTGTCCCACGTGTGATTTCTGACCAACGACCTATTTAGAATGTGACATCAAAGAGATAATGATCTCGCAAACATCAAGTCATGTACTTCTTACCCAGTATCCATGATAGTCATTTGAGGGACGTTCTATACAAAGTCATAAACTTATGGCGATATCATCATATCGATGATTGCTTTTAGGGCATATCACCTTCAATAAATTTTTCATATTAGATGTGCTTGATGCTCAAAATATTCACAAAAGTTCCAGTGAATATTTTAGTACCCATATTAATAGCAAATTCATTTATTTTAGGTGTAGATAATAAAACATTGTATTATTTATTAATATGGTAGAATACCATAATCTGACTACTTTGCCTAGTGCTAGGGCTGAAGGAGTCCAAGGGTAAATGTGATCCCACAAAGCTGTAAAACCTAGTGGGTGGAGTTGTATATTCACAACATCACCACCCTGCCAAGGGTTTGTACCATACATAATATTTAGATGCCTCTAATATTTAGCATGTCATAAATCTCTATGAGGTGCTATACGTAAATGTCCCATATATTTATCAATTATATAGGTCTAAATTGCGTTGTGCAACTAGGTTTAGGGCCAGTCGATCTGGTATTCAGGTTTAATTAAGCGCTTAAGCCACATTACATATCAAGTTTTGAAAATACCACTCGCGCAAAAAAAAGATGATGTGTCTGTGTGATTTTGAAAATACCACTCGCGCAAAAAAAAAGATGATGTGTCTGTGTGTGCGTGTTTTTCTCTTTGACATCAATGGCTCTCCCACAAGTTAGTTTAAATACTAAATAGTATATAAGGGGCAAGAACAAGAAAAGTCAGAGGACGAACCCGCAACCACATATATCTGCATTTCATTTTTGGCAGGCTATCTGCACTTAGTTATTGACAGAAAATTGTCTCTTCGTTTCGTACTTATTTTATGTCACAAGTGCAAGGGCAGAAACACAAATCCAATTTTTATGAATATGAAATTGCGTGATGTGCCAACAAAGAGGTCACGACAGCTTCGATGAGGCCGTCGAAGAGTTGTCTGGAGCTTTGTACCTACTTTTTGAGATGGTAATCCTTAGTTTGGTCTTTACTGATTGGACTCGACGTTGATGACATTCTGCGCGGCGTACCAGCTCCTTAGGTTGAATATCTCGATCTGACTTTCACTGGTTAGATATGGCGATGACAAAGTGAGTCGTATCTCTGGTTGGAGCCGTTGTTTTGACGATTAAACCTAGCACTTTTTTGTTGCCTAGTTGTTGAGTTCGTGTGAACGATCTCCTGATGGTCCCTAACAAAGGGGATATATTGACATGGCCATAGGACGTAGATCAGTTTTTTCTTGGTTTGCTTTTTTTTGGCTATTTTCTTGACGAGTATGTGCATCTACACTGAGAGTAAAGCTTATAACATCTAAAGAAAGAATTTTCTTTCTCAAAAAACAAAATCTTCTGGGACTTACTGACATAATATTCACTTTCTAGATGACGTCAAATCCTGTCTGCAGTCCGATAAATATGATACTGTCGCTAAGTCGATTTTTTTTAATTTAAAAAAGAAGTCAATTTCTTTTTGCTTAAAAAGACAAAACAGAGGCTTGAATTACGATATTTTACATCCATAATACTTCCTCCGTTTAGAAATGCAAGACGATTTTTGATTAGTTAAGATAAGGTTTTGACCAACAATTACTTTATTAATATATAATTTATAAGATATAAAATTGGTATCATTAAATTTGAATTTAAAAGTACTATGATTATGATTTTGTATCATATAAACTATATATTAATAGAGTAAGTATTGGTCAAAGACTTGTCTTAATTAATCAAAATATGTCACATTTCTGGATGGAGGAAGCAACTAATTTCACATCCAGTTCTCCTAAAAATCATACTAAATTGATTTATTTAAAAATTCATAGTAATTACTACTCCCTCCGATTATAAATGTAAGTAGCTTTTGAATCTCATATAGTTAAATATTTTTAAGTTTGAGCATTGGTATAGAAAGAATTATGAACATTCATAAAATTACGAACATTCACAAAAATAAATTAATATTACTAGATTCACCATAAAATATATTTTTATAATATATAAGTTTTTATTTGATACAACATATTTTCTAAAAATTTGATAATTAAATTATTGACTATGTCAATATTGAAAACTACTTAACTTAACTTTTGATCGGATAGTAGTTTGTACTCCCTCTGTCCAAAAATGTAAGCCACACATACATCCTAAGATTTACAATTAGATCTATAATATATTGGTTATATGACACAAAAATGATATTATTAAAAAGTACTTCTAAAAATGAATCCAATAATACCACTTTTGTGCCACATAACTAAAATATTATAGGTCTAATTATAAATCTTAGAATACGTGTGTATTTTATATTTTTGGCGGACAGAGTAATGTCGAACAGAAAATACCTCTCAGCCTAATAAAAAGGAAAATAAAGAAAAAAGACAGGAGCTTGGAAGGCTTTAAATAAATTAGTGGCGCTCTCTCGTCGTCAACGGCATTCTTTATTTCTCTTCCATTCTTTCTTCTCCCCTCGCCTTCTCCTTCGGTGCTTTCCGTCTCAAATCCCTCTTCTTCTACTTCTGAGCGTATGTGTATATATACACACCCTAGGGGAATGAGGGGCAAGAAATGGGTCTTACTTTGATCGATTTGAGGTGGTTTGACTCTTTTCTGAAGGAATCTGAGTTAAAGGACCACCCTTTTACTGCTTCCCGGGAAGACGATTGCATTGTTTTCTTGAGAAAAGTTGGGCTTTTCAGCAGTTTTTGTGTGTTTTCCTGAAGGATTTAAGTGAAAGGAGACGCCTTTCGAGTTTAGATACTATCGAGGTGGAATTGGAGGTCTAGGGTGAAGAACCCTACTTTCACCGGTTCTTGGGTGGTTCGTTTTGCTTTCTCCAAGAATTTTGCTGGTTACTTGTGAGGACTAGTAGCTTTTAATGATGCTGGAGGGGTATTCTGTTGGTTAATTCCAGAATTTACAAGGGTGGAAGGAAGCATCTTTTGCTGATGCTTTTGAAGGAAGATTTGTTTCTTTCTTTCATTGAGAAACTGAGGTAAAAGGAACTAATTTTCTTTCTTGATCCCCTGGAACCTTTCGGTTCGATTTGTTCCCTTCAGGAATTCGAGAAACCTTCTTCGGCTTTTGGAGTGAGATAATTTTTGTATTCCTTTTCGGTGAATTTGGTATTATCGTTTCTGGGTGATTGGGAGAGAAGGGGCAATTTTTTAGCTCCTTTTGAGGTGGGAGGAGTGCTGATTTAGTGGTGTTCTTCAACAAGTAAATTTGGCACCCTCTAGCTAATTTTAGAGAGAATTGGGTCAAATTTCTTGGAAAAGGAGGCACTTGTCTGCTCCTACTGGATCTTTGTTTGTGGAGAGCTCGAAGTGGCTGATGGCGGTGAGTTGCTGTTTACACCATACTGATTGTGTTCCTTGAATTAGAACAGTTGCCAATATTACTTCTAGCACTTATGGTTGAGGCTTCTAGCATGAAGGAATCTATTATATTGTTAAAATGATGTTAAATAAGCTTCCACATGCGCTGGGCTATGAATTCCTACATTAATTGGAGAAATATAGAAAGATCAACACCGTTCATTTCGGTGGGTCTATATTATAAAGGTTCTGTGTATCTATATTAGAGCTGTTACATTTGTATAAGTACTAAAAATGTATTCCATTCATAAGCATTAGAGTTGTATAACAATTAAAACTCTACCTTCAAATATAAGCATATGTATTGTAGTATCTAGCTGCACATTTGCGAGGGAAATTTGACTAGTTAATTATACTTTCTGTTTCTTACTCTGTTGACAGCTCATTAACTTGTTACAGATGAACTAATTTGAAATTTCACTGCATTCGCAAGTATCGTGATTAACCAATTCTATCTGGTTACAGTACTAAGCCATTGATCTGTTTCATGTTAGTTTTTTATAGTGTATTTTTCAGTGCAAAGTTTATCAACTATGGATATATGGGACTGGGATAATGGTACTAATAAATGCTGATGCTTGGAACTTGGGAGTGTAATTATGAAATTATGGCCTACTTTATATTATAGGGAAGGGAAAAGGCACATCCATAGAGAACTTGTGACTGTTAAATTCAGGGAACATAACATAGAGATGCAAATGGTTGACCGGAACTTTTGGATGATAAAATAATAAAATTGGAATATCCTTGTTCTGTTCGTTGTTTCCATAATTTTCCTTGGACCTTTTCTCTACTGTTGCTGATTTTGGGTAGCTATAATTGTTACTACCAATTACTCTTAAACCGTGAAGAAATTTTCCAATCTTCATGGAACAAGTTATCGTTGAATATTTCTGTACTTACGAGTTCTGACTGTAATTGTCAGAATTAACTTATTATCCATGGATTTCTATGAATTAATTTATCTTTATTATGCAACTGAGAGTGAACAGCTGCAATATCGCATAGGGAATTTCCAAGGTTGATCTTATTTCAGTTGGTTTCAGCACAAGAATAAAAATCATACACACATTGACAATGCTTGTTAATTCATTTGGTCCAAACAGCAACACGGAATTCCTGCATTTGGAGACTGGGAGACCACTGGCAACACCCCTTACACGCAGAAGTTCGAAAACGTGCAAAGGAACAAGAAAACTGGCATTTCTTCCAACCCAAATGATCCAAGACGAAGCCCTGAACCTCCTCGCAAATCACCTTTGCATCCATCCACATATACACCTGAAGCCTTGGATCACAATCCAAAGTACCAGCCACATGCGAGAAAGCCTGAAACCGGTCATCGCCGGCCTACTGCATCCCCTTTCCACCATGAACCTGTGCCTCGGTGGAATGCGAACCCACTGCTCAAAGAACACCTGAACCAAGGTGGGTATGGTACCCCACATAGAAGCCCTTACAGAGCAACTGCTGGGGCTGCCTCTCCAATGCAAGCAGCCGATCCAGCGAGGCCTAAGCACATGCCAGCTGGAATGCAGACTCCAGAAAGGGGGGCCTCATCTGCAGGCCATGTTCCACTCACTCCTGGAAGGAGCAGAGGAAAGCATGGAGGCAGAGGCTATGAAGCTGTACCCTCTTGACCTCATTTCCATCTTTTCTGTTGCAACCGTCAGAAATGTGCAGTGAGTTTGGAGTTTCTAATGTGTATGGCTGTGACTGCACTTCTGAATCCAGGTTGAAGATGAAGTGACTGTACCACCATTTGGCGAGTGGGACGACGCTAATGCAGCGTCAGGGGAGAAGTACACCGGTATTTTCAACAGGGTCAGGGACGATAAGTTGTCCCCCAATTCTTCTGCCAAGCAACGACCATCCTATAGTGGCAACCAGGAACATAAAGTGCAACAGGTATGTGTAAGCTGCTCCTAGCTGTTGCCAGTTGTGACTAGTCCTCTAATAGGATTGTTGAGCTGTTCCAACAATAAAACAGAAATGCTTGGTATGATTTCAATAAAACTAATACTGGAACATATGCAAATTGGGTATTCAGTCTGTCCAGTCATGTAATGGTGAACCTAAGTATAAATACTGAATGCTTTTTATTTATTTGGTGGGTTGTGATCTGAACCAGGGATCTCAAAACAGTTTGGGGGCAGAAACTGGAACCTGGCCAATTTCCGTTCCCTAAGGTCTTTTCATAAAATCATCAATATTTGATGTTTGGACTAGATACTAGATAGCTTGTTGGTGTCGAAGATGATTTAGAAGGAGCAATAAGGGAGTGAACAGACCACTCTAATACTGGCTACCCAAAACCTGGGGACCAGTAAGTTCCTGCCGATTTTTCTGTGAATCCAGATCTGAATAGCTCCAATTCTCTGTTCTTAATGATCTTTTATTTGTATATGATTTATTTATTGAGTTGTTGGAAAACTATCAGCTCTGTCTGATAGTTTGAAGTTTCACGAGCTATCTGACCAGGCATTGCAGCAAAGATAGGTCAACCTACTCTTTCCTCAAACAAGTTAGCTGGATCACATCCCTCTGAATACTAAATCTTTGGGACGATAAATATATATGCACTGACCAACTTGCACAGTTGATCAGTATCAGCTAACTTTATATGAACTCAGTTGGTATTGTATATCTCATCGGGTTTTTTCTTCACCTTCACTATTAGTGTAGTCCTGTGGTTTAGTTCATTACACTCTTTATTCACAAATTGGTGATATGATTTCATTAAAAAAAGTTAGTGATATATGCGGTATATCTATTAATATTCATACACTTCTTTATTCACAAATTAGTTTGCATCCCAAGATAATGTTGAAATTAGTTTGCATCTCAATATTCATACCTCTATACACTAGAGGGTATTCTTGGAATCTTGGCAAGCCAAATTTATATGAACTGACCAACTTGTGTAACTAATCACTATCAGATGTATGAGGATAACAAAACAAAGCTACCCTGGTGTGCAATCGGCTCATTCGTTTTTGAATCATGTATGAGCAAAGCTGAATACTTGAGGCCACGCACTCAACTGAGACATCAACATTGAAAAAAGAAACAACTAAACATTGCATGCGCGACTGTCTTTGTGTTTGTGGAAACTATAGCTTTGACTATGAATAGAATACCATGAGCTGGACTAAAACGGAGTGCTAAATTTTGATGCCTTTAAGCACTGGAGATGTCAGTTTAGCTTAGGTCATTCAGGGCGATAAACTGCATTGGTCCAGTGAGTTGGGAAAAAAATTCCTGAATGCTCAACAGAGTAGCTTAGTTATTTATCAGCTCATAGCTTACTGAAATGAAACCTTATTGACTGATTTCTTTCCCTTTCAGATCTGCCCATGCAGTATACTGTGAAGAGATGACGAGAGATCTCCCAAGATGGACAACACTGTTCCCATGGTCAACATGCACTGGACTGTGTCACCTTCTGTGATTATTCTTTTCTTTTCTAAACTTATACTATGTGCCTTCCAGCAGGTCTAAAAATAAATTTTCATAAGAACGAGCTTTTCTACTTTGGGGAGGCCAAGAATTATAAGGCCCAATATACACAAGTTTTCGGTTGCGAGTTGAGTTCATTTTCATTCCGCTACCTTGGTATCCCAATGCATTTCAGAAAGCTCCGCAATAGCGACTGGAAACCGATTGAGGATCGTTTTGAGAAACGCCTCAGTAATTTAAAAGGGAAAAATCTGTCTGCAGGAGGTAGACTTGTTCTGGTTAACTTGGTTCTTTCTAGCTTGCCGATATTCATGCTCTCTTCTTTGAGGTACCTAAGGAGGTGTGCAAAGGCTTGGATTTCTATCGATCTCGATTTTTCTGCCAAAGCGATAAGCGGAAGTACAGACTCACAAAGTGGAGCGTTATATGCTGACCAAAAGAATAGGGTGGATTGGGTGTCTAGAACATTAGACAAAAAAAAATGCCTCCTCAGCAAATGGTTATTCAAGTTACTGAATGAGGATGGAGACTGGCAACGAGCGCTCAACAATAAAATATCTGCATGATAAGACACTTGCCCAAGTGGGTCCTTGCAGGAGGGATTCATAGTTCTAAAAAGACCTTATGAAGGTCAAGTATTATTTTTTTCTAGTTAGCCAAATTTAATCTCAATAATGGCAAATAGATAAGATTATAAATGACCGAGGGAGGAGACTCTCCGTGCAAGATACCCTATTTTGTACAATGTTGGGCGGAACAAACACATTATAGTGGCACAAGTGTTTTCAACGAACCCCTTGCATATTGAATTTTGATGAGCGATAATATGACCCAAATTAGGTGCATGGAATGATATGGTACATCAAGTGGCTTCGGTGGAAATTTGAGACATACAAGATACTTTTTCCTGGTCATTACATCAAAGTGGCCAATTTTTTGTCCAATTGATGTAGCATGCTCTAATGAACTTGGATGTCCAATCCACCATAAACAACATTGGAAACTGAAACTCCTGCTCAAGATTAAGATCTTTATATGGTACTTACAGCGAGAGGTTATTCTAATGAAAGATAATTGAGTTAAACATATGAATGGCAAGGGCACAAGTCCTGTTGTTTTTGTTAGCAACATGAAACAATTCAATATTTATTTTTTGATTGTTATATAGCTCAGCTAGCCTGGGGCATGGTCCATATTGCTTTCAACCTTTCACCACCAACATCGATTTTAAATTTGTTTGGAAATTGGTTGTATGGTGTAGATAGGAGGATACGGATGCTGATCCTCATTGGGGGCTAGGGTTATATGTAAGACTATTTGGTTATGCCGCAACGATGTTAGCTTTGACAGTAAATCTTTTTATTATCCAAGTAGTTTATCTTTAGGTGTGGTGACTTAATGCGGTCTTGTGCGCCCTCACAGAAGTTGGAATTCAAAGACAATATGGTCTAGGGGAGCACGCAGTTGGAGGCCGTGGTGATAGATTTTTTTCTCTACTAGCTGATGGTACACTTGCAGGAGATTAGACGATGAATTAAGCGCCTTGTGTTTTTTATTTTATTTTTTAGCACCTATTTATTTGGTTGTGCTAATGGCCTTTGAGCTATGTTTAAACTTTGAGACTTTGTAATAATGTGACTTTATTGGGGCTGTGTATCAAATTGGTGTAGAAACCCGAAGAGCAATAAAAATCTTTATTTTCAAAACAAAAATTATTTTCTTTCTTTTTCTGAAACCCATATCAAGTCAAATATGAGTAATGGTGAGGTTTCTTTGGGCAGCAATAATCATGAAGTTAATCACATTAAAAATACTGAAGTAAGGTCGTTCCTAAAAAAATCGATTAAACCTGCTACAACACATCAATTTGCGAATAAGGAGGATTATGAGTTTAATGACACACCTCCTCTACATCACCTGTGTTGTGATCGTACTGACGAAGTTATGGACAATGGTGTTGATCACCTATGCTGTGATCCACGGGCTGTGCCCCGCATGAAAAGTTCCAAATCATCCGAGAAAAAGGCTCATGTGCTATGTACACCAAAGAAGCCGCAAAATCAATCACATGGTTCTAAGTGAAAGAGATTTTCTAAAATAGCAGAGATCTTAGAGACTTGACTAAATATAGATATATCTCTGAATTAACGAAAGATCAACAATTGGACTTTGTTGCACTTCTCTAGACACGCGAGAGTGAGTTTCCAACTTCAACGTTGAAACCATCCATGCGGTGGTGAAGATTTTATGTGGCATTGCAAGCCTCCTCTTGGCAACTTAGGGTGCATTCTCCTTGGGGTCAATCTTATAAATTTTGATATCGGGTCAATTGTAGAAGGAGATTTCTATGCAAAGTTCCTTCTCCAAAATAGAATCGATGACTTCAAATGGAACCTCATGGGTGTTTACGGGGCTGCCCATAGACCATCCGATTTAGTCCGATCATGTAGTGCGGATTCATATCATCGCTCATTGGAGGTGATTTTAATATCATCTGATAGCCGGACAAAAACATAATACCAATTTTAATCCTAGATGGCCTTTCTTATTCAATGTTGTTATTGATAGCTTGGATCTGAGAGATATTGAGCTATCTGGGTGCATGTTCATGTGGGATAACTCATTGGACAACCTAACTCTCAAAAAAAAAGAGTGTTAATGAGCACGGAATGTGAATTAAAATTCCCCTGTGTCACGATTAATGCTTTAGATTGATCTCAATCCGACCATATTCTATTAATGTTAAATAGTAGGGTCTCCTCTCAAGCAATAAACCGACCCTTGTTTAAGTTTGAACTTGGGTGGTTGGCTCAGGATTGCTTTCATGCCATGGTGACGGATGTCTGGCACAAAGAAAGGAGGGGTCAATCAGCTATTGAAAATGGCAATATAAAATCCAGGGCTCCGGTAGCACCTAAGGGTTTGGCAAAAGGTACCAGCGAGACTTATTGACTGGAAAAGCAAGAGCTTCTATGACAAATAGATGAGATCAATAAAAAGGCTGAACCTAATGGGTTGTCGGACATGGAAATCACTATTAAAAAATATTCCAACAAAAGATTGGCTCAATTGCCTTGAGAGGAGAAAATTAAATGGGCCAAAGTTAAACATACACTAGAGAAAGATAGCAATACAAGCTATTTACATCTTGTTGCTAATGGTAAACATCATAAGCAATTAATCTTTAAACTTGAGCAAGACGAGGGGATAATCACCGGAGATGTACAATTAAAAAAATATCACCAAGTACTATAAGGGTTTGTTTGGAACCCCAGACAATAGCTTCTTTTGGATGGATGAAACTATCCGTTATGATATCCCTCAAGTGTTCGATGCCGAGAACATGTTCCTCACTTCACCTTTCTCTAGAAAGGACATGAAGGACACTATCTTCCAAATGGAGCATAATGAAGCACCAGGTCCTGACAATCTCCCTGCAAAATTCTATAATCCTTTTGAGACGTGATCAAGCAAGATCTAATGGCCTTATTCACTGACTTATACGGTGGAAACCTACCACTGTATAGTCTCAATTTTGGGGTTATCACAATTATACCAAAATCCCAAAATGCTACCACAATTTAGCAGTACAGGCCTATCTGTCTCCTCAATGTAAGCTTTAAAATCTTTAATAAAGTGGCAACTAATAGAATTGCTAGAATTACGGAGAATGTTGTTTGCCCAACCCAAATGGCATTCATGTCTAGGAGGAATACCTTAGAGGGTGTAGTAGTCTTCCATGAGACAATACATGAAATGCACATAAAAAATTAAATGGAGTCATTTTTAAAATATATTTTGAGAAGGCGTATGATAAGTGAAATAACATTTTCTTTAGCAAACTCAAAGAATGAAAGGGTTTTCCAATGTGTGGTGATCTTGGACTGAGAGCTTTGTCTCTAGCTGGAGTGTGGCCATTAAGGTCAATGACAATATTGGACCTTATTTTCAAACTAAAACAGGCTTTCAACAGGTTGATCCTCTCTCGCCCATCTTGTTCAATACTTTCCTAGACATGCTTGCAATTTTAAATGCTCGAGCTAAAGAGGGTGAACAGATTAGCGGGGTGGTACCCCACCTCATGGATGACAGTCTATCCATCTTACAGTATGCTGACGACAATATAATGTTCGTAGATCATGACCTTGAACAAGCCAAAAACTTAAAGCTTTCTTATGCGCCTTTGAGCAATTGTTGGGGCTCAAGATAAACTTCCATAAAAGCAAACTTTTTTGCTTTGAGGAAGCTAAGGAGGCCAAGCACCTGTACACTCAGTTATTTTGATGTGTTATTGGCACCTTTGTGTTTCGATATCTTGGGATCCCAATCCACTATCGTAAATTACTTAATATTGAATGGAAGGGGTTGATGGTCGTTTCGAAAAATGCCTAAGTAGTTGGAAGGGCAAGTATTTGTCTTTTGGTGGCAGACTAGTTCTAATAAACTCCGTCCTTACAAGTCTTCCTATATTCATGTTTTCTTTTTTTTGAGGTACCACATGGGGTTCTCAAATGACTGGACTACTTTCGCTCAAATTTTTCTGGCAAAGTGATAGTCATGAGAGAAAATATCGGCTAAAAAAATGAAGTATTTTGTGCCATCCTAAAGATCAAGGGGGTCTGGGCATCCAAGATCTAGATATTAAGAATATTTTTTTGATGTGAAAATGGTTCTTCAAACTCCTAAATGAAGACGTGATGTGGCAAAATTTACTTCGGAGTAAGTATCTAGGGTCCAAGACCCTAGCTCACGTGGAATCCAAGCAAGGGGACTCACAATTTTGTCGGTACTTATGAAAGTTAAGCACCACTTCTTTCAACATGGGACCTTCCAATTGCAGGATAGTGCCCAGACATGGTTTTGAGAGGATACTTGGCTAGGAAGTCACCCCTTACTGAACAATACCCCTGGCTATTCCATCTAGTCAAAAAATGACATGTTATGGTAACTGATGTACATTTTACAAACAGTGCCTCTAAATGTCTCTTTCGACAGAGCTATTATTGGTCCTGATATGAGGAATCTACAAGAACTGATGGTTCGAGTAGCTATCATTAAGTTATGACCAGATAGGGACACCTTTAAGTGGAACTTGCACCAAACAGGACAATTCTCGGTGAACTCAATGTATACTGCTATGGTACACCAAAAATGTCCCAGATATCAACCACTTTTTATGGAAATTAAAACTACCACTAAAGATAATCTTCACAAACGAAACTGGCAAGGAAATAGCAAATGTTGTTTTTCAAATAAACTATTCAACACATATATTTGGGTGTCAGTTTTCACACTTTGATTTGCCCAACGAATTATTCAGGCCGCATCTAACCTTCCACCTCCAACAAGTGTTTCCGATATGTTAGGAACTGGGTGCGCGAACTAGGGAAGGATTTAAAGTCTCACGGTTTAGTGGAGGTAGCTACATTATACTGGTCTATTTGGCTTTGTCGTAATGATGTAGTGTTTGATAAGAAGAAAATTTCTAACCCTTTTCAAGTGTTATACTCTTGTACACACTGCGTTCTTAGTCCTTACTACAGTCTATGGAGTCGAGGGAGATAGTGTACTCGACATGTGCAAGACTGGATGCCGTGGTCCGAAAGCTCTTCGCAGGACATGGATGGCGATTTAGTACAAGAATCTATGCCACTTAGTTGTTCATGGGGTTGTCAGCTACTTCTGGTTGTGTCTTTTCCTTTGTGTCTACTTTGTATGTGGTATTCGTGCAATTTGGGTTGATGCATGCTGGTGTGTGTAATCAGCGTGTTTTAGAACTCACTACTATTTTCTTGTAAGACCATTATAGTTATTGTTGGGGAAGGGGTCCCCCACGCTAGCCCGTTTTCGAAGTTTTCCGCATCCGCTATGAATGACCAAGCTGACGCTGTCAAGGGCAGCCACAGTGCTCATCATCGTCAAGTACTACATCGACGACGTGAAAGGCAACCTCAGTGCCCGTCTACGTCGACAAGGACTACCTCGACGTCCATCACCGTCGAGAACTACATCGACGTCATCAAGGACTACATCGACGACATCAAGGGCAACCTCAGTGCCCGTCGCCATCAAGGTCTACGTCGACGTCGTCAAGGACTATCTCGACGTCCGTCACTGTCGAGAACTACGTCGACATCGTCAAGAACTACATCGACGACGTCAAGGGCAACCTTAGCGCCCATCGTCATCAAGGTCTAGTCAACGTCGTTAAAGACTATCTCGACGTCTGTCACCGTCAAGAACTACGTCGACGTCGTCAAGGACCACCTTGACGTCCGTTATCGTCAAGGTCTACGTCGACGTCATCAAAAACCACCTCGACGTGCTTAGAGATTCCTCCAAAGATGTCAAAGAATATTCCTCAAAGATGTCAGAGAATATTCTTCCAATATCCTCTAAGGATGGGAAAATGACCATAATGCCCTTATAAATTCCCTCTCATGTGAGGGCAAAATTATAATATCACATTTTTCATTCTCAAACCCTATAAATACCCCCATAGGGTAGAGAGAGGGGGAGAACTCTTATAACCCTGATTCTACACTTCAACACAAAAGTAACTTTCACCTCGTTGTACACGTGGTGAGTTTCGCCTCCTCGTACATGACTCGTGTTTCACCCCCGTCGTACGTATCTCGTGCCTCACCTCGACGAACAATCCTAGCGTCATACTTGCTCGTACTCCTCGTGCACCACCGACAGTCGCTGTAGCCGATCGGGGGTGCCTAAAGTACACTGCATAGTCTTGTAGCTACGACAGTTATAATGTTGTACCTTGTGGCTGTGTGCTTTTCCGAATGCAAAATAAACTTTCCCATTCTCTAAATAAAAATATGCATGTACGGACAGTTGAATATTTGCACAGCTTTGTATAAGTATATATGGAGAATACCATTTAGCTCCGTAACATACCATATTTCAGAGTTTCTCTTTCCTATCTTGTCATGATTGTTACTCCTCAGGATTGTCTCTTGAAAAAGTTATTACTTCTCAGGAACTCTGCTGTATAAGCAGCTCATGCAAATATCAATGGTGTTTACATTTATTTTTTTTCATCAACAAATTGCCAAGAAGTGCTTAATTCCATCAAATTTCATAGGCTGCTCTTTCAGAAAACCATCGAGTTCCCACATTATGCTAGACTGAATGAGACATGAGTAGCACCATTTGCATGATAGACATCTTCAGAATTTCTGAAGGTAGCTGAAAAGTGATGCAAGAAACAAAAAGCACATGTATGATGGATCATGTTGAGAAAGGAAAGAAGGATATGTACAAATTTACAAGATCACAGAACAACTGGTCAACTGCTACAGCTGTTTGTTCAACCGGTGAAAGACACAGTAATCCACTGGGCCCACTTGCAGACAGACGACAAGTATGCGTGATATATAACCGATGGGGTGCCGTGCCATATCATAGGAGCTGGGCAAGGAATGCATGAGCGCAATTCAAGCGAGGGACAAAACAACGTGAAAGACAATTAATTTGTGGATGGACCAGTTAACTTTCGTTCTATCCTTCTATAACAGCAAAATATCATAATTTTATTCTTTTGTTACAGCAACATCCTCATCACTAAATCACCATAAAATGTCATCCAAGGCTCGTTTCCAGTTTCTGGCCTGGCTCCCGCCGGTGGCCGAAAGCCAGATTTTGACCTGTTATCGGCGGGACCAGTCAAATCTGAAACGGTCATGGATTTCCAAATTCAACATTCAATGACTGGCAACGGAAACAGAACAATACATGTCCAGGTGTGTTCATACAATTATGTTATTTTAAGCTTCTTTGGTGCTGCAGTCCGGCTGCCTTTCATATAACTCAAAAGATACTACAGATTTGGATTTAAAAAATTGACATCTACTTTTTAATCTTACTCAAAGCTACACTTGCCGGCCATAGATCCAGCTGAAAGGAACAACCGGTGCCTGCTTCGCCCTCGCCTGAGCTCGCTCCTCCAGCTTCTTGAACCTTGGTCCCAGGGAGCAGAGAAACTCCTGCGCACGCCTCCCTTCCCCGGACAGCCCGGTAAGGTCGGCGACGTTCCACCTCTGGACCAGGAACTCGAGGATATCGGCGTAGTCCCTGGCAGTGTAGACGCCCAGCCGCTGCGCCACCGCGCTGAAGTGCTCAAACAGGTTGTCCTCCTGCCCGTCGTACATCAGGTGGGCGGGCATCCTGATCTTCTTCCTCATCATGGCAGCGAATTCCAGCACCGTGTAGTCGGGGTCGACCTCGAAGAGCTTCTCCACGATCTTGGTGTAGGCCGTCTCGTGGCGCTTCTCGTCGGCCGCTATGGTGCCGCATATCTGCGCCAGCTTGAGGTCCCCGTACTTCTTGGCGTGCCTCGCGGTGTTGCCGTGAGATACGAAGGTCGCCCTCTCTTGGAATGATGTGTAAATGAAAGCTTGATAGGGATTGTTTTCAGTCTTTGGATCCTACATAAAGCAAGAACAGCACAAGGTAGGGTTACAGCAAAACTGTATCTTTAACTAGCAAGGTATATATTATGTACGTTGCTCGATCAAGGTTGCCAATTGTAAGTCCTATGCTTATTTGCCTTACCATTCCAGCACCAATCAGATACTGTATGGTCTTCTCAATCTGCCTCATGTCAACCTTGCCAGTGAGGTACATATACTTGTTCATGAGATCACCGTGCCTGTTCTCCTCGGCCGTCCACGCCCTTGTCCAGATAGCCCAGCTGGTCGGGCTGGTGCCGGTCTCGTCGCGGACGCCGCCGTCGAGGATATTGAGCATCGTCTGGTACGTAGGGAGCGCTTCCTCAGTGACCATGTGTCCAACCAAGCAAACGAAGTAGTCGTCCGGGATTTCCTCGGCCCGCTCCCTCAGCTCCTTGACCTCATCGTAGAACCCCTCGGAGGAAGGGTCCGGCAGGTAGTCCTGCGGCTGCCAGGATTTCTCGACCGGCTTCAGGAGGACCAGGATGTTGTCCTCTGCCCAGCGGTTCAGCGAGTCGAAGATCTCCTTCTTTTGAGGTGGCAATGAGCGGGTCACCTGGACACGGAGAGGCGCTTCGCGAGGAGGGGCGAAGGGAACTTTGGGAGTTCCCCTTCATGAGCAACACAAAGTAGCTTCAGGATTGGAAGAAGAGTAGTGCAAAATGGAAGTAAATGCCTATGAATATCTAGATTGGATACTCATAAAAGAAAGAATAGCTAGATTACTGAAACATCTATGCTTTTTCTCCCAGCAAATTTAGCCCGGTTCATACAAATTAATTATTGTAACATCCAGAACTCATGAACATTGTGGTGATGAGTCCAAAATTGGTTGCTCTAGTTTTCATGAAGCAATCCTTGATTCTATTCTAATACTCTTCTCAAGCACTGAGGCACACTATCTGCAACTAAGTGTAAGAGTAACAAGGGTATCTAACATTTTTTTAAGAGAACACCAGCCTATTCTCAGCTAATTAAAATGGCATGGCTTAGTCAAAATAGAAACATTATTTACAAATATACTGCTAACAGAAGGAGTACATCATATATCACTACATCAGCATATTAGTGGCACACCATGAGAACAAAAAATTAACGGAAGTCCACTAAATTCATATATCTCATAAATTTTACCATCTATGCATGACAGTCACTTGTGAAGGCACACCGGACTTAGTACAACCTACTATATTATGCAGCTAAACACTGGATGTTGGTCTAAAACGTGATGTGCTCATGAGCATTTTACTCCACTCCACCAGTAGAAGTACATCATGCTTTTGGGATTCTGCAGGTAAGTATTCTGAGCCCTAGAACTACAGTAACAAACTAACAAGCAGCAGCAAACATGGAAATAAAGCCCAATATGTTCCAACCAGCACACAACTAACAGCATCCAAAAGGACATAAACAATATTTTGATGGTGCAATGCAACTGACCTGTAGGATTTATTGCATATGCTCAAAGGGAACAAAGTGCAAAACAAATCCATACAAGAAATAGTAGCTAACTCTATAAACAAAAATAATAAAAATGAAGAAGAATTATTATTTTGATGCGCAATAACCAAATCAGTTTGAAATAAGGCGTACAAAGAGAAATTCCCAGAACTCAACTCTCCAATCTTCACGTGACCAGTAAAGTAAGATTATGATGACAAAAGCAGCAGCAAACACATAAATGACAAAACAAATGAACAGTTTCTTTGATGACCGAATTCAGTTCAATCTTGGAACACGTATAACCTACAGGAAACCCGTTCCCAAAATCAAAGATTCAGCCATTCCCAAAATCCAAGAACCACGCACCATCTCTCATGTCCTAGAAATAAAGTATCAGCCCAACCAAGATCACAGAACCGAAGCAAGCACTACCGGCAAGATTCAAGAACAGGAAAGGATTACATAACCCAATAAGCAAGAATCTCGGCTTGATGAAGAGGAGGAACAGAGCTCACTTGGCTTTGGAAGCCATAGCCACCACCGTGGAGAAGGCTCCACTGGCTCTCCTCCTCGGGCAAGAAGACGATGAAGGTGCATGGAAGGCACTGCAGGAAGAGAGGGATGCCATGAGATACATGACCATTACCAGTCCACCACCACCACTTGCAGAGTTTGGTTTGGAGTTTTGCAGTGCTTCAGATTCTGCTCCTGGTGACCTCCGCGCATCTTATGGAGCTGCGGCAGGCAGCGAGTACTAGTAGTAGTAGTATTAAGGGGAGGAGGGAAACTGATTTACTTTTGGTTTTTCTTCTTTGTTCTCACCTGACATCTTGTGCAACTGTTTAAGGTTATCCACTGCCCAACCTCCTTTTGTTGTATTGCACCAAGATCAGTTCCTAAAGGTCGACTTACCTACTAGTAGGTGCAGAAATGAATATAAATAATCTGAAATCGACAGAATGCAGATATGGTTTCGACTTTACATCCGAAAAGTAGTTTATTCACTGTACGAATTTGTGAAATACGGATTTGATTATATATTAGATTTTTCCCATTCGAAATTTTGTACTCTCCTCCTCCAAAATCATTTCAGATTTGTATATGATTTGTTGCAGAATATCAAACCAGTTATACATCTTTGTAATTTAGCGTCTATTTATGTTCCGTGAGCAAAATTCGTACAATGATTTATAGTGCTGCATGCGAGAATCTTGCAGTGTTCAAATTATGTGGATGTTCGAGTTCGACCGAATCAAGTATACATTAGATCCAAATCCGTATTCAATCTCTGTCAGAATTCATATTTTAATCCAACAAATATCTGCATTCCCATACGAATTAAAAATATGGCTGCAAACTTGCTGAAGGTCAATATGTCTTTGCATTCGATCTCATTCCACCCCATTACCCCAGCCTAGATAATACAGTGAGCAACGTTCACAGAGTGACTTTGCACAGTTGGACGTATTATTGGGATGCTTGTGCATGCATTCACTGAAATAGTGTGGTGCGTGCTTGCAGGGTGCGTGAGAAGCTAGAAATGGTCACCTCTCTATGCGCCAATATATACGTATCGTTTTCCTCCTGAAGCTCCTGCATCAAGAATGCATGATCAGAAAGACAGAAACCATTTGGTACAACTGGGCATAAAACTCTTCCTAAGAAAAAATATTAGTACCTTTCTTTTTCTACTACATTGGCAGAATTCACTCATGTTGGTTTTAGCCCAACATGTAACGTCTGAAGAAAACTGGAGACCAAAGAACTACTCAACTCGACATACAACTAAATATGGAATTAATTGGCTTGAGTGAGTTTCACTTGTTCTTGTGCAGCTCTGGGGACTGTTTGCAACAGTTTCATTACTGCACTTGAGCATTCGTTTGCAACAATCTTTTATTCTTTCTAGGATCCACTAGTAACTAATTAATCGGCGAGAGCTACAGGGAGCATGAATTAACGAGAGAATTTGTGTGATGAGACTTCGCCGATTCTTACGTGTGCCATCCCCAAACTCGTAGTTCTGTGTGTAAAATCTAAACAAACAGGTAGACTGCTCGGTGCCATTTTTAACCTGAGAAGGAAGTTCTAACTGTTGAAAGTATCATTGTGCCATCAGCAGAGACCTTTTGTATATGCCACTGTGTATTGGAAAACATAATTGTGCTAATTATTCTTAAATTAACCATGGCATGCCAATTAATTGTTGGGTCGTAAGGTCAGAGGATTTTTGGACGCCCGCGTTGCTCTCCCGAGCGGCTCGGGCGGAAACCCTAGCCGCACCGAACCTCCTCCATCCCCTTCCTCCCTCCTCGCCGCCACCGGAGGAAGCCGCCGGCAAAGCCCGCGTAGCGGACGGTGGCGGCGGGGCCTCTCTTTCCGGGCTTGGCGGGCAGATTGGAGCCGACGAGCTCGCCCCGTCTCGGAGTCGTGGCGGCGGTTTCGTCGAGAGTTTCAGCAGCGGCGGCGGCTCGTGTCGCCGTGGCGGCGCCGTCTAGCAGAGAGCGCTCCTCGGCCCCCCGCCATCGCATGCGGGGGCAGCGGCCTCCGCCGCCCTTCGGTCCCCCTTTCCCCTCACCAGATCTACGCGCCCTGGCCAGATCCGTGCGCTCCGGCCATGGGAGATTTGCGCGCCCCGGTGCTCGGCGGCGTGCAGGCGAAGGCGTACGTCCGATGGAGGCAGGTGTGCGGCTTGGAGGATTTTGGACGGCCGGAGTGGTGCCTTGGGGCGTGAAGCTCGGCTGCGGGGATTCGGGGGTCGGCGGGGATGCCTTGAGGCGCTGAACTCGGGCAGCTGGCGGAGGATAGCCGTTGCAGGCACAGGGTACAGGGTACAGGTGGTGGTGGTCTCTCAGGTCGATTCTCCGACGTGTTCTAACGACAGGCTCGGTGGTGCTAGGATCTTCGGGCGAAAGCTCTCCTCAGTCCTTGACTGATGCCGGCAATGGTGGCGCTCGAGTGCGTCATGTTCCTTCTTGAAGGCTTTGTCGTTTGAATCTCACCATCCAAGGTATCTCCAGGAGAAATCCGAAGAACCGGCTCGTTGGTTCGGGCGACGGTGGCGTCTCAACGTCACTCCCCCCTTGGGGGCGTCGCCTTGGAGTCCTGAAGTTGGCGGGTTCGAGGTCGGCATGTGAACCGGAGGTTGACAGGTGTTGAGGCTTCGGGTTGCACCGGCAGGGCTGATGTGCAGATGACATTGGGCAGTGCGTTTCGTCAGTCCTATCGATGTTGGAAAGGCGTCTCTGGTCCTCGCCTCTCTTCTTTCTGGTGCAGGACCTCCCTTTCGGGCGTCGACTGCTCCGGCAAGCGTGGCCGTGGGCAGGCTTGTCCCAACGCGACAGATGGATGGGCTTTTTGATTGCTGAGATGAAGTCGAAGTCGCTTGATCGTGAGCGCGTGGCGCGATGGAGCGATGAGTGATGGACGATAACATTGCAGGCAGTCTTTGAGCCCGGTTTCGTCTGTGTTTGTTTGGGTTGGCCGGTTTATCAGTGTTGCTGTCTCGTCGGTTCTAGCTGTGGACCTAGTTTAGCTAGGTAGCTTCCCGACGTCTTGTCGCAGGGGAGGCGTTTGCCGGGGTTTTCGCACGGTTTTCCTTTAATAAACTGTGTTGTGTACGGTTTTCGACCCGGTTTTCCTCATAAACGGGGCCAATTCTCTTCTTCTTAATAGAATCGCAGGGAGCTCCCTGCCCCTTTCGAGGTGTTGCTTCGAAAAAACCATGGCATGCCTGTGTATCTGAGTTCAAAAGTTTATGAAAATATTTACCCAGAGTACAGTCAAATGATGAAGCACCCGATCTGATCCAAATACCTCATTTAAATTCAAGGAAAAATTCTAGTTTTCAACCTTAAACTCTTATCTGAGTTCACATTTCAACCTTGAATTTTACAACGGTCCGATTTAGGACTCTTAACTCTTAGTACTATTTTCAACCCCACTTAGTGTTGGCCCCTTTGAATAGGTTTGACCTCGATATTCACCATGTGGCTGTGACATCACACAATAAGAGCCCACATATAATTAATTTCCTCTCTCCTTTGACCAAATGTTGTCCCAAATCTAGTCGCCGACCACACCTCCATCGCTGCTCTCAGCTGAGCCCGCTTCCGTGACCTCAATGCAGCTGCCCTTGAGATCCTTGACGTTGTCCAGTAGCTCGTCACCCTCAGTTAGGCCTCTTAGCCGCCAAGCCCTCGCTGCAGGCTTGCGATTGGAGGTGGTGGCAGCGACTCGGATAGGCATGGAGATGGGGAAGAAGGTGATTGCCGATTGGAGAATATGGAGAAAAGTGAGACGAGATGGGAGAAAGAGTGAATGACATGTGGGCCCCCTGTTGGGTGATGTGGCAGCCACATGGCGTATACTGGGGCAAAGTGGGCAAAATTAGGTGGGGTTAAAAATCGAACAGTATTAATGAGTTTATGGTCCTAAATGGGGCCATTTTAAAATTGGAGGTTGAAATATGAATTCGATTAAGAGTTTAAAATTAAAAATAAATATTTTTATAAATTCAATGGTATCAGATGTCAGAAAGAAACGATTAACACTCATGGATGTAGCAATCATGTCCTAATATCAAATAAACCAATCTCACTAGCCTCCGATGATCAAATACCAAAGAACTCGCATCTGAAGGCTTAGAAACGCCATTAGTGTCAGATCATGATTCTTCCATCCCAGGGTATCCCAGGGCATGTCTATAATACCTACAACATTTGTTTATTAAGCAAAGATGCACCACATGCTTGCATAGTGCAATATTAGACTTGTGCGTAAGAGCACATGCCTTCTCAAATATGGACCAAATCACTCTGCATAGCCAAAGATTTTAGTTCCGTTTCATGACCCTCAGATAGGCCGAATGTTTTGTGCCAGGGTTTTGGAGAGGGAGAGAGAGACTCCCACCATAGAAGAAATATTTCTTCTATTTTCTTTGCTTAATCTGAGAGGGTAAACACTAGTCATTTATATATAGGACGACTCTCGACTCCAATACACAAGTATGGATCCAAACCTTAACTCTCAAATCCTAATCTTAACTAACTTTATCTCTAAGATAGCAATCGTCACTTTATTAATTTACAGAGACAGCTGCTACCTGGGTAGTTTGTCGTATGGGCCTTGGCCCAAAACATCGTGTCCCTCGGGCATATGCAGTTTGTCCTCGAGCTGCCGGAGGGCGGCCATTGTTGGAGCCCAGGGAAGCCCCGAAGGGCATGACGTCCGCTCTCTTGGACAGCGAACGAGGGTTGCCACTCATGGGTCCTGATCCCTAAATGGAGACCCCTCTGCCTCAGCTGGTCCTTCGCTAACCCAAACTGAATAAGGTCTTAGAGTTCAAGATGGCAAACGGGTACCCAATACCTGATACCTGACGAGGATTTACCTATTTAGAAATCGCGTATGGAAAATTTTTTTACCCGCGGACATATTAATGGGCAAAATTCGTTGCCTACCGGGTAAATCGGGGACGAGGATGGGACCCTATTACCCGTCCCTGATACCTACCGGGTACCCATTAGTACCTATGACATGTGGGTCTGCGGCATAAAATCAAACAAAAAATTATTATATACCACAATTCCACCCACAGGCCCACAACCCATAGCCTTTTCAGCCCACAACTAGCCTATTTTTATCGGGTATGGATACCCGTCGGAGCCCCGGTACCCAACGGGTAACAGGGACGGAGAAAAATTGTACCCGGGCGGGTAAACGGATACGGGTAGCGGGCAAATTAGAGGAAGCGGGTACGGGGATCTTACCCCGCCGGGTATTATAGCCATTGCCATCTTGACTTGGAGTACATGTGCATGAATGCAACACTACCACTGCCACTGGATGTAGCACCAACACCACCATATCTAGAAGGAGTAGGGCTCTTGTCGGATGGGAAGCTATTTTTTGCTTCCACCATATCTAGAAGAAGGGGCAGCATCATCGTCCCCCCGCAAGATATCCACTACCGTCTATCTACGTGGAAGACCACACTACCGTCCGGTTGGAGTCACCGCCGCTCAAGAGCAGTATCGCCTCTACCGTTGTATGCTCAAGTAGTGAACTCGCAAAAGTAGTGGACACGATGAAAGTGGGCAACCCCGCCATCCTTGAACTCAAGCAGAATCTGCAACTTCCCTCTCATTTCTCATGTTGGCATCCGTAAGAGAATTTCTATTTTGTTTGTTCTGATTTTAGGATAAATTTTAAAATAGGGGTCTAAGGCTCGGTTGACCGAAATTTTGCTAAATCTAAGTCGATGATATGAGCCTTATGATCTTGATTGACGGTAACCAGGTAGTTACATACTTTAGAAACTATGTCCAGCTTTAAGTTTAAAAATGTGCAAATGGACAGTTGCATATTCAGAAATGTAAAGTTGTACACAAAGTTTAGGCTTGATAAATGTACAACTTGATTGATTGAATTTTGCGATCAGGGAATAGCAAATCCGTTTTAAAAAGGTACATGTAACTAAAATCTTAAGAAGGTGTTTGGTTCATGATTTGTACCATAAACCTTTTACGGTGGTAACAGATAATGTTAAATCATGGTTTTTTTGGGGTGGGCCGTAATAGGATAACACGGTATCAAATCCCGGTCCAGTAGAAATCTGATTCCACCCAAAACCCTATGTTATGGGAAAGCGATACACCACGTGTCTGAGCCCTTCTCCCCACGATCTCTTCTTCTCTATGATCTCCTTTGGCTAATTGTTACCGCAGTAGCAACTCACGCATTCCTCGAATCATCCTATTCCTTCGCCCTTGGTGACCCGTCCTCCTGCTGTTCCCTATCCCCATCTCCGTTGGACAACCAGGGCATGCACAAGGCCACAACACCGTCAACCTCTCCTCTACTAACCAAAGAAGAAGAGCAGAAGGGGACGACAGGCTGAGGAGGGGAGAATGTAGGGCACGGTGAAGATCCAGCGATTGGAGAAGCAACACGAGACGGAGCGCTAGAATATCGAGGAGCTCAAGAGCAAGAACACCGACCTAGCCTCCTTCAGTTCGGCTCCAACACCTCCGAGGTGACATCATCACAACGTCCCCATGTCCAAATCTGGCAGCCTCTGTACCATCACCATCGTGTGAAATCTCCAGACACAAGCCATCGATGAACCTCGTCAAGAAATACAAAGGATGGACAGATTTAGAGCAAGAAACAAGATGGTTCATGAGATCCTCAAAGCGGTCAATATACTCAGAAACTGAACCAATCTGACACAAAAGAATAAACTGGTGGATCAATTGTTGGTGTTGATCTCGACCAAATTTAGTGCACAACAACTCACAAAACCCCTGCCAATCTAAGTTGGAATTTGGCCTCCTCACCGACTGAAGCCAAAACCGCAGTGATGGAACAAAAATTTAGAGTTGACATGGAGATCCAATACATCAGATCAACTAAGTACATGGTGAAGTACTACTGATGTTGAGATTTCCACAATCGTGAATTCTCTCTCTCCGGATTGAATTGGGGGGACTGCCATGGTGGGAAGGACAGGACCCATTCCTGATGTTTCGGAATTGGTTGATAGAGGAATGTAGACAAACCCAAGGATCAGTCCATGGGAAGAGTAAAGGACACACGCGACCGGAGGAAGCGCTGGAACCGTCGGGACCCCCACGCCTGCCCTCGGTGGAGTGAATGCTCATCGTGGCTAGATTGCCCTGGGGCCGACCATGATGATTCGTCGACACCTCAGGGCGAGGTGAAATGATGCCACCTGGTACGGAAGACGACATCGAGAGCAGGTCAATCGCTCCGTTTGGCTTGGGATGGACTTGTGACTGCAGCTAGATCAGCGCCTCTTGAAGATCGGAGACACAAGCCTCCAGATTCGGCCTCCAAGTGGTGAAGCCGTCAACCTTGGAGGAGAGTCGAAGGATCCGCGGAACTTCTTCTTCATCTCGTCAAAGCTCTTGAGCAAGGCCTTGATGCCCTCATCTACAACGACTTCTTCATGCTGCAAGTCTAGATGATTGAAGCCGCTAGAGTTTTGGGGAAGGGTGGTGGTCTCGCTCTCATACCAACCGATAAGGTACCAGTTCTATTACAAGTATAGTAAAGAACAAAATGGGATTCATAGGAGTGAGAGCCGAGAGGTAGAAGAAGATTGCCTTTAGCCGCGATCCCAATGGATACCTTACAGCTACAAGCGAGCAAAACAATATATGCAACTACGCCAGCCTCCTTGTGGACTTGGGCTTGACGTTTATCCAGTCCCCTCCGATGCACCGTGGATTGGGCTTCCTTGCCCGTGCCTTCCTCAGGGACTGGGCTTCACTTGGTGCTTCATCTGATAATCACCATTAATACATAATTTGAAGTTCTAACTAAATAACAACTAAATTGACGAAAACTTATTCTGAATAATGCAATTCTTCCTCTGACGCAGCTTCTACTTGACAACATTAAACCTCAATGACAGTCTTCTGGAACCATAGCACCTGGAAATTGTAAAATCACATGAAGATTGATTAGGCACTGCAAGATATTAGACAACAAAGACATGACCACAAGTCCTCATTGGAGTTCCAAATTTGAGATCAAGTGTGCTTAGAACAAGAAACAGACAAATATGAGAGAAGGATAGCGAAAATCACGAGACAAAATTTACATGACATAACAAAATTCATCATCCAAAGGCTAAATGAATAAAACAACGTCATCTTCTGAAATTAAGAGACGTATCTACTGAAAATTGGAGGGGTGGGTTACGGCTCCATTGTTTCCTCACTAATGATGAAGGTTTAGTATGCAGCATAATGGACACTTGCTATCTTTAGATGAATCAGGCAGGTTATTAATTTGCAAGAACAACAGTACACATACGAATACTTTTACTAAAACATATGCAAGCTTATTGCTGATTCCCGATAGGCTAAGCATATCATCCACAACATGCAAAAAAGGGAAGACATGATTTCTATCAGAAAACAGGACTAATAATCAAGTGGGTAACAAGAGCTTGTCAGCTATCAGCTAATTGTCCAGATAGCACAGAGTATCTGCATGCTTACTTTATCTGATCATGTATCTTCAGATCTGGATTTCTTTTTGGGCTGAGAGCTTGTGGTTAAGTTAATCCACTTAACTACAGAATTATCATTTAGAGAACTCAAATTTAGAAGTAGAATCATGGCATTATCTTCATTCATAAGTAGTAGTACATAAGGTGAATCTACAACTCTGAGGAAATTATTGTGAAAACTTCATCTTTTAACTAATCATAAACTATTAGCAATTCAAGTGTAGAGTGAGAGTCCATCAGCCAATTATTCTAAAAACTTCATCTTTTAACTAATCACAACACTAATTATTATGAAAATCATTTTGAAATTGTACAGCCTGCTACCAGATTGAATACAATCAAACCAAACTTGGATCATGATTAGGAAAATTACACTAATCAACTAACCGGCGCAAAAGATCCATCAGCCAAGAACCTGCTGCACAGGCAAGAAGACCAAGTATATACGTACGGATTTAGACCGGTGGAGGACTGGAGGAGAAGGACACCGTCACGGAAGACGCCGGCGACGGAGGAAGAGCTGGAGGACGCCGGCTGAGAGGAGTACCGGAGGAGAGCGGCGGCGGCGTAACCCTCGCGGCGATGGTGGAGGATCGGAGGAAGGCGGTGGCCAGCGGCACAACCCTCGCTTCGTCCTCGGAAGCTCGGAGCGCCGGAGGAGGACGGCCGGTGGCGACGGTGGAGGATCGGAGGAAGACGCCGGCGGCGGCGATGGCGCAACGGCGCAACCCAAGTCATCGCCTCGTCGGGTTGGGTCATGTGCTCAGTTCAGCGCCTGTTCCCAAAGTCCCAACCCATGGGTTGAATCCATTTCAGTTTTTCTAGTCTCAGCCCCATTTGCCTCTCAACCCGCACCAATCCAACCCGTTTGATCCTTATACCCGTTTCAACCCAATCCAGATGGAGCCACGTCAATACCCGCACCAAAGGAGAAAAAAAAAGACAAAATTAGCACCATACGAGTTTCAATGCCAAAACTAGCTCCTTCGGAGAGACAATGTCAAATTTATCCCCGCGACACACGGGGCACACAACACATGGTTATATCATGGCCCCCTAGCGCGACGCATGGAAATCACGGATACGATCTGCGATGGGGCACGAAACACGTGCCTCCCGCGACACGCCCATCATCGCGGCCTCGGCCCGCGACGCGCCCGGCATCGTGGTCCAGGCCCACGACGTGCCCCGCGCCGCGGCTCAGGCTCGCGACGTGTCAGGCCATCGCGCCTACGGCCCGCGACAGTGCTGGCCCAGTATCTAATTACGTGGAATAAAAATATGTCGGAACTAGGTTTTAAACCCAAACCTTATCTATTTTCTCAATCTCTCCAAACCAACTAGGCTAGCTAGTTTTTCTCTCCAAACAACAAACTATATACCTAGTAGTCATATAAAATTGGTACTCAACATACCAGGCTCATCGCGGGCTTGGGCCGCGGTGCAGGGTGCATCGCAAGCTTGGGCCGAGATGACAGGCGCATCGTGGTCCTAGGCTGCGATGATATCCGTGTCACGGGAGGCAGATGTTTCGGCACCCTGTCGCGGATCGTACCCGTATTTTCCATGCGTCATGCTGGGGGCCGCGATATAGCCACGTGTCATGTACACCGTGCATCGCGGGGACAAATTCAATGTTATCCCTTGAGGGAACTAGTTCTAACATTAAAACTGGATTGAGGGCTAATTTTACTTTTTTTTCCCATAAAAAAACCATTTGAACCCGCACCGATCCCAGGCTGGGGCGCCAACCACAGCCACGACTGGGGAGACGACGTGAACGAGGGAAGAGCTCGAGAAGTCGGAGTACCTCGTGGACGAGGACGAGGACGACTGCTTCGCCGTCCGGTGCGACATCGACGTCGTGAACACGTGGGCGATGGCGGATCCGGCCGTGGAGGCGCGTGACCTGGAAGGCATGGGATTGGTCTGCGGCTGCAAGGACGACCTGTGCAAGCGCCGCCACGCCCCAGCAGATCGGATGATGCTGCTTTCGCCTGGGACTCCGCGACGCCGACACAAGACCGGGTTAAAGCAGCGTGGTTTCGGCTCGTCGGGCACACTCGCTAGTTTAGGACAGCTTTTGCACCGTTCGTGCCACCATGCCCTTGGATAATGAGATCTCCTTTATGTCTCTCACTTGCACAGATTTCTAGTAGCTGATTGTTCTTGATGCGTGCTGCATCTTGAGTTTTCTTTCTGTTCTAGAAAAGCCAATTTGTGTTAATCGTTGCTACTGATACGTCTCCCCTTTGCACAGTAGCGTTCAAGTGTGGCCCGTGCTCGCAGGGTGTCGCCACTCCTATATGCGCCAACCTCTGCTTATCATTGAGGGCGTATTAGATGGACTAACACTTTTAAGATGTATTAGTGCATTAGATCTCTAGTTCACTATTTAAAAATTTATCAAATTTTTTTATTTTTTTTATCAATATTCATACAACATGTATTTGCCATATCACAAAATTTTAAATCTAAATTCAATCACTATAAATAGTATGAGTGAAGTACCGTTCACTCCATATTTGAATTTAGTATTATTCACAGCTAAATTTTTTTTTGTTTCTCAATCTGTGGATCAAATTTTGATTTGAAATTTTGTGACATAATAGATACCTGCTATTTCTATATATCAGCGATTTTAAAAAGAAATTCACAACTTTTTAAAACATTTTTAGATAACCTAGTGTACTAGTACACATAAGATGCTAGTGCACCCAATATAATCCCATATGTTTGCATACTGCGCCTGCATCAAGAATGCATGACCAGGAACGGTGCTGGAGCAAGTCCCAGATAGATTATGAGATGGTGCAAACCTCCGAACCTACATAAGCTGGAGTTAGTCCTGCGAACTAAAGGATTTTCCTTGTGCTTCTTTTGTACAGGATTATCGTTTGGGGAAAACCAACAGAAATTTTTAGAAGAAACTGTAGTACTAGTGTACTACTAGCTACTTCAGAGTTGACACACTGCTATCCGTTTTCCTTCATTCGTCAACCACGCCATCCCTTCATCTGACATTCTGAAACATCTAAAGGAGAACAAGTATGGAGTAACTCTCACCATCGATTGTATTTACTGATCATTTTCCAGATGGAGTAAGCATTATAATCCTTATGCAACTATGAAACTGCTGAAATACTTAACCGGTGAAAAGGCCCCAAGCTCAGACTCGGGATTACCTGATCAGCTCAGCTCAAGCCATGAAGCTTAAAATCGTTGTACGCATGCTCCAATGTGAACCGTAGGAGTTTGGACAAAGCATTGGAGTACCACAAACAGACCAAGGCCGGTAAAAAAACCAAACAGTAGGAACTGAAAAATCATGTCACGAAATACAGTATCACAAATATCATGGACTGAAACATTGCAGTAAGTAAACCAGTTTGCCCACCAGCCACTACAGCACAGCTGTGTCAATTGACACGAGCAACAAAACAAGTGAATTGACGATCATTCCATCAAATAGTTCAATACAAGTGAAAGACAGTACAATATGACAGCAATCAGCTATCGAATGAACTGAATCATGAACATCCGATTATTTGGGAGGCACAACAAGCGAATATAAATTGTAGCAAATATGAGCGAACATGAAAACAAAATCAGCCTGGTCTTAACCCTGAAGAACGAGCTGAGCAGTGATATAGGATATCATCCTATGGCAACCACAAGCCAGAGATCAGGCTTTGATGGTCACACTGCAAAGACATAACCCTGATGGCTTGAGCTTAGACGTGCACCATTCAGATCCTGGTGATGCAGCAGGATCGTACATCAGTGTCTGATACCCAGGCTCTTCCTCCAGTGAGAACAGTAGAAGCTTCCCATCATGTACCCCGAGAGAAAAACGAGTGCTAGAACTACCAGTAAGCGGCACTGGGACCTTCTGCCAGGAATTATCTGCTGGGTTGAAAATCGCTAGAGACCTCTGGTTCTTCCACTCGATGCAGAAGAGCTTTTCACCAAGAACAGCATGAGTCGTGACCATTACACAGCCATTCTTGACTTCACCCCAGGCATGGTTATTAGTATTGTAAACGTCAACGAAACGGGAGTTACCAATTGTGAAGCTCGAACGACCACCCATTACGTACATCTTGCCTTCAACGCTACACCCAAAGCAACCCCACCTTGGCCTTGGAAGGCTCTCGATCAACATCCATTTGTTTTTTTCTGGATAATAAACTTCGACGCTAGATAAACTATCACCATTGGGACCAAATCCACCAGCAACATATATCACACCATTGACCTCTGCACAGGCGAAGTCACAACGAGCCACATTCATCTTAGCAAGCACGGTCCACCTGACGAATGTGAGGATAAATGAGTTAATCCAACATTTAAAAAATGCTGAGACCATAATTAATAATCTGCACTTTAACATTATCAGTGTCAATGAGCTACTTTTGTTATTCATATTAGTTGCAAAACACTGGTTTAAAGCTTTAAATTTCGTGAGACTAGTAAGATCAGCTCCAATTTATTTATTTATTTACTCTTTTATTGATGCATATGAGGATCCAAACATACCTGTTGAGACAAGAATCATATTGGTAAACCTCATCAGAAACACATTCCTTGCCATGGTCAGCAGCATAGCCAGCAATGACGAAGAGCTTCCCATTAAGGACAACCACACCAAAACCAGCTTTGGTTGGTCCAGGCATAGGCGGAAGAGCAATGTGCTTTTGTCCCAGACACCCCAAAACCTCCCAATGAGACCCCTTTGCTCCAGTATTGGCAGTCAAGACATACACATACTCCTCAAGCTTCCCAACCTCCTTCCTCACAGCAATTAATTCCTTGCTCTCTAGGAATGACATCCACCTCTTGGACACTGCACCCATGACAGGGAAGTGATCGCGAGGAACAAGGGCAATACATATCTTTGCAAGCTCTTCTGGCAAGCCAGGAATTAAAGCACAATATGGATCACATTCCTCTTGTGACATAAAGCATGACGAAAGTTTTGGCCTTGTTGGAGCCTTCAGCTGCATTGTAGCACGGAGGCATGTCTGTGGTTGAACAAATTGTTCTCGTGTACCAACAAGTGTCAGCATTGCAAAATCTGGCAGCAAACAGCTCAATGTCTGCCTCCCCTCTGTTAACCAAGTAAACGAAACCGTTGGCTTATAGACCTGATCTACTATAAATGGCAATGGCTCGAATGGAATGATTCGTGGAATCCGTCTCCTATGGGTATGGTAAGAGACAAGGGTTTGAATGATGCCGAAATTATGTTCTTCAGCTTTGATGTCTCTGTTTTAGTTATTCTTGCCGTATCAAATGCCATCCGATAATGAGAGACTTTGGAATGGTTTTCCCTGGTAGAATCAGCACTTGTCTCCTTATTGATGAGGTAGAAACCGTTCCCTCCCTTACACATTGCCTTAATATCTACAGACATATTGAAATGTCAGCTAAATCAGCAACTCAATGACATTTATCAGGAACAAATAGATGCAAGATATATATATATATATATATACCTATGGCCATATAAATTTGATTAGTATTAGCCGGCAGTTGCATCCATTTCTGCAAGTCTAGTTACCTGCAGTCAGCATACAAAACCTTAGCATGTCATTGTTTCAACATCAAGCAGAAACTGTAGGAGCAATCATGCTGCAAAATTCAATAATACTGTCTGGCAACTTCAGTAACACAAGTGAAAAAAACATAATAAACATTCACTGCAGCAGCTGTGTTTACAAATGTTGGCAAAAGATTGGAATTTGGAAAAGAACACAAATCTCCACCTTTTAGTAAAAAGATGTTGTTTTTCTATTTGTATGAGATCCACAGTTATGATCTCCAATCTTAAAATGAAAGTGGACATGTTAATGATGTCATAATTTGTGACCAGAAATAGCTGTTTCTAGTAAGCAAAGAAACTATGGGTCAGTTATAAGTCAATACCACAGGACCTATTGCAGAAAATTTCTATAAAAATAATTATTGCTGGAATTAATAACTGTGTTGAACAAGCTAAAGGCCCTCTAGAAAACAGCTCAAGCAAGTTATGTAACCAACCACTTCACCTTACAAGTACTAAATCGATTGAGCAGAACTGATCCATAAAATCGTTCCGTACCATGAATTGAAACCCAATCCTCTCAAAGAAGATAGCTTTTAAAGTTATGCCACCCAAACATAATTGAACTTTACCAGAGCAGGTTAGCTAGCAAAATCCTAAAGTTGGATAAAATCTGAAACATGGATGAAAATAAATCCTCTTTCATGAACTGATTATAAAGTCAAGAGCCAAGGGACAGCACACGTCGAAGCTCACAGAACCTAATAATAAACTAAAGGTCCAGAGCTGCTTCTGTTACAGCAAAAACTTGAATAAATTAGGCATTTAAATCAGACGTATGACCTCCTCGAAGGTTGGAGCAACACAGGTCAGATCTATTTCGAGCCAAGAACTTAAACTAACAATGATAGCATCAATAATTATCCATAGAACATACATGGCTATCCAGGGGATCTGAGACTCAGCTATGAACCTCCCATTTGCAACAACAAATCTATCCTTCGCAAGAGAAGACTTGGAAATGTGAACAACGTAGCAAGAAAAGTCTATGGCAGAAACCAAGATCCTAAAAGGGTTCACACCACAGATCCAATCATCCAACAAACCTCCAACGACTGACAACGAACTTAACAGAGAAAATCTCACATGAAAGATGATATATATCCTTGGTCCCAAGAACAGGAATACACACCCATCCATCTAACAACAATTAATGCTTCAACCAATCGAATAAGCAAGCACGAAAGGCGAGAAGATTGAGATTGCCCCTGCAAGATTCAATTTTTGCACGGAAACAGAAACATAAGGTTTGCTCAATCCAGAGAGAACTATCGATTCTGCGCCCAATTGAGACCAGGAAGAAGGGCAGAGCACGTAGATAGATTCAAGCAAAAGGGATTTACCTGAAATAGGAGGCCTGTCGAGAAAATCCAGAGCTGGGGAAAGAAAGAAGAAGGACGAGCAGCAGCACTTGCAGATTGGGAACACAAGGAACACGAGGAAATGGGAGGAGGATTCGGAAGCGGTGGGCAGCAGGGTTGGGCTTTATATAGGTAGATGAGATGACGCATTTGTGGAAGTTTACAGCGTGGTGAAAGCTAGGACAACGAAATACGGCGCTGCTCCTTGCTCTCCCGCCGCCAGCCCGCCACGCGCTTTCCGTTCCACCGGACGGACCATTTGCAGATCAAGCTACTCAGCTTGTTTAGCGTAATCTTAAATTAAATTAATTGGATTAGCTCATCTTAAGCTAGATAGATTACCTTAATTTTATATTTAAATACTAACCCAGTTAATCTAAATTATTGTTTAGCTAGAGTAGGGATTAGCAATAGAAAAAACGAATTCAGAAGAGTTCAGTGCAGTGGGTTAAGTTATTCTACCTTTTTGGTGGGCTAGTTTAATCCTGGAGTAGAGGAGCTAAATGACTTTAACTAGAATAATTTGACCCCGTCCTTACCCAAGCGTTTCGCAGGTGAAACCCCTAATCTACCCCTTAACCATGAACCAAACAGAGTCAAGTTATTAACCTAACTTGCTATTTGGCTAGAGCAGATGTGCTATCGGTAGAAAAAAAGAAACTTACGAGAGTTAATTATGTCAATAAATTATTTCACTTTTTCGGTAGTTTAATCTTAAGTTTCAAGGCTAAATAGTTTTGCCAAGTTAACTTAACCCATTCTAACCCAAGGATGCTTAATATGTTAAGTCTTGAATCCACTCTTTAACACTGAAACAAAGGGGTGCTTGGAGTCTTAACCCGTTAAACACCCTTGTTAAGTTATTAGGATCAAAATATTTTGTCCCTCTTAATTCAAGATTATTTTAACCCATCAGAAGTATGGAATAAGTTAACTCACCACAATTATGGCTCTGTTTGGTACTGTATTATATTATAATTATCTTGTTTGGCTAAACCATTTTTATGTATTTTGACGTGCTATCCACTTTTTGTATAATCGGCAGAAAATGAGTTTATAATTACATCATATTTACTAAAAAACAGAAGAGACATACAACTATGTGGTAATTATAATGCTTTTTTAATGTATTTTGAGAGTTACTTAAATTATAATCTAGTTTGCCAAATAGGACACTAATTGTTCCACGTACTTTTACAAAGTAGCTTGTAATATGACTTCAGCACGTCATAACTCAGCAACCGTAAACTAGCCCTAACTCTCCAAGATTCTATTGCTAACCAATCTAATCTAGCTAAACAGTAACTTCAGTCAATTGGATTAGTTGCTAAACACAAATTTAGGTTAAGCTAACCTAGTTATTCGAACCTGAACCAAGTATATTCTAGCCATGATCTTCCCTAACACAAAATTATATTGCTATATTTGCTTCTTATTTTCCATCAAATGTTGACCGGCTAACTTGATCCTCTCTAACCCAAGGAGTATTGATGGGTTAAACTTCTAACCTAACTCACAACTCCGAACCAAGCATAGAGGGAAGCACAACTTTGGACAAAATTTGGCTCGAGTTCTTTTTTTAAATATTTTTTAGGACAACTTAATTAATTCTACTTGAGTGCAAAGCAGGTTGATTTTTCCTCACTAATGTTGTCAAATGAGTAAGGTGCATGGGACACCCTTGAACTTTTAGGTCATGCATCTCGGTACTTTCAGAATGCACGGTAAAGTCCTTACTGTGCATTAAGTGAATCACTTTCGTCCCAATGAGGAGAGGGTTTCCAAGTGTGGTTACTTGGCTCGTTCACGTGGCATCCTAGCCCTATGCTTACCCATACCACCTCATCCTCTCCTTCACCATCCATTTCGTCGGTGCTTGTGGCAGTGAGTCCCATCTCAAACGACGAAGGGCATGGACAACGTGGGGGGCTAAGGTCAGGGTTGTGACAATAAAGTGATGGTAGTGACGCTTGCTACGAGGTGACGATATAAGAGAAGAGGGAAACATAGGGTGGGGAGGATGAAGAAGGGTATGACAAGCCCGACTCCTAGGTAAGTGATAGGGTGGGAGGTAAACTACCAAAACCTAAATTGCTATTTGGCTAGAGCAGATGTGTTATCAGTAGACCAATAAACTTAGTGTAACATCCTGTTTTTCAAAGGGTTTTAATTCTTTTTATAAAGCCAAGGATGTTACAACATATTACCTCAGTTATATTTTTTTAGGTTTTTATTCAAATCTTTACTCTTATAAAAATATCAATTGATGACGGTGGTCCATGTACCTTTGGGCAAACTACCATTTGGATTCAACATAAACGGTTGAGATGAGAGCGGATGCGAATGGTCTAATATAGCATATAGATAGTATAATCTTCTTAAACATACAATATATTTTATTTAATCCGTAGTAACACACGGACATTGTGCTAGTTAATTCAAAGGTTTTGAATTAATTTGAGTTACAACAAAGGAGATATGAAATTCCACCTTTTTTTCCCCATGGGAATATTTTCTATTGGTCGCCATGTCAAATATTTTTTACTGGAATTTTCTCATATTTTTAAACCACCATTTGAATTTTTGTTCCAATTCTTTTGATACTCTGTTTTTAATAAATCCAAAAAACCATTTGATGATGAATAGTACAGTATCCCGTATACGAGGACATATCCGTATATGATTTCCTGGATTGTCGGAGTAAGTGTACGTATCCGGTAAGGATCCCCAGGAGATAAGGTAACCCCCCGTAAGGAGGGAGGACACCCCTTAAACTAGGAAGTCGATCCCTACGTTTAAGGAAGCCAGAGTCCTACTCGGGCATAAGTCCATGTCCAGTACGACTCAGGGAGCCCCCTATAAAAGGATCAGCACTCCTATAGGGGAGGACAGATCTCGGAGGTCTAGACAGATCCTTCTGGTCTAGTAGATCTACAAGCCTAAAGTCATCCAGAAGCCCTAGCGATTCCCACGAGAAGACCCGCCGCCTCGAAGGAGTCGAGCCCTGTGGAACTAGCCTGCTTAGCCTCCGATTAGGTCTAGGGTAGCCACTAACATACACATCCTTTGTAAGACATATTATTTGATCAATATATACGAACAGGACGTAGGGTTATTATCCTGAGGGAGGCCTGAACCTGTATAAAAAGGGTGTTTCCTTGCTGTTAGATCTCTTGGCCTTGTGTCCTAGGGGTCCCTACCCAACAACAAGTATCTCACACGAATACTGTAAGATCGGCGGTTTACCGATCGTCGACACCATTCTAGGGCCACAGGCCGAAAGCCCCGTAGCCCAGCTCCACCTTCGCTCCTTTCCCTCGGGCATGGCCCTCTTTTCCTCTTTCCATCCCTTTCAGGCTACAGCCTGTTCTTCCCCTCTCCCGCGTGCCTGCCGCATGGGCCAAGCCCACCGAGCCACCACAGTCACTTAAGTGACTTTAATCTGGGTTGTCCGCCTCTGATCCGACGAACGGAAAGGGCATAGCGCTTCATCGTCCCCTAAGTGCACCCGGAGCCACCAATAGGAGGGCCCCACCTGTGGGGGTTGTCTTCAACCTCCCAACTGAGCCCCTGTTTGACTCGGTTTGTAATGTTGCATCATGTCCCGCATCCAAACCGTGCCCTCTCCTTCCTCTCTTTACGTCCAAGCCACCAAAGAGGCCAAGGAGATCACACGGATCCAAATCCCTGGTTTAAATAACAAATATCCGCGGGATTTCAGCTATTTGGATCCTAGAACCTTCTCAAGTTGACGCTCGTATCTGATCAATTTTGCTAGCCGTCGCCAACAATTTCTCGCTGTGTTCACCGAGGTGAGCTCCGCCACTCGATTCCTCACTCGGTTGCCTTCCCTCTATTCCGCCTACATCCTAGACATCGTTGCACATCCGAGAAAACACAACAGTCATAATCGTGGCAAGGCCACGCCACCTCAAGTGTCGGCAGTTGTCGTCTGGCGTCGCGGAGGACTGAATCAACATCGTCGACCGTGTCACCAAGCTCGCCACTGGATCACCGGCACGCCGTCAACCGCAACTCCGGTGACCTCTGCCACCACGCTCCACCATGCTTCAACGACTTCCCGACCCTATACCCGATACTAGTAGATTCCAAGCATCCATAGGAACCTAGTGGTGGTGGGAGATTTCGAATCTAATGGCTAGACACTAAACTAGGTTAAAAAAGGATCCACTTTGGGTAAGATTTGATCAAATTTGGTTTACTTCAATCTATGCTTGTATTTTTGAGTGACATTTATCTTCTTGGTCTACTAGCATGCATAGCAACTATTTTGTGCACTGTTGATTACTATTCATTAGTATAGATTGTAAGTAATTATTTTAGCTTCTGGTTGAACATGTTTAAAGCTAGGTTATATTATTTTCAGTTCTCTATTTTTGGTTTATTGTGTCAGTTATCAATAGCTAATCATGGTAGAGCTTTCATACCTATCTTCATCTTGTTAGGTTTGTACTAGAGATGATCTAGGGTTTTCTAGCAAGTATAGTTTTTAATATTATACTTGCATATGATAATGTAGTGTTGTTCTTTCTAGGTTTTTATTCCTGTTTTTAGATTAGAACAGTAGGCTTCTCTATTTAGTTTAGTATTAGCCATGCTTAATCTCTTGTGTAGCTAGGGTGCTTAGTCATAGAATTATTAGTTCATGTTTAGTAGCAAGTATCTAGTTCTTTGTTCCATGTGGACTAGCATGTGTAGACCATATGTTTTGGGATTGATTTACTTATTGTATGCTTATACTAGCATGTTAGGAATTGCTTGATGCTTGAAGAACTAGCATGTTAGGAGTGCTTCTTGTTAATGACTAGTATGATAGGTCCTTTAATTCATGTTAGCTTGTAAGGTATAAGCTAGTTAGATCAGTCCTGTAAATCGAAGTACGTGTATCAAGT